>CM062818.1:89212315-89782315 GCA_031772625.1 Pinus tabuliformis
AACTCCGTTCAGTTTCACAAATTTCACAAGTGACACTCTGCCTCCATGCTTCCACACCAGGTTTTGCAATCCTCGGTTCATTGTTTGTTTACTCAGACTTCTTCTCCGTGAACCCACTCTCATTTCGTGCTTAGCATTCTTTCCATTTCGTAATCACCGATTTTCTCCACGGCCCTCTTCCATTTTCTGCTCATATAACCATTCTGCGCCCATAAAACTATCATTTATAGAGGTATCTTCCTAGTAAGAAGGATGAATGGGTCTTATAGAGACAACAAAGCCTGAAGGAGTTAAATTCATGGAAGGATACCCACAACTTAAGAGAACATTAAAGAAGGCAAGATGGTTGCAGTTTATTAAGAAGTTCAAGGGTCATAATAAGGAGGTTACAAAAACGTTTGTAAGATTTTTCAATGGTGTAGAAGTTGAAATGGGGGACATCAAATTTCCAGTGACAGAGTCATCGATTACAGCAGCCACAGAGCTTCCAAAAGAAGGGGAGAGATAGTTTAAGAACAAGGACTTCGATGAAAAGGTTTGGAGGGCCATTCTTCGTAATCCAAGTATGGACGTATCAATCTTTAAATGAGGAATTCCTGTTTCAGCCTTAAAATATAAGTGGACTAGTCTGTTGTTGATCATTCAGAAATTCATTACATGCGAGGGAAGGTATGGCTCCATGTACATGTATCATATCAGATTATTAATGAATTTCTGGGAGAATGAAACTATCAACCTTCCTTATTATTGTTGAGTAGTTTGAGAAAAAATTCTACTACTGTGCAAAAGAAGATAGATGATGTGGAACCTCATCTCTACCATCATGGCCTTATTAAGATTTTGGTTGAAAATCATTTGAAAGAGAAGAAAGATACATGGGAAAAATTCCTAGTTAGGAACTTCTTCCAAGACCCTCCTAAAGTGCTTGAGGGGAGTTCAACAAAGAAAATTAGGAGAAAAAGAACCAATTTAACAATCCAAGATACTCCTACTAGTATGAACAAGGAAGCCAATAAGGAAAAATTTCCTTCTAAAACATTGACTGAGATTAGAAAACAGGTAAAACAGGAAGGAAAGAGGACAATTGAAGACATTTACCAGAATCCTGAGCCTCCTTTAGATGAAGAGAAAGTACTTTCTGAGAGGTTAATTCATCTTAAAGAACAGTCAACTAAGGCAAAACAAAAAGGAAAAGAGAAAAAGAGCAGAGGAAAAGGAGACATAAGATCACAAGGTATAAGAAGAAGCTCTAGATTAAAGGGAAAATTGAAGAAAACGCAAATCAAAGGAGCTCAATTCATAGACTTGGGAGGTGAAACTCCAGAGCAGTCACCAGAAAACACTCCAACTGATCAAAGTCCACAGTATTTTCCTTCTCCTCAGTTAGAATTTGAAACTACTCTAAGGAATACAACTCTAGAAATTGATCAAACTCAGTAGTGGATGTATGATTTCATTGAATCATTGGAAAAATATATAGTAGAACAAGCAACTTCATCTAATCAGCCAGGTACAACTCAGGAAACCTTGATTTATTCATTGAAGCAAGAAATTTATGAGCTGGAAGTCCTAAACAGGCATATCCAAAAGGAGAATGAAACATTAAAAGAACAAAACAAATTGGAGAAAATTATCCATGACAATACCATGTTGCACTTAGGGTTATGGCACAAGAAAAAAAGAAAACTGAAGAAAAATAATAGGAGGTTGAGTAGAGCCCTCATCAATCTCAAGTACAAATGTCTTATGATGAAGCCCAGGATGACAATAATAGCAAGAAAGAAGAAGAAAAGGTTAGATGTCTTAGCAGAAGTTTCAGAGCAGATGAATTGAAGGAGGGATAGTTACAATTTTGTTTGCATGAGGACATGCAACATCTTCACAGTGGGGATATGTTGAGCCCCAAAACTACCTCTCTTCCATGAATTTTCTTAAACCTTTTCTCTTCTATTTTCCCATGTTAGTGTCTCCTAAGCTATCAAAAGTTGTTACATGTTGATTTCAGGAGTATATTTGAGTGATTTTCAAATTATATCATTGTGTGTGCTATTTGATCTAGGTTTTGTTTATCAGATACGGAATGTAGCCACTTTCTGCAGCTAACTCGGAGTTCTGGAGCCGTTTTCATTGTTCTATAGGTTACAGGTGTCGGTAGGAAAAGTGAGACACATGGGAAACTTAGGAATGATCCACACATGGATGAGGTCCTATTTTCTTAGCCAAATTCGTAAGGAAAGGTACCGGTCAAAGGGTGGTCAACAGAGAGTTCTACATCAACTAAGACTCTGTCCTGCACGTAAAAGAAGCCCGAAGCCATTCCTGAACTCATGGATCCATTTTTGCCACCTGCAAGCCATTTCCATAATGCAATCCAACATCCACCTCGCATAGATTTACTGCTCATGGCAACTGAGAGGCTGAATCCTCAAATTTTGACCTGTTCACGTGTCTATTGTTGAAGAAATTTCTCTAGGATATAGTTTTTCATTTTCTCTATAAATATAAGCGTTTGCAACGCAGATAGTTAGTTTTTGATACAGTTGATATAGCGTTATTTTGTTGTTGTGTAACCGAGAGACATATTCCTCTGTTTCATAATACAAAACTATGTTTTCATATGGTTATTTAAGCGTGGCTTGAAGTAACAGTGTGTTAGTCCAAAGCTGTGCAGAGGGCCCCTACGTAGCTGAGGTCCCGTCTTTTGTTTTTGCATAGTTTTTTATGTATATTTTCTCTCATTCGAATTGTGCATTTCTCTTGTTTTGCTTATGATCATAATCGTTTTGACTTTGTACATGTCTTTGCAGCTTGTCACATTTCTTACTAACAGTGCACTTCGGATTATTCTTTTAGTCTGGTTATGCTCAAGCTTCTTAGTGTAGTTTTTGCATCAAGTGGTTATTTGAGACTTGCTTCCTCTGCTGAACTTTAGTTTTCAATTTCAGTTGTTTATGCTTTTATTTAGTGAGATTTTTTTACTACTTAAGATAGTTTAGATATCAATTCTTCATGTTATATGATGATATCTCCAGAGCCTTTAGCTTAACCCCGTTTTAGATGTTAATTGGTGAGCTAATGTGATTATAGGTGAAGTAATTGATTTTGCTTTCATTAGTATGCAAGTAGATAGTTTAGATGTCAGTTCTTTCATGCTATATGATGATATTTCTAGAGTATTTAGCTTAACCCCGTTTTAGAAGTTAATTGACAAAATATTGTGAATATAGATGAAGTAATTGACTTTGCTTTCATTAGTGTGCAATTTACATGTCATTCTTTTCATGTCATATGATGATATTTCCTGAGTCTTTAGCTTAACCCCATTTTAGAAGTTAATTGATGAACTATTGTGATTATGGGTGAAATCATTGACTAGTTTCCAGTTTCTTTACTTTTTGGTTTTGAGTGGAACAATTTATTAGATTTCAATTCTGCAATTAGGATGGACAGCAGAGATAGTAACCTCATTTTTAGTACTTCATTTTTAGTTTGGTTTATATAGCTGCATGTTTACATTCTTATTCAAGCTCTGATTTTGTAGACAACATGTTTTGAGATCTTTTAAGTTCTAAGTTTGGAAATTATCATAAGAAGCATAAACCTTGTCTTCAATTCTACATCCACACTTGATCTTTAAAAGTATTCTTAAAACTTTAGACTAGGGTTTCCATTGCATTAAAACACTTTAGGAGACCAACAAGAACAAAACCCCAAAACAAGATAAAACTGAAAACAGTAAGGTAAGAAAAGAGTTGTCTAGCCCATACAGTGCACTACACTTCATCAGTTTACGACTCCCAGATTGATAATTTATGTAGCAATTTAGGACACACTAAATTGACTAAACACTTATCATATCCATGAATTAGGGTTAGTGTTGAGGTGTGATTTTTGGAAAGGAAGGAAAAGTCAAATAGGGGAGACGTCTACAAGATTGGCTTCTATTTATGGTTGTAAACTCTCTCCTATATTTATCAATGCAAAGAGAATCTTGTTTTCCTATATGTGTTTTGTTATGTTTGCACTCATGTATTTCAATGCATTTTTTATTCATTGAATATATATTTTATATTATGTTATGTGGATTGTGGTTATTTCGCTCATTTTAGTCATGTGTGCAGGTTCTAATTACAACACTGGAGCTAGAGCTGTAACTTACAAGCAAGGAGGAAAGGAAGGCTTGCTACATATTCCAGGTAGGATTCTTTCCCATTTTCTGATTTCTCTAAGGGAAAATTGAATATTTTTGTCTTCTTTTTTTCTATATCAGACGCTAGATCTAGGGAATTCACCTTTGTCTACAATCGTGAAAACTTCACATAACAAATTGGTGACTCCACTATGGAATAATTCTTCCCTTAGTGGTTTCGTTGACCTTAGAATATTATTCACCTCTGAAAACGATCTCGATTGACTCACTCAAACATTGATTGACCTTAGGAAAACCCCCTTTTTAGCTTGCTTTGGTTTTTTTTGTCGTGATTTGACTAAATTTCCCTAGTGCATCCTCTGATCTGAGACAGAGCGCTTTAGTTCACCCAGTCCTTCTCTATGCCTGTGTTTTAGTGCATTGATGTCTATTCTGCGCCTACTTTGATTCTTGTAGGATGCAAAAAAATTCATTTATTTTCCTTTCTCTTTATTCTACTTTAGTTTATAAAGTTTTCTTGAGTCTTTGAGTTTGCATGTGTCTCTACAAAGCCAATCCCTTATGTGAAATTGCATGTTTTTTCTTTCATTTTTGCAAAAAATATTCCCCCCCAACCGCCAAGGGGAGGGATGGTGTTGAATTGTGTATGACTGTTAATCACCTCTAAGTGTCATCAATTTTTGATAAAAAAATGTTTCTTTCTTTCTTTCTTCTTGTCAATTTGGGTTTGTATACATAGATTGATTATTGAATTTGAAAAGTAACTTTTACATTATAGTTAAAGTCTGTGTGGTTTATTTTCGTCAGTGATCAAGTTGCATTCTTATGTTTCTTTGCATTTGAAACATTAAAATAAAAGAAAAGGAAAACCATTATTTCCATTACATATAGGGCTTTCATTTTTATTGGAATAGTGAAGTTGATGATATCGATTGTTGTATCATGTGTTTGTTGCATTGTTGATTAATTTCTTCTTCCTCTACTTAGTTAATGCTATCTATGATTCACTATGCCATTTGAATCACTTCAATTTTATTTTTCAAACAAAATTATGAAAAATAAAATAAAAATACACACTTTTTTTCTTGCTTTTAGGATTTTGATATCGAAATTATTGTATCTTAGTAGTTTCAGATTTTCAAGGTCTACAATTTCTTCCAATGGTATCCCTCTGAGTATTCTTTCTAACACCATAAGTCATACCAAGATTGGATTCTTCAAGATAAAGTTATGTCAAATATCCCATAATGACTCGATTATGGATTGGTTCAGTAGAGAGAAATTTTATAGAATTCCTTGTGTCACTATTTCAACCTTTGACCCTAAAAACAATCCAAGAGAAACTACAGTCCATGTAATTTCATATATATTTTACGAAATTCACATCTTATGCATGGATATAAAGGTATGACGATTTTCCCTGGAACACCTATTTGAGACTAAAATCTGGAGCATGTCGAAGCCATAACTTCCTTGGAAAATAAATAAAAAAATGTAGTGAATTAGATCGAAATTTTTTACATGATATTCATTAAGACTTTGGTTCCATGTGGTCAAAATTTCAGCTTCTAAAGCCTCACCAAAAAAATTTATATCAAATATTCCAGTTGACCTGTTTGAAGCAGTGAAACCCTAGAATCTAGAGCTTTAATACCAAATGTTATGTAATCAGATGAAAAAACAGAAGAAAAAATGGATCAACGACTTGAAAATAAGCCTCCTCTATGGGGAAACCACCTTTACATCACATAAATGAAATATTCTTGGATGATTCAAATGAAAAGAATCCCTTGGTATATATAAGAATCTAAAGGGTCATCATAAAATCAAGCCCTTCATAACAATAACAATGTATGGGCTCAACAATAACAAGAGTGGGCTTCTGTGGGGCACAACAATAAAAATGTGGGGGCTACATGGGGCTCAAAATTAATAGTAGGGGGCTACATTAGTATTATAGGGACCTAACATTATACCATTTTGACTTGGTAATTCACCTTGAACATTTCAAAGCTCGATGAATTATATTTTCAAGCCATTCCTTAGAAATTTTGTGTTAGTAATTTTGATGACATTTTAATCTATAGAAAATATTCTGAAGAGCATGTACAACATGTTGAAAGGGTCTTGAAGCTATTGGAAGAATAACAAATATATGCAAAACCTTCACCATATGCCTTTTGGGTTCAAGAAGTGGACTATACTTGCGTCATACTATATCTCATAAAGGTGTCTAAGTGGACCCTGTTACAAGAAATTTTTTCACATCAACACAATAGGCCTCTGAACCAGATCAATCAACATACTAGAATAGTTTCTCATAACCCCTTCACAAATCCCTAAGCATCACTTCTACAAAAAATTTGAGTTTATGGGACAATGAGCTCAAAAACCTTGTTTTTAGCCTTGATGCACCTTACCACTTTAGCCACCTATGTTCAGTGCATGTTGCATACCTATTAGACAATGTTGGTCATCACTTGTTGTTCCCTTCCGCAGGTACACTGATTCTAGAAATTAAGGAAAGACTAAAAAATATTTTTGAAGCTTCCTCTTCCATAAGGTAGTTTTAACAATTTACCATGGATATAGAGCTTGAATCCTATCTTGGAGACCTTATCTCTTATCCCTTGAGATCATCTTCCCCTCTTAAGTGGATCTCAATCCTAGATTGGTAATTGGACATGAATTCCCAAACTACCCCACTCCTCCTGTAAATTCACTGCCTCCCATAAGGTCTGGGTTGGCTTTTGGAGATTGTTAGCTCCCTCATGTGGCTGCTTTAAACCTAAAGGAGTCATCATATTCATGAATTAGGGTTGGTGTTGAGGTGTTCTTTGTGAAAAGGAAAGACAAGTCAAATAGGGGAGACGTCTACAAGATTGGCTTCTATTTATGGTTGTAAACTCTCTCTTATATTTATCAATACAAAGAGAATTTGTATTTCATGTATTTGTTTTGTTATGTTTGCAGTCATGTATTTCAATGCAGTTTTGATTCATTGAATATATATTTTATATTATTTTATGTGGATTGTAATTCCTTCACTCATTTTAGTCATGTGTGCAAGTTCTAACTACAACACTAGAGCTAGAGTTGGAACTTACAAGCAAGGAGGAAAGGAAGGCTTGCTACATATTCCAGGTAGGATTCTTTCCCATTTTTTGATTTCTCTAAGGGAAACTTGAAGATTTTTGTCTTCTTTTTTTCTATATTAGACCACTAGATCTAGGGAATTCACCTTTGTCTATAATCGTGAAAATTCCGCATAACAAATTGGTGACTCCACTACGAAATAATTCTTCGCTTAGTGGTTTCATTGACCTTAGCATATTTTTCACCTCTTAAAATGATCTTTATTGACTCACTCAAACATTGATTGACCTTAGGAAAACCCCTTTTTGAGCTTTCTTTAGTTTTTTGTGACATGATTTGACTAAATTTCCCCAGTGCATCCTATGATCTGAGACAGAGCACTTTAGTTCACTTGGTCCTTCTCTATGCCTGCCTTGTAGTGCATAGATGTCTATTCTTGTTATGAAACCAGCTCACAAAAAGATAGAAAAGATAGTAGAACGCCTTAGAATTCAGCCTCTTCGAGGGGGCAACATCCTTTACATTACACAAATGAACAACTCTTGGATGATTCAAAGGAAAAAACCTCCTTTCTATGTATAGGAGTCTAAGGAGTCACAATATAACCCAGCGGACCTAACAATAATAATATAAAGCCACAAAAATAACAATAGAGGGATTCTATGGGGCACAGTAATAAAAATATGGGGACAATAGGGGTGCAACAATGTTAATAAGGGATATAACTACAACAATAATGGGACAATCACTAGTATTATAGGGACTTAACATGCCCCTCTCCTTCAAAAAAGTGTTGTCCTCAACTCTTGAGTAGTTTTGGATGCTTCTGTATAAAATTTGCATCCTCCCATGTGGAATCTTCAGTGGATAAGTTCTTCCACTTAATGAGATACTCCGAAATTGATCGATTTCGTAGCTGTCGAGTTCTTGTTCCTGTGACTGCTTCCGGTTCCAATATAATTTTTCCTTCCTCGTCAAGTTCTGGCAATATTGTTTGAACTGAGAGCTTGTCGCCTATAACCTTCTTTAAACATGAAACATGGAAAACTGGGTGCACTTGAGAAGCTGCAGGAAGCTCCAATTTGTATGCCATAGTACCAATCTTTTGCAACACCTTGTACGGACCATAATACTTTGGTGATAATTTATTATCCTTCTTAGTTTGCTTGAGGGATATTTGTTTATATGGTTGTAGTCGTAGGAATACCCAATCACCTACATCAAAACATCTTTTGTTGCGATGCTGATCTGCCTGTTGTTTCATTCTATTCTGTGCCAAAACGAAGTTATCCTTTAAGAGTTGGAGGACTTGTTTTTGATGTTGGATGTGATTTTTCACTGCTTGAACCTTAGAATTTTCTCTTAAATATGATGTGATGGATGGTGGCTGATATCCATAAAGTACCATAAATGGGGTCATTTTTGTTGCTGTATGGAAGGAAGTGTTATACCACCATTCAACCAGAGGCAACCATTTGACCCATTGTGTCTGTTTATTAGATACAAAGCAATGAAGATATCCTTCCAAACATTTGTTTACTATCTCAGTTTGCCCATCAGATTGAGGATGATAAGGTGAGCTATGAGCTAATTGAGTACCAAGACAAGAAAATAATTTTGTCCAAAAATTTCCAGTGAAAATGGGATCTCTGTCACTTACAATAATCTTTGGGTTTCCATGTAGCTTTTGAATTGTTTCCATAAATGCAGTAGAAACTGTACTAGCTTTAAATGGATGTGATAATGCACAAAAGTGTGCATACTTGGTAAGTCTGTCTATTGCGTGTGGAGCATGATTGTTCAAAGGTCTTTGTTTCAGCCGAATGTATACCCCAGGAAGTTTGTACACCCCTCCACGTGGGGGGGCGCGGGGGGGACTTGTCCCCCCCACAGGGGTCCGGGGGGCCCGATCCCCCCCGGCTGGGGGGTCCGGGGGCTCGGGGGCAGCGCCCCCGAAGCTAAAAACAAATTTAAAATTTCCTTGTAAAAGTATAGTAATTTCTAGTCAATCTGGGCCGTTCATTAGGTGGATGATCTGACGGTAGAACTTATGTTTAGTTTAGGGTATTTTTACCTAGAAGGCAACCCCTCTCTTTGTATGAGGGTATTGTATTTGAGGCTGTGAAATAGATGTGCATTCCGTGAGCGAGAAACAGAGAGGTGAGACTGTGAGAGAAAACAAAGGATATTACAGCGGATTTGTTGTAGGTTGTGTCTCTTCATTTTGCTAGATAATAGAAAGGAAGGACTGGCTATTCGGGGTGGACGTAGCCCAAACTGGGTGAACCACATATATCTGTGTCTCTTGTGTTTTGTGCATTTTCTGTGTTTATATTTCTGCAATATTTTATGTGTTCCATTGCTCCGTAATATATAATTTTCTAACACTGTCAACTACCACCATGATGACACTCTTTCCCTCAGACATGGGTAAACCTATGATAAAATCCATTGAAACCTCATCCCAACATTGGCTTGGAATGGATAAAGGTTGTAATAGACCCGGGGTCTTAATTGTTTCAACTTTATTTTGTTGGAAAACCAAACGTTCCACCACAAACTTTTGAATATCCGATTTAAGGACATCCCAAAAAAATTCCTTCTTAATCCTGTGGTAAGTTTTTAAAAATCTTGAGTGCCCTCCTAAGGGATAAGTGTGCAATTCCATAAGAATTGTTTTTTTGAGTTGTGAATTCTTACAAAAGTATAAGCGATCTTTGTACCATAACGAATCATTTTTCTAGCTAAACGTATCAGATGTTTTGGAATCTTGTTGTAACTTTCGAATAAGTGCCCACACTTCTTCATCATTCTTCCATTTCTCCCTTGCTTCATTTATCCAATCTGGTTGGATAATAGAAATGGCGCACAACAATGCTTCCACATCCTCATCCTTTCTTAAGAGGGCATCTACCACCACATTTTGCTTCCCTTTTTTGTAGATGATTTCAAAGTCATAACCCAACATCTTTGTGACCCACTTTTGTTGGTCTTTAGAGGATAATCTTTGTTCTAAAAGGTATTTAAGGCTATCATGATCCGTTTTTACCTTGAAGTGTCTTCCCATTAGGTAGGGTCGCCATTTCTTAAGTGCATGTAGTATTGCCAACATTTCCTTCTCATAAATAGCTGTGTAAAAACTTTCCCTTGATTGACGACTTTCAAAAGCAATGGATCTTTCATCTTGCATTAAAATAGAACCAATTCCATTTCCTGAAGCATCACATTCCATAATAAAGGTTTTTGTGAAGTCCGGTGTAGCTAAGACCGGTGTTTGGCACATTTCCTCTTTAAGATGTTCGAAGGCCTTTGTTGCTTCTAGAGTCCATGAAAATGCATCTTTCTTCAATAATGTTGTTAGAGGTGCTGCTATTCTCCCATAATTCTTAACAAACTTGCGATAATACCTTGTCAACCCGAGAAATCCTCGCAAATGCTTTATGGATGTGGGGATTTTCCATTCCTTAATGGCTTTAATTTTGCTAGGGTCTACCTTAACTCCATCATGAGATGCAATATGACCCAAATATTCCACCTCTTGTACTCCAAAGAAACATTTGGATCTTTTTTCATATAATTGTTTCTCCTCCAATAGTTGTAGCACCTTGTCAACATGTTCAACATGATCCTTCCAAGACTTGTTGTAGATTAGTATATCATCAAAAAATACTGACACAAATTTTCTAAGGAATGATTTGAAAATGGAATTCATCAAACCTTGAAATGTAGAAGGTGCATTGGTAAGGCCAAAAGGCATGACCAGAAATTCATAATGACCCTCATGAGTTTTAAATGTATTTTTTGGAATGTCTTCAGTCTTCATTCTGATTTGATGATATCTTGAACGAAGATCCAACTTGGTGAAGTAAATTGATCCATGCAATTCATTGAGTAATTCATTAATGACAGGAATGGGAAACTTATCTTTAATAGTGAGCTTGTTGAGCTCCCTATAATCCGGACACATGCACCATGATCCATCCTTCTTGTGCACCAATACTATTGGAGCAGAAAAAGAACTTTGACTAGGTTGAATTATACCAGCCTCTAGCATTTCTGCAACCATACGTTCAATTTCACTCTTTTGGGCATAGGGATATCTGTACGGCCTGATGTTTGGAGGAACACTTCCTGGAATCAGATGAATAGCATGATCATGATGAAAAATAGGTGGGAGACCTTTAGGAGTCTCAAATACCTTGGAATGATTGTCCAAGACTTTTTGGAAATCTAGAGAAATAGATGATTCTGATGTGGAAACATCTAGCGAACATAATTGTGTAATTACACCTCTTTGTTCCTTTTTTAGAAGCTTTGTCATGCCGTTGAGCTGATTATCTTTCACGATTTCCCTGCAGTACCCCTTAATTCAACTTCCTTTCCTTCTGTAGAAAATTTCATGAAAATTTCTTGAAAATTAAAATCTATTGTACCTAAGGACTATAGCCATTGGACTCCTAGTACAACATCAGCACCTCCCATTGGAATGGAAAGCATTGGGCTCGTCAATACATATTCTCCCATGGATAGCTTGATATTATGGCACTTTCCAGAGTAATTTATCATTCCTCCGTTTGCAACCATCACTTGACACTCTGGTGCTGGATATAGGAAGCAATTCAATTCTTTTTCTACCTTACAATTAATAAAATTGTGGGTACTTCCTAAATCAATCAACACAATTACACCTTTCTTCTTGATTTGTCCTTCTATCTTGATGGTTTTAGGAGTGGTAATTCCAGCCAATGCATTACAAGATATGGTTGGATTCATTTCTTCTTTATATAGGCTTTATTCCTAGAGTATATCCTCTTCTTTTGACCTTTCTTGCTCCTTTTCTTCTTCCTCTTCACAATCTATGTAGAATAATTTCTTCTCAACACACTTATGACCTTTAGTGTATTTGCTATCACAACTGTAACAAAGCCCTTTTGCTATTTTTTCTTCCAATTGTTGTTGTGTTAACCTTATAGGTTGTGGAAGGCTAGGGGCAACAACACTTCCATCTTTATAGTTGTGACTGGTATGCTTCCTGGTTGCCATAATTTTGCTTTCCATTTTTCTTTCTAACCTGAATGCCTTTTCTAATGAATCAGGTTCCCAAAGGTGAACATCATGTTGGATATTATCCTTTAAAGTCCCTATGAACACATCAATCCTATGCCCCTCTAGAATATTTTTTACTCTTATGTTCAATTTTTGGAACTCCTCAATGTGCTCCATTATTGAACCCTTTTGTTTGAGACTTATCATTTGGCTAAAAAAAGTGTTTATTTTTGTGTCCTCATAATGTGCTGTAAATTCTTCCGTAAAAATTGCCCAAGTGATAATTTTTTTACGAGAGCAAAGCCATTGATACCATAAAAACTGATTTGGTTCCAAATATAAAGTTGCGATACATACCTTTTGTGTGTTTTGCACATTATTGAGATTGAAAAATTGCTCCATCTGTAATATCCATGTTGAGTGGTACTTGCCTCAAACTTCCTCATATCAATTTTTGGAATATGGTGGGTTTTCAATCCAACATTAGAGTCTATGGAATCATGATTAACATTTATTTTGTTCTCATCATGAGTTTCCTTTACTACCCTTTCACCATTAGTGACCATTTCTTGTAGCAACTTATTCATATTTATCTTCAATTCTTCCATGTTTGTCTTCAAATATGTCTTCAAATCGTCCATCTTAGCTTCCATGCCATTCATCTTAGCTTCCATGCCCTTTATCTTAGATTCCACACCATTTATCTTAGCTTCTGTTAGCTTTTGTCAGAGTGACATTTGTTGCACTTGGTCTTGTAATTTTGATATATCATGTAGCATTTCTTCCTCTTCTTTATGAGCCATGCTAGCACTTTCACGTTGCTTACTAGGTGTTTTCATTTTCTTTCCTCGGGGCATCAGTTACTAATAATAATTCTCTACTATTCCTTTTGAATTCTTCAAAATAATTTTTCAAACCAAGCTTAAGAAAAAATTTAAAAAATCTACACACCTTTTTTCACTTTGAAGGAGCTTGATATTGCCTCTGATGTATCTTTGTAATTTCGGATCATCCAGTTCTAAAATTGTGACCTGCAGTAGTCCTCTATGTCCTCTTTCCAATGCCACCAGTCTAATCCAAATTGGATCCTCCAAGGAAGAGTTATGCCAAATCTCCCACAGTGACCTGATTATAGACTACTTCAGTAGAGCAAACTTGTATGACATCCCACGTATCCCTGTTTCTACCTTTGGCTCTAAAAAATATATACAAGAAACTACAGTCCGTCCTCTTTCTGTAGCTTTTGACAAAACTTCAATCCGATGCTCAGAGAGAAAGTTATGACAATTTTCCCTAGGTCACCTGTTTGGAATGTAATTCAGGAGTCTACAAAAAGACCAAGTTCCTCAGATCATATATCCATAAATATAGTGTGAAAAGCTCTGAAATGCAGATCCGAGGTTCACTGCGATTTCTTCTCAAATGGGTTTTTTTTTCTACTTCTGAAACGTTCCAGAAAATAATTTGTAGAGAAAATTCCACGATGACCTATTTGGAGCAGCGAAACCCTAGAATCCAAAGCTCTAATACCAAATGTTATGAAACCAGCTCACAAAAAGATAGAAAAGATAGTTGAACACCTTAGAATTCAGCCTCTTCGAGGGGGCAACCTCCTTTACATTACACAAATGAACAATTCTTGGATGATTCAAATGACAAAACCTCCTTTCTATATATAGGAGTCTAAGGAGTCACAATATAACCTAGCTGACCTAACAATAATAATATAAAGCCACAAAAATAACAATGGAGGGATTCTATGGGGCACAGTAATAAAAATATGGGGACAATAGGGGTGCAACAATATTAATAAGGGATACAACTACAACAGTAATGGGGTAATCACTAGTATTATAGGGACCTAAAAATTCTACACATGCGTTGATTCCTGTAGGATGCAAAAAATTCATTTATTTTCCTTTATCTTTATTATACTTTAGTTTATAAATTTTTCTTGATTCTTTGATTTTGCATGTGTCTCTACAAATCCAATCCCTTATGTGAAATTGCATGTTTTTTCTTTCATTTTTGCAAAAAATATTCACCCTCAATCACTAGGGGGGGTGTTGAATTGTGTATGACTGTTAATCACCTCCGAGTGTAATCAATTTTTGATAAAAAATTGTTTCGTTCTTTCTTTCTTCTTTTCAATTTGGGTTTGTATGCATAGGTTGGTTGTTGAATTTTAAAATTAACTTTTACATTACAGTTAAAGTCTGTGTGGTTTCTTTTCGTCAGTGATCAAGTTGCATTCTTATATTTCATTGCATTTGAAACATTAAAATAAAAGAAAAGGAAAACCACTATTTCCATTACATATAGGGCTTTCATTTTGATTGGAATAGAGAAGTTGAGGATATCGATTGTTGCATCACATGCTTGTTGCGTTGTTGATTAATTTCTTCTTTCCCTACTTAGTTAGGCCTTTCCTTGTTGAAAGGAAAATGAAAAGAGTTATTATTGTCATATTAGTTGCATCGTAGGTGTGTTTAGGTGACATCGAGTTTTGATCCTTGAAATCAAAACATAATTCAAGATCAACTCTAAAATTTATTGAATCAAGCTAAGGAGAATTTGGAACATTAATGCAAACATCTAGAGTTCTAGGTTATAGACATGTTCTAGCATCTTTAAGTGTATGAGTTGTCATTTATTTCTAGCATTTTGTTATCGGGGTGATATCGTTTTCCATGTATGCAAGTGTATTGGATCGTTCTCGATGTACCTTGGGGTATATCGGAAGGTGCTCCATGCATAAAAATTATATGGGACCTCTCTCATTGTATGATTGTGCATTAGACAACACAACTATAGACTACACTTCCATGTATCTCCTCGTATATTTTAGAAGTACACCATAGGATGCAAGCCAACCTTATGAATCTGTGTTGCCCACTTTATCACTTGTGATACACCGAACACAACATTCAGGGAGATTTCCTACACATACGTAAATCCATGGTTCACCAAGGTGGTGTATTGTAGTTCACAATGACTTGTTTAATGTTTTTTCCTAGCTACCCCTTTTTTATTTATTTGTGTTGTTAATTACTAAAGTTAATTGACCGCGGAGCAAAATCCTCACAATGGAAGAAATCCTTATTATATTTCAGGTTGAGACTAATGGAAATATTTCCCTGAGTTCACCAGTCAAGGAAACCCCTATGAGAAGAATCCTGGACCTTTTCCTTCTTTCGAAAATATTGGTGCTACTTTTATGGAAGCATTGTCCCTCCCCAAATTTACCATTGGTTTGCCAGTTTGGTTGTTTTTGACCTCCTTGGTTCTGAATGTCCAAATATCTCCTCGAAAAATTTCTCCTCCACCTAAACAGCATAAACTTAAAGTTGATCCTAAATTTAAACCTGTTCCTTCTTCACCTATTTTATCTTCATCCTTTTCTTACTCCTCGCCTAGTGAAAGTATTGATTCTAGAAACCAGAAAGCTAAGAAGAAGAAGAAGAAAAATAAGTAGGGGGCAACTAAACAACCATTGCTCCCAATGAAAATAATGTTGAGAAACCTTCCAACAAGCCCTGTAAAATTAAATTCACTTGCATGCTTTTTAAGTGTGACCACCTTCTTAGATATTGCCTTGGTATTCCTAAGGTATTATAAGTGTGGTCCACATGCTCACATCATCCTTTGTCATCAGCTTCTAGAGATCATGATGGTGACAAACCATCAATTAGTGATAGTAAGGTCCATGGGAAAAAGGGTGAAGTTAAGTTTCCCTATAGGTTATGTGAAGGGAATCATCTTATTCACCTTTTTTCCTTATATGGATGAAGCCTCAAAATTGTTGGACAAAGTTACAGCTTGTCAACCTCGTCTTTTGGTTGGTTATCGAAAGCTTTCTCCCAATCCTCCACTAGTTGAAAAAGTGATTAATCATAATCTGAATCCAGTCAATCCCACTCTCTATGAATGTGAATCGCATGTGTCCATTCCCGACTAACATTGTTTGAGAAAATGGTTGACTTGGTTCCACCTCTCGTTGATCATAATTTTCTGGTAGAGAGTGAGCCTCATATTGCTCAAGTTATTCTCGTTTCTTCAAGTTCCAATGAACAGGGGGACAATCCTCTCATTCCAATGGCACAGGGGTAAATCCTCCCATTCCCACAACACAGGGGAGTAGTTCTCTCATTCCTATAGCAGAAGCAGGAAATTCTCCCATTCCCATGACACTCACTCCATGTAGTATGGTCACTTCCTTTGATTGGATTTCAATAGCAGGATATCATCTAAGTCCTTACGTTCCC
The DNA here is from genome assembly GCA_031772625.1 of Pinus tabuliformis. Taxonomy (NCBI): domain Eukaryota; kingdom Viridiplantae; phylum Streptophyta; class Pinopsida; order Pinales; family Pinaceae; genus Pinus; species Pinus tabuliformis. Next base: position 89,228,873 of record CM062818.1, read on the forward strand.
TTCCAACTCATAGTATAGGCTTACAATAAAAGCGTACCCGGCACAGTGATAGATGAAGGCACGTTTGTTAGTATTTTTTCCTCAATTACTTGGCAAGATTTAGGTTCTCCATAGTTTGTGCTCGTTACCTAGAATCTATTGGCTTTTAACAAAGGAACTGGTAAACCATTAGGGATCCTTCCTCAGTTGTCTATTACTTTTGGAGGAAATATTGTTTATATCAATGTGATGGTAATCCAAGGCCCTTTGGAATTTAATTTACTCCTTTTGTGTGACTATGTTTATGGCGTGGTAGCTATTGTCTCTTCGCTCTTTCATGTGATGCGTTTCCCGCATGAAGGAAGAATCATGACCATTGACCAACTTCCATTCGTTGGTCCTAATTTGACTCCTAATCAACCAACTTCCTTAAATGGTCCATATATGAAAGTGGTATATCCCCCACCATACATTAATTATGTGGCAACCTGCTCCATGCCCACATCTACTGATGACCTAGTAGGTGATGTAGTGCATCATGTATTGGGGGCATTATGACCTGATATTTCCATTAGATCCCTTGATATGTGTTGTAGCTTATACTGTGTTTGAAGTTTATTTATCTTTTATATCATTATCGGGAGTTCAACCTCAATGAAACTCTTTTATATTCTTTACCCCTATTATAGACATTTTTGGGCACTGCAACCCCAATCATACATGTCCATAGAACAAGGGCTTATGAGTCCCTAAAAGTGTTGTTTCATGCCCTAAAAGGAACAAGGTTAGCTGATTACATCATCTCCCAGAAGTTCTCCATAGAGAACTGCTCAGAACTGGTCAAAACTGGACCATACAGGTTGCTCAGTGCTAAGGGCGCGATGCATCTCACCTACTCAGTGTAAAAGGTACGATGCATACTGGAAAGCCCTTCTTTAGGGTGCGATGGGTGAGAATGGACAAATGACAGAGACAGTTTGCGAGGTGGATGATCATGGAATCTTACAGAAACTTCTCTTGTGACACTTGCCTCTCTGAATTCGCCCAGGGATGAGTAAGAGATCATCAATCTCCAAGTGGAATCAAGAACTATCAGAGAGAAGACACTAATCAAAATCCCAGAAGCTGACTCACCTCCCTGCAATCATCTATATATGGATCCCTCATCCCAGAGATCCAGAGGCTGGAATTTTGTATCTTGTAAGGAAGTGTTGTTGGTTTCCTGGTGGAATATCATAGTGTTGGGTGATCTAAGCTTTTCATGAGGTGAAGAAGGGCTTTCATGCTAGGAGGATGACGCTGGGTCAGATCAATGGGTTGTAATCCTCTCTTCTAATCTTTATATCAATAAAGTTATTCAAGTTTTCCTCCACATTCTTGTATGTCTAATAGTATATGCATTTGTGTGGTCAATATATATCTGGTCCTATATTTCTTATGATTGTAGATCTCTGCACTTTGAAGGTATTATGCTGCTTTGACTTTACAGGTACTCTTTGAAGCAGAGTGGTCAATGGAGAAGCGGCAAAGACCTGTCAGTGAGGAGAAGGAACAAACAAAGAACCGAGTGAAAGATTGATGTTGGTATTCTTTGATCCTCTCTTATCTACTTCTCATAAAGGAAAATGAAAGTAACTTTAATCTATTTGTTTCTAAGATAGCTACCCGTCTTAGTGGGACTAACAACTCTACATAGACACTAGATTTCCCAATAACAAAATGGCGACTCCACTAGGGAGCGAATAGATTGTTTGCTTGTCTATATTTTTTTGTTTTATAAACTTACAGATGGAGCCTGAAGTCAAGCCAGCTAGCCTTCGAACTGCATTTTCTATGCAAGTGCAAAGTAGATCAATGCTGCTTCAGTCTATCTCTGGGTTTTGTTTATAAACTGAACAATCGATTTGTAAACATCCTAATTTCCCTAGTGGTGGCTCTAGTAACCTCATTAGATCAGCCCCTGTGATTTTTATTTACTGAATATCATTAGCTCGGCCTAAATCCATGAAATAAGTTTCAAACTGTGACCAAGAACCAAGTTGAAGTCTCGTCCATGGACCATCGCACTTTCTCCTCTTGGGAATCTGGATGCATCACACCTCCCGTGTGTAGTAGGTGTGATACATCACACTTTCCCTGTGTTGCAGGTGCGTTGATCAGATAAGACCTCTTCTGCTTCCAGATTTTGGCTTCTTTGTTCACTCGCTTCAGCTTTATTTAGGAGTTTTGCTGTCTGTGATCAGTATACCACTGTGGAAACTCCCTTCCTTTACATGATTCCGCCTCCATAGTACAAAGAATTGTGAATGTTTTTATGTATTGTGCGCCATTTACAGTTCTCTTTTACAAAAAGTAGCGTAATCAAACTGTCGTCTTTTGATTTTGAAGTGTCGCAAGTGTCATTTTCAGTCAAAGAAAATAATCCTATCGTTCTTGATGGTCAATTATACAGTTACTCTTGTATTTGATTTGAATTAGTAGTTTTTCAAGTGTCTAAAGCAGTTTTCAATTCAAAGTCGCAAAGTGTCGTCATTATCTTCCTTTCGTGTTTTGTGTTAGTACTGTCGTTTTGAAAAGATAATTCAGATTTGTACTTTGCATTCTTCTTGTCGTTCACACATTAAGAAGGCTGAAAACAAATACATGCATGTGCATTTGCATTTAGACTGCTTGTTGATTTAGGACAGTGCATCTAGTGTGTGCTCTCTGCTCTATGTTGAAAGAATCTCATTTCTCTTTCCTTAGTAGCTAGGATTTTCATTGCAATAAGAAGATCAAATGATTGTTTATCATCTTAGATTGCATTTTAGGAATTGTATATCTACATCACGCGGTGAACCTAAAAGTCAAATTTCTTAAGAAAGATCAACTGTAAAATAAATTCAATGAACATAAAAACACTTTGGAACCTAACGCACAACATTTAGAAGTCTAGGCTAGAGACGTATTCCGGCATCGTAAAGCCTGGTAACTATCGCTTTCATCGTAGGTTGGGTGATTCCTCCTCTTTGAGACGACAAGTGCCAGTACGGACTTGTGCTCCCACATACCATCGAGTATATATTGGGAGACCACAATAGGCTATATCCTTTATCCATAGGAAGCCGTGTCTGCCGCCCTATCGGTCGCAATGCACTGAACATAGCATTCGGGAAGATTGACTACTGTACCATAAAAAGTAGTCTGCAGTTTTGCGATTGGTTTGGTAATCCCTCTGTCTAGATTTCTAGAGTAGTCTCTTTCGGTCCTTTTCAAACTCCTTAAAGGAAAATGTACATCTAAGCACTTGTCACTTCAGGCTCATTAAGAATCGAAGGCGACTAGAGTCATATTTTGTTTTTCCTTGACTCTTAAAAATTGAAAAAGAAAAGTTGTGTCAAAGTGTCTAAAATTTATTTTAATCGGAATAACGTCACTATTCCCTCATTGGTTTTAGGTCGAGAAAATGGATTCCACCAACCAAGGATTTCCCCTTGGAGGAAATCTTGGTCCTTTCTCCTCTTGGGGAGATGTTGGTGCACCTCATATGGCCACATTGTCACTTCCAGGATTGACGATTGGCTTGCCAATATGGCTCTTCTCGACCTCTGTCGTTCAGAATACTGTGATTCATGAACAATCAAGTTAGCAGCTAGATGATACTAGAGTTACCCCCCAACCTTATACTTCGTCTGTTTCTCCCCCTCCTCCTTCCTCTTCACTTGATGAAGCTGGTAAAGCAAAAAACCAAGTAACTAAGAAGGAGAAGAAGGGGAAGGAGAAGAAGGAAAAGAAGAAGAAGGAGCCAAAGGAAAAAAGGGGTAACCATGCATCATCTAGTGAAAATCCACACACGACACTGTCTAGACCTAAATCTCCATGTTTCATTTGCAAAGGGGACCACTACCATCGAGATTGTTGTATCCCCCAAATCTTAAGGGACTGGTCTCCTCGTTTGCAAAATCCAGTGTCATCAACCTCTGACAATCATGTTGAAAGCACACCATCAACTAGTGAAAACGAAGTCTCTGGACAGAAAGGAAGATGTAAATTTCCTTGCAAACTGTGCGAAGGGACGGCACAACATGGCACAACAAGGGGCCGAGTTAGTGAGTTAGTGAGTCACAACCATTTCCCATAGCTGCTCATTGTCAACCGGTCATTACTGATAGCTAGACATTCCCAGCCGGTCAGCTGATAGAAAGTGGTCCCCAATAGCCACTAGTATCATTTACGATAGGTTACCAATAAGGGGATAGGAGGTTATCATTGATAGCCGGCCAGCAAGTAAGTCCCAGGTTCCTTTTGGTGGAGTGTTAGTGGGAAGGCAAGCGAGCGAGCAAGTAAGCGAGTAAGCAATAACCAACCAGTTTTCATTCGTTTGGTGGAGTGTTTGTTACACTAAAAAATGTCACCATGACTACTTATAGTTAGTATGGCTCAAATCAACAGTCATGCTACCCTCTTAGGCAAGTCTTATGCCTCTGTTATCCATCTCAAACTCAAAGAAGAGAGAAAGTCTTGTAAAAAATATGTTTATCTCTGGGGTCGCAGGTTCTCTCAAGCCTCACCTGCGGGGACGCTGATCATGTTCACAAAATCTGCGTCTTTGGACGCTCTGTATGTCAAAGGACAGGTGCGTCCTTCTATAAAAGGCAAAATGCGCAAGTTTAATCTTAAAAAAGTTACTTGTGGTTACTTCTAGAACTTTCTAGAGGTCGGTTTGGTGAAATGGATGCGCCTCCAGTTGGTTCATGCATCTCTATTAAGGGGGAACTTATCCCATCAATAAGGGAGCTATCCCACCCAAAGAGGGGGATTATCCCATTGATGGTGGACCTGAATAACCTCTTTACAGCACTATAAATAAAGGCATTGAGCCAAAGGGAGGGGAGGTTGAAGCTATACATTTTCTTTGGGTAAATGCTGCAGGAATTAGGACTCCCATTTAGAACCTTGTGAGGAGAGATTGTCTTTGCTTGATTCTACTTGGAAGTGGGTGAGCTTTGTCAAAGTAGAGGAAAACCCTTGATGGACCCTGGGAGGGACTTGCACAACACCAAGGCCAGGTTGTAAGAGTTTCTTTGTTTCGTTATTAATACAAACTGGTTTATTTTTCTCAATAGCTTGTGTTAATGAGTTATTTCATGTGTTCCTTGGTCTGCATGTTGAATATATGTTTTATTATATGAAATGCAAGTGCCTGGTAATTGTTTGATTGTTTGTGGTTGCAGGAATTGACTTGAAGGAGGAGCTCATCCGGATAGGCAAGGACGGACTACAACAACCGCGTTTTGGAATAAGGTAAGCCTAAACACTTGTAGTTTTCATGTTTTAAAAGGTATATTTAGAGAAAGATCACTCCATTTTGTCTTGTTTGTCGCTAGAGAGTTTAGACTCCTAGGGAGGTCCGTTGTGCCCGCACAAACGACTTTTTCCGCCACGACAAATTGGCGACTCCGCTGGGGAATCCATTAATGAGAGAGTCTTTTCCTTTGTGTGAACTTTGCTCTGTGAAAATTTCTTTTATTTTCTGGTTTTTGACAGTGAGAATTAGTATTTGGGTGGCTTAGCTTTAGATTTAGTTAGATTTGGTTTTTCTCAACTTTTCCAGAAGGACGCACCCTCTGAGTACTGTACAGTGCGTCTTTGGACGCGCTGTTGCCGTTTGCACAGAGCGGGCCCGCACCTGTTGTAACGGGTTGCCTGCGTCTTCCTGTAAAATTTAGGAAAATTCCATTTTTTGCTTTAATTGCTTTTAGATTTTGATTTTTCTTAGTGTTTTCTACCCAGATCCTTTAGTACCCTGTCAAGAATTTTCACCTAGACTTGTTTTGTGAGCTTTGAGTGTTTTAGTGGATTTCAACGAAGTTTAGGCCTAGGGTTTGATTTTTCAATAGGTCCTGTAGTGACTTTGACGGTAGAAAGTTGTCCAGCCTTAGATCTCTCTGGTTAGTCAGCCTTCTTAGAAGTCGGGCCTGTCGTAAAGTCTCCTTGTGTGAGCAGCTTGCCATTTAAGTTGTTTTGGGTCAAATTTCGAATTACTTGTTTATAAAGTGTTGATTTCCATTTTACAAAAGAACAAAAAGATTAGAGTTTTGTTTTGACTAGTTTTTGGTTCTGCAATAAGCTAGTCCTTGATTTGATTATGATCAAGTAAAACACCTTAGAATAATCATTGTTGGTTTTGACCTCGTTAAGATTGTTTAGAGTAAATTTACCTTTTAGTTTGCTTATGAGTGCATTTTCATAGATTTTAATAGTTGTTAAGATTGATTTTTGGTTATATTAGATTTATTTGCTTTATTAAAAGAAAAATACAAAAACATCTTCTTTAAAAGTCTTGTTTCAAGTAGCTTTTTGTTTTTGAAAGAGAAAAGAGTTTTTTCGTGCATGTAAAGAGCGGTCATGTTTTTATGCTTGGAAAAGACAAACGAATCGTTTCTTTGATTGTCCTTAATTAAGAAGTTGCTTTTATTAAAAAGTGCATTCTCTCAACTTTTTAGTTAAGCAATTCATCGAAAAAGTAAAGTAGTGGGTAAATCATTCTAGGTGCATTTTGTAGTGGTTTCGAGTCGAGTCAACACACCACTGGTTTCACTTCCATCAACTTTTGACTTAAGAAACAACCTTAAAAGTAACGCTTAAATTAAAATCAATCTAGTAATTTTTATTTTTCTAGGGCTCTGAAACACCAACATAGCTTAGGCTAGGGTCTTGGAGTAGGTGAGTACTTAACTCTCCAAGACTACAAAACCAAACAGATAGTTTATCTTGAGTAGATTAAATCCAATTGTTTCAGTTATACTCTGGGAAAGCTCCTCTTAAAGGAGAAGCACGAGCTCGTGTCCGAACCAGTGAGGGGATCATTCCCCCCTCGTTGGGAACGACGCCAGACAGTACGTATTACAAATGGTAAACCTCGGATTAACCATTGTCGAGGAGCCAGGGGTCACTTATCGGTAAACCTTGGATTGTTGTCAAGGAACCGGTAAGGGGATTGGAGCTTGTTACTCTGCCCTTGCGTGCTGTCGGAGTTTAGACTGTTCCCCCAGGTGTAATTGTTGTGATTGGTAACTTTAGTGACCATAATCTTTAGGGTTCTACCGAGGTGACGGTGGAGGGAAGGTCCCACTGTACCTAGAGCAGACGTCGGTTATACTCACTTGGATTTTCCGGGGGGTTCACTTCACTTCGAGACGGTTAAAGTGGAGGAACTTGTGCCGGTCTATTCATTAAGCAGGTTGTCGGGGTAACTGTTCCACCCGCCATTTCTGTACTGAATCCTGCGAGGTTGGATTTCATCACCAACTAGCGCTTTTGGTCCGGAAGACTACTGTTTGTGTGTGGTTTGACGCTCTAGATTATTTAGGCGTGTGCTTCAAATTTGTTTGCTTCTTTAGAAGACTTTAGGTGGTTTGATTTGAAATTTTTACTTTGTTTTCGTGTGTTGTAGTTAAAAATCTTTAATTGTGGCGGAATTACCGAGACAGTCCCGTAGACTTCGGGGCAAGTCTCCTGAGATTGTTACCGGAATAGATTTGTTAAGAAAACTCCGTAAATCGCGGGGTGAATCTCCTGAAGACATTCCGGGTCAGCACGAAGGGTTAAAGGTCCTTGTAACTCCTCCTAGTGACAGTAGAGTAGGTTCACCTGAAGAAGGAGAATCTTCCTTGGTTGTCCATCCAGATTACCAAAGTTTAGAAACAGGTTACAATCCCGAAACTGTTACAGTTTCCGAGCTTGCTGGTAGTTTTTCATCTGCCAGTGAAACAAGCGAAGAACCTGAAATTTCCGAACCTGTTACTCCAACTTCTAGTGTCCCTGATTCACCGAGAATAGAAAGAATTATCACCGAAAATCTACCTTCTGGTTTGATTGCTATAGAAGAACTTGCTCCAGAAGAAGATATAGGTGTCTCTCACCTTGAAGGTCAACTAACTATTGATCTAAGGGAGCGGGAATCCATCTTTTACAGTCCTCCTAGAAGTACTTCTTGGTACCTTGCGTTAACCAATTTTTTAGACAACTCAGTCGGTTTTCCCACACCTCGTACTCCTTTTCCACCCGGAGGTATTTATACTCCTATAAATATGACTGGTCAGTCGTCCATGTTTACTCAAAGTCCTGAATCTTTTTTACACGGCGGTCCTTCTGTCCCCACTGGGTATCAGTCACTTTCTGGTACCTTTGCGGGGGCATCTCCTCAACCCATTGATCATGGGTTATTTGCTGGAAACAGTGGTAATATACCATTGGGTGTAGGAGACATTTACATGATGTCAGGTTCAGTTCCCGTTTCCCAACCTCAAGGTGGCCAATTACCGCCTGGGGGGCAACCGCAGTTAATGCCTGGGGGGCAACCTCAAGGTACACAAATTGTGTCTGGGGGGCAACCTCAAAGTCAGTATGTACCTATGGTGCAATACTTACCTCAAGGTCAACCTCAGCCTCAATATGTACCCCAGGGTCAACCTCAGTATCAATATCAACCTCAAGGATGGCAACCTCAAGGATGGCAACCTCAAGGGTATCAACTCCAAAGTTATCAACCTCAAGGCTACCAACCTCAAGGTCAAGGTCAACCCCAGTATCAGTATTTACCTCAAGGTCAATCACTCGGATCAAGGTTATCAACCGCCTCAAGGTCAGTCATATGTTCCAAGTATGGGAACTGCACCTTACAATTATCAATCCTACCCTCAATCCAGTTATGGATCTCAGTATCCTCAACCTGTTACGGGTCAATACCCTGGAATGTTAGTATGGGATCCATCACAGGGTCAACAGGTGTTGCAGCCAAGTGTACAGATGATTCCTCAAGCTGGACAACCCGTAGTTTCTGGTCCAACCCAGCAACCGCAACCTGTCCAGCCAAATGTTCAAACTTCTGTAACTTCGGTAGTTACTCAGCCGCCAATTGCACCTAGCACTCCATCCCAAACGGCTGCTGCAACTACCGCTACATCTACCATACTTACTTCTGGAGTATCGACGGCTCCAGTTTCTACTTTCCCTGTTACCACACCTCAGACATCTTTACCGTTGTCTGGATCTACGATTCAAACCACGGTCCAGATGCCTATAGGTCAGCCTGGTATAAGTACGGTTGTTACTACTCAACCTCAATTTGTTCAACCTCCGTACCAAGGACAGTACCAACATGGGCAAGCTGTCCAACAACCGGTTTACCAGTATCAACCGTATCCTGGGTATACTTATCAACAACCTCAACAACCCCAGTACGGTCCGGTTAATCCTGGTTTTCCAGGAGGATATAATATCCCAAATGCGACTCCTGTTCCTAGTTATCCTGGATATCCTCCTCCTGGGGCTGGTATTGTGACCCAGAGTTTTAGAGATCCTAACCGGCAGTTACCGTTTATCGCAACTTTGGACTTACCGGACTTGACGCGCCTAACGAACGATCCAATTCAATATCTTCCGTTCTGGCCGCCAATGCCAAACAAGTTGCCCAGTGATATACCCAAGTTCGAAGGTAAGTCTGGAGAGGATCCGTCCAATCACGTGATGACTTACCACCTCTGGTGTGCTTCGAATTCTATCTCAGATGATTCCATCCGCTTACGTCTTTTTCAACGTACACTCATTGGTCTCGCGGCCAAGTGGTACATTGAGTTACCACGGGCCTCTTTTTACAACTTTAGTCAGTTAGCTACGTCGTTCTTAACTCACTTTCAGTTGCCGGTCAGATACGATAACGGCACGGAGTTATTAACTTCACTAAAACAATCGACGTCCACGTATATTTATGATCACATTCATGAGTGGAGACGTCGTAGGAGGTTAGTGAAAGTTTTTATCCCGGACCAAATCTTAGCTGAATGGTTTGTCAAATCATTATTACCGAAGATTACTGAAGATGTAGCTAAGGCCGGAGTAGTTACTGAGGAGCAAGTCATTGCTCAGGCACAATACCTTGACTTAGTTTACACTCAGTCGGGTACATTACACGAGAAGATTCCGGATCTTCCAAAGTCGAATCAAATCGCTGCTACTCCTTCGGGATCTCATGCCGCTGATGGTATGATTGGTATCGTGACTACGAAGAGCAAGAAGAAGTCTTCCAAGGCTTCGAATACTCCAATTATCACTTTGCCTGATTCTCCGACAGGAGAGTCTTCTCCTCCTGAACTTATCGCCGATATTCACGCTGTAGAAACATCTACGGCCAAATCAAAAAACGGTGGAAAGAAGAAAGGAAAGAAGAAGGCTAAAGCAGACAAGGCTCCGAAGGAGAAAACAGAAAAGTCGGAAACCAATGACGAAAAGCGCAAACCTCGATATCCTTGTCTTATTTGTGAAGAGGATCATTTTACGAGAGATTGCCCTCATCGGGCCGAGGTTGTTAAAATAGTCAAAGGTTCTCCCACTCCTGCTGTGTTAAAGAATCCATTTCCAGAGTAGGAGAATAAGATGATAGGTTCTTCTTCGAATGCCAGTGAAGAACCCATTTTGATGATGTCTCATGTGAGGATTGCGACTCGATCGCAAGATTATGGTAGTAAGAATCCTGTTGATGGTAAGGAAGCAGAATCTTCTCACTCTAACCCATCAACCTCAGCTCCTGGTTCCGATCCACTACAGATCGAAAAACCTAACCCAGACTTAGTGATTAAGCCGCCCGCCAAGGGTGTACTTCGAAGGTCTGCTTTCAATCCACATGCGAGAGCAGCCCAGAATTACAACATTGTTGAGGACTTAGCTGTTTCACCTTCAGCAATGTCGGCACTCGAAGTGCTGCAATCATGTCCAGCACAACGGAAATTGCTTTTGTCGGCTATCGGAGCTGTCGATGTTCAGGACCCGAACCTAATGATCTTTGATCTAGAAAATAGTACACCACGTCTCCCCCATCAAATGGCTTTCCAAATTCCAGTGATAGTCAAAAACAGGCCTATTCATCGGACTGTGATTGATGAGGGAGCTTCTACGTGTATTATGTCGATTCAATGTTGGAGATCGCTTGGTTCTCCTTCGTTGAACCAATCCCCCACCATCCTTAAGGCCTTTGATGGCCGTGGGTTCCGTCCGTTTGGTATTCTACAAGAATTGCCTATAGGGGTTGAAGGTAAAACCGTTAGTCTGGATGTGGAAGTGGTTGATGCCCCTCTAGACTACAACCTTCTTTTGGGTCGAAGTTGGTCATATGCTATGACAGCGGTCGTTTCATCGGTCTTCAGAGTAATTAAGTTTCCACATAACGGTAAGATCGTGACTATTGATCAGCTGACATACTTTTCATCCGACCCAGCCTCTTCAGAGAGTATCCAGCATGTTAGTAAAACGACAATCCCTTATAGGGATGTTGGTGTAGGTTTAGTTAAGGATTCCGGTTTACTGGGAACTTTTCCTCTCCCTCCACTCAACGCAGATCCTTCATTTGCAACCATTCATATGATTACATCAGAAAACATTATTTATGACGATCCTTGGTTCGTCCCATCTGACTCTGAGATAGACTCACTCAGTGATGTTATGCCTTTGAGTCCATATGAAATTGCTTATGAAGCTCTCATGTCTTTTACTGACTTTCATTCAACCGAAGTCGACCAAATGAATGTGGTCAGTGAAGAGTCACTTTTCACCTCACCCTTAGAACGGATAACGTTTCCCGAAGTCGTGTCATCTGACGAACAACTTCGCGAAATCCTAAGTGTAGACGATCTACCATGGGAAGATCTCCATCACAGATCTTCGTTTTTACCTAAGGATGATGCATTTGAAAATGATTTTTCATCTATCTTTACCGCTGAATATGTCAAAGACGCTCAGGATCCAACGAAACATTCTGATTCAGAGCTGAATTTAGGGAATATTTCTCGTACTATTCCCATTGATATTTCAGTGAAGCCCGGAATCGAGGAAAACATTCATATAGGTGCCGCATGTACTGAAGAAGAAATCCAAACTTACAAGGCCCTATTCCAAGAATTCCGCGACGTGTTTGCCTGGTCTTACGAGGAAATGCCGGGAATTGATCCTGCCATTGTTATTCATGAAATAAAGACCTACCCGGATGCTAAACCCGTTCCGCAACGGTTGCGTCAAATTCACCCTCGAAAAGCGGCTGCGATTAAAGCAGAAGTCGAAAAGTTGTTGAAAGCAGGTTTCATTTATCCGATCCCGTTAACGGATTGGGTATCGAATATTGTTCCGGTCAATAAGAAACAAGGAACAATAAGAATCTGTATCGACTATAGGGATATAAACCGAGCTTGTCCAAAAGACAACTACCCTACGCCTTATATCGATCAAATTATTGATGATTGTGCCGGAAGTGAAATGTTTTCCTTCATGGATGGTTTTTCGGGCTATAATCAAATCAATATTCTACCTGCTGATCAACCAAAAACGGCATTCATTTGTCCATGGGGGACATTTGCTTATTGCAAGTTACCTTTTGGGCTTAAGAATGCCGGGGCCACTTTTCAACGGGCGATGTCTTATGCATTTCATGATATCAAGCACATTGTGCAACCCTATCTCGATGATTTGCCTGCTCATTCTTTACATCGAGCTGATCACCTTGTCCACCTACGAGCAATCTTTATGAGGTGTAGGCATTATCGAATTCGGTTGAATCCCCACAAGTGTGTTTTCTGTATAGAAACAGGTCGATTGCTGGGATTTGTTGTTTCAAAAGCCGGCATTCGCGTCGATCCCTCGAAAGTCGAGGCTATCATCAAATTGCCTCCTCCTTCGAGTTTGCGCCAACTCCAAAGTTTGCAAGGGAAAGCGAACTTTTTACGCCGATTCATCCCAAACTACGCCGAGGTCACTAAAGGTTTTACACGGTTGTTGAAACAGAACGCACAATTCTTTTGGGACGAGATTGCCCAACAATCTTTTGATGCACTTAAACACGCGTTGACCCATGCACCGTTATTGCATCCTCCCAACTACAACCAAGACTACTTCTTATACCTCGCAGCTTCGCATTCCACCATTGGAATGGTGTTAGTTCAAGAAGATGAATTCGGAGCGGAGCATGTGATATATTATCTTAGTAGGACCTTGAATCCAACTGAGCTAAAATATTCGCATGTGGAGAAATTGGCCCTGGCAGCCGTTCAAGCTGTCCAGCGTTTCCGTCACTACATTCTTCTCCGCAAAACTACAGTTATTTCGGATTGCAACCCTATGATTTATATTTTGACAAAACAATTGCTAGGGGGCAAGTACTCTAAATGGATCGTTATCCTGCAAGAGTTCGACTTGGAGTTCGAGAAGTCCAAGTCTAAGAAATCCTTAGTTTTCGCGGAATTGATGTGTGATTTCCCTAGTACTGACACAGAGACTGTGGCAGAAGAGTCCATTGCGGACGAATCTTTGTTTCTTATCAGTACTGTAGATCCGTGGTACGGGGATATAATCATCTATCTCCAAACCCAAACCTTTCGGCCTGAAGCTTCCAAAGCGGAACGTCGAAAAATTCGGTTTCAATCCCAGCCATACAAAATTATTGGAGATACACTTTATCGCCGGGGGGCAGACTTAGTTTTTCGACGTTGTTTAACTCACGAAGAGGCTGAGAGAGTTTTGAATGATTGTCACTCTGGAGCATGTGGCGGTCATATGTCTGGGTATGCCACAGCTCAGAAGGTGTTGCGCGCTGGCTATTTCTGGCCGTCTATGTTTAAGGATTGTATCATTGCAGTCAGGAAATGCCACAACTGTCAAGTGTTTGATCGCAAGATGCGCGCTCCACCTGCTCCTCTCCACCCTATAATTGCCGTTGGTCCATTCGCCAAATGGGGTATCGACTTTATTACTTGTAACCCTCACTCGGCCGGGGGGCATGCGTATATCATCCTTGCGGTTGATTATTTTACTAAGTGGGCCAAGGCGATGCCTACATTCGACGCAAGCGTCAAAACAGCTGCAGTTTTCGTATTCAATCATATCATAACTAGGTTTGGTGTCCCACAAGCAATCATTACTGACCATGGGAGCCATTTTCGAAATGTCATGATGACTGAGCTTACAAGCCAGCTTGGTTTGCGCCATGATAGCTCTACTCCTTATTATCCGCAAGCCAACGGTTTGGTTGAGTCTATCAACAAAGTTCTAGTTACCATGATTCGACGAACCATTGGTTTTCATCGGTCGAATTGGCACAACATGTTATTTTCAGTACTATGGGCATACCGAACCTCAGTGAAAAATTCAACAGGGTTCACTCCTTTCCAGCTAGTTTATGGCTTGGAAGCTGTGTTACCCATTGAATGCGAAATCCCATCACTTCAAATGGCTGTCGAATTACTTCCAGCTACTTCCGAAGAGGAGAAACGTTTATTATACTTGGCTAAATTAGATGAGACTCGACGTGACGCTACATTGGCAATCGAGACTCACGCGAAACGAATGAAAGCTCAGTATGATAGAAATGTAACACCTCGAAGTTTTTCGGAAGGAGACCTAGTGCTATTATATGATCAAGCTAACGATAAGCTAGGTGCTGGAAAATTCGTTCCCATGTGGCATGGACCCTACATTGTAAAGCGAAAACTAGCAAAAGGGGCTTATGAGCTGGTTGATTTTGATGGGGACTCTTTGGGTAAACCCAGAAATGGACTTTACCTAAAGAGGTATTATGCTTAAATGGTGGATGGAGAAATCTTTAAATAGGTTAGATTTTATTTCTAGCTAGCGTGTTTGTTAGTTTAGTCAGTGTGCTTAGCTTAGAGAGTGTGTTTTTTCGTCATTATTCTAGCTTATCTTGGTTTTACTCTTGATATTGCAGATGTCGACGCCTCTCCAAACATACATTGGATTTGCTGATGGTGCTTGTCGTAGTACACGGAATATCTCTTCCGCAGCTTGGGTTATCTATTCGCCCTCTGACGAGTTAGTTTCTATGCATGGGGTAAGCCTCGGTCAAACAACGAACAACATTGCAGAATACAGTGCAGTGGTTGAATTATTATCCGAATCTGTTTCATTTGGAATTCGACGTTTGATAGTGAGGTTAGATTCTGAACTTGTTGTATTACAGCTTAATAGAGTTTATGCCATTAGAAATCCTGTGTTATTAAGGCTGTTTTTGAGAGTGCGTCTCTTAGAACGTGAATTTGATTACATTGAATATCAACATATTCCAAGGTCTTTAAATACATTAGCAGATGCAATTGCTTCTCGAATGTTGGACAGACATTTACGATAATCATGCAAGTAAATTTAAAAACATTTCATCACATATGTTAAACAAGATAAGCTGGTAATAGTGATATATATATAGATAGGAGTGTGTCAAAAAATATACATCGTCTTCGATCATAGGTTGAAAAACACCTTATGATCGGCAAAATGATAGTACAAAAAGTCAAAATGTCACATGTGACTACAAAAGTGACTAGTCAATCACTGGTGGTGCTCTCTGTATGACACCACTGCGCGGGCTACCTTACGCAAAAATCTCCTAAACGGTCCAGGGACCGCGACTACAAAACGCTGAAGTCTGATAGGAATGTCGTCCATAGTAGTCTCAGGTATGTCTGCCGTGAGACGCTCAAGATCATGCTCCAACTCAGCTAGTACGTCTGCAGCCGCGTCCTGTGGGGCCGGTACCGGTGCAGCTGGATGTAGTCTATCAAAAGGCCGGAGGTTGGCTGGACGCTGTGGACCAACATCTGCATTTTGAAAATTTTACTGTTAGTTTTGAGACGATATATATGAAAAATAAAAAAATACATAATTAGAAAACTTGTGAAAATAAAAATACCTCTGTCGTCCCATTGTTCTCCCTGTGGAAGAACCATGTCCGGATCACCTCTGAAATCCATTCCGGCATACGGAATGTCCTGTATCGAAAAAACCTGGTCCTCTAACCAGTGAAAGTAACTATCTGAGAATCGAACCACTGTCGCACCCTCGTCAGGATGCCGGGCCATCACCGCAACCCATCGTATCAGCTTTGGCTGCCGAGGACCCAAGACATCAACAGTGAGTTGCTGAGGGATCAACATTGGAACTCTCTCCAAGGCAAAGCTCACGACTATAGGCCCATATCCAAAAGTCTTTAGTCGTCCGTTCTTTGCCTTGGTCAGTTGGCTCTTCATATGAGCCGACACAGCTTCACACCAGTTGAAAATGGTGCCTTGGTAACAGTCAATTGCCATCCGCATTTGGGATCCGGAAGCAATGTGTAAAGCGGCCGCGCCGCAAATTCTGGTCACCGTGAACGCTATGACTTTGAGTTCCGGTAGAGTGATATGTTTTATCTCTATGCCTTTTGAATGGTGAGCCCCACGTGTGCACCAATCCTCGTGGAGACTATCAAGGGATTGGCCACCCGGCCTAGTCCCCGCAAGACTGAGTTGCTCACCTCTGTTCGGCAAGCCAGTGAGAAAGTATACATCCGAGGGCTCTATCTCGAGCTGGTGCCCTCCTATGTAAAAGCATTGTTCTTGAACGTTCCATCGCTCAACCAGCCATTCCAAGAATCTTACCTGGCCCCTCATGCCCGGTATGGTCCAATATTTGTATAATCTGCATGCTCTTAGGGCATCCAGAGAAGGTTGGTGATTTATTGCAGCTTCATCTTCCTCTACATGCTCTCTTTCTCTCCAGTCTAACATGATTAATACCCTGCACATCAAAAATAGCAATTAGAAATTGATTTGGGAATTTTTGGTAGTTTTTTGAGGGAGTTGGGGTTTTGAAATGCGCACTTCTCGGAATACGCACCCCGGCTTTGTAGCACAGGGCGCCCGGACGCGGCTGGCCTGAAGGTGGGCCGCGTCTCCCGACCATTTTCCCGTATGAGAAAAAGTCGGGGGACGCGGGTCATCCGAAGGGCACCCGCGTCCGCCGAGAGGCGCATTCCAAAACCAAAACCCCCCCAAAAAATGAAACTAAGACCTAAAAATTAATTCTAAATGGATAGAAATGCAGAGTAGGATGTGTAAAATACCTGGATGAGACGACGTTCGTTTCCGACGGTCAGATTTTCCGCAGCGACCACGGGAAGTTTCTTGTCAAAAGCTCCTTTTTCAACCTCCAAAGTCAAACGGTAAAAATGATATGGTAAAAGGTCTTTTTATAGGTTTTTTGGATGAATTAGTTCATTTTTTACCATGAAAAGATGTTTTTCGATGTATTTTTGCCTATTTTAAATAGGTATGAGTAATATGTCGCTTTTGTGCAGGACAAAGGGATTTCAAGGGAAATTGTAATTTTTTCACAAATAAAATAGAGTCATCTTTTAAGCCCTTTTCTGACTCCTAAAACATGAAAAGATTGCCGAGCATTTCTTTTACACTCATTAAAACGGAATTAAAAGACGGTCCCCTTTTAGCTCTTTTCTGACCGTAAAATCAGGAAAAGATTGCCGGGTTTTTGTCGTTTCAAACTCGATAAGGAAATAAAACGACGTGTCCTTGATCGCTTTTTACTTTTCAGGTCGACGACACTATTATGAAAGTACTCCTTGGTCGCAAGATCAAGCGGTTCCCCCAGGTATTATTTTATACTTTTTCGGGCTTGAGGGACACAAATTTACGAAAAAGTTCAACGTGGAGTTTCCTTTTGTTTTTTCAGACTCTCTAAAATTGAAAAACGCCGAGTTTCTCCTATACTGGGCTCGTTAAACTTTTACAGTAGAGGACCTGTTCAATTACAAACAGGAACGAACCACTCCTTCCTAGGGTTCGAATTTAAACTAGGTTGGACTCGTCCGAAGGATGAGCTTATAATCAAGCATATGTTATCCTCCTCAAGCTTGTTAAAAATAAAGAGGTACTTGCCAGAAATGGTGGGGGAAAAGAGAGAAGAATGAGCCTATTTGTTACCTTTTATCTCAAAAGAAACTTTATTACCACTCTTGAACACGACACTTTTCATTCACCTGGGTTGGGAAATCTTTTACCTCACAGTTGACCAAACCACTTTGAAAGTCTTTAACCGGGTTTCGGGGATTAACTTTGAGTTATTCGTCACCAAGCCATCTGTCGTGTCGTTATGTGTTCAAGAGGTCTGCAAGCAAAAAATTTCATCTGCAAAATACTTGTCATCCATTTGACCATCCCTGAGTCAGTCCTTACAGCAACATTTCTTCAACTTGGACAATGATTTCGTGTTGTGGGCTTGCCTGCAACGGGTCGCTTTCTATCGACATCGACACATTATCTAGAAAGATGACTTAGGAATCGACAGCACCTTGAAGTCTGCATGCATCAATGGCAGGTTTCTCGCCTTTGACGTCAGTTTACATCGTTGACTTTCGATCAAAGGATTCCGTGAAGTGTTCGACATCAAAACATCTATTCACATTTCATGGGTTGTGCTTGGTACTTTGAGAACCATTGACATTACTGGTGGTTTCTCTCACGCTTGTTAACAGTTTACATCATCGACTGGTAATCAAGTGGTTTCTAAACATGTTCGACATCAAATCATTTAATCACATGGCTAGAATCGTACCAATTCGGGAAGTAGAAAGTGAAGACCCTGGATCTAGTTTCTACCATCCAGGCTGCGAGGAGTTTTGTATTCATTATCTATGTAGACTAATCATAAACAGATGGCTGCGTCCATACTGTGTCTACAAAAGTCTATAAAAATGATGTACTGCAAGATCATTCCTGTATCAGAATAGTTAGTCCATTAGTTAAAGTTTTGAATCTGAGTATGGGAATGCCTACCTCAGTGATGATATAATCTTATCCATGTATTTTGTGTTGAAAATTGCAGGTTCCAACCAGGCCATCCACGAGACAATCCTTGAAATGATAAAGCGCTTCACCCTTCCTAGAATTACAAAACCCTAATCTATTCCAGGCTTCGCACTTTAGGGGGCAATCTGTTACACTAAAAAATGTCACCATGACTACTTACAGTTAGTATGGCTCAAATCAACAGTCATGCTACCCTCTTAGGCAAGTCTTATGCCTCTGTTATCCATCTCAAACTCAAAGAAGAGAGAAAGTCTTGTAAAAAATATGTTTATCTCTGGGGTCGCAGGTTCTCTCAAGCCTCACCTGCAGGGACGCTGATCATGTTCACAAAATCTGCGTCTTTGGACGCTCTGTATGTCAAAGGACAGGTGCATCCTTCTGTAAAAGGCAAAATGCGCAAGTTTCATCTTAAAAAAGTTACTTGTGGTTACTTCTAGAACTTTCTAGAGGTCGGTTTGGTGAAATGGATGCGCCTCCAGTTGGTTCATGCATCTCTATTAAGGGGGAACTTATCCCATCAATAAGGGAGCTATCCCACCCAAAGAGGGGGATTATCCCATTGATGGTGGACCTGAATAACCTCTTTACAGCACTATAAATAAAGGCATTGAGCCAAAGGGAGGGGAGGTTGAAGCTATACATTTTCTTTGGGTAAATGCTGCAGGAATTAGGACTCCCATTTAGAACCTTGTGAGGAGAGATTGTCTTTGCTTGATTCTACTTGGAAGTGGGTGAGCTTTGTCAAAGTAGAGGAAAACCCTTGATGGACCCTGGGAGGGACTTGCACAACACCAAGGCCAGGTTGTAAGAGTTTCTTTGTTTCGTTATTAATACAAACTGGTTTATTTTTCTCAATAGCTTGTGTTAATGAGTTATTTCATGTGTTCCTTGGTCTGCATGTTGAATATATGTTTTATTATATGAAATGCAAGTGCCTGGTAATTGTTTGATTGTTTGTGGTTGCAGGAATTGACTTGAAGGAGGAGCTCATCCGGATAGGCAAGGACGGACTACAACAACCGCGTTTTGGAATAAGGTAAGCCTAAACACTTGTAGTTTTCATGTTTTAAAAGGTATATTTAGAGAAAGATCACTCCATTTTGTCTTGTTTATCGCTAGAGAGTTTAGACTCCTAGGGAGGTCCGTTGTGCCCGCACAAACGACTTTTTCCGCCACGACAGTGTTAGCAGGAAGGCAAGCAAGCGATCAAGTAAGTAATCACCGGTTGTCATTTGGTGGGCTGTGTGTGGCAAGAAAGTAAGGCAAGTAAGCAAGCAAGCTCCGTCAAGTTATTAATCGTCAGGTCACAAGGTCGAAGCAGCAAGCCGGTTTCTTGTCAGTTTGTTGAGATTGTTTCTCTTCTAACCAAACCCCGTGAAATGCCCTATTGCCCCTTCTATACACGGGCTTGGGTCGGAATATTGACGGCTGCATTCAACTATTCCAGTCAACAGCTTTTAGGTCGGCCTTGCCCGATAGATAGTATAGAGCCTATCCATAGTGATGATGGGGCGGCTTGGCTGGCCCGCAAGCAGGCTCGACTGTTAAGGAGAGGACCCTTTAAGGGGCTCACTATTCATATGGTGAGGAGAGGTGCTCGACCAAAAGGATGCGTAAGCAGGCTCGACTGTTAAGGATGCGTAAGCAGGCTCGACCAATGGGAGAGGACCGGCAACGGGGCTCAACTGATAAGGATGCGTAAGCAGGCTCGACGGTTAAGGAGAGGATAAGGAAGTAGGCTTGACCAACGGGAGAGGACCTTTAGGTGCTCGACCATAAGGTGCCGTTAGGCCGTCCACCATTGTCCCTTCCTGGACAAAGCTAAAAGAGTCTTGGGTAACTGTCCCGCTTCACCGCTGCGGCTTCCTCCTAGATACAAGAAACTCTCGCCGAGTCCATTGCTAGTTGAAAATCCGACCGACACAACTTTATGGTTGATCGAAGCATCTATCATTGAAGATAAACCCACTGAATCCATACCAGACGAAAGTCAAAAGTTTGAGGCGGCAGTCGACCCGATCTTGTCTTCGGAAGGTCCATCTTCTAATGATACAATCACCGAAGAGAATGAGAATGACATTGTTCAAATTCTTTTCGTAAACACAGACTCTGATGAACATGAGGGAAATCTACCCATTCCTTTACTGCAGGAAGGAAGTTCATCAAAGTCATACTCGGCCGTTTATTCGGTCCCACCTCCGAGAAACCTAGTTGTTTCCTTCGATTGGAATCTACTAGGCAGACCCCATTTACCAGCTAGTGTACCATTCTGAATCATTGTTCAAACCTACAGAATGGTCATGGTCGGTACCATCACAGATGAGGGGGCTTCTATGAGTATCCTTTCCTCAACTTCTTGGAAAGCGCTTGGTTCGCCATCGCTTCTACCTGAGATGCGGAATCTAACAGGTTTTGATAAAGGAGCCAGTCGACCGTTAGGGATCCTTCCAAGTTTGCCTATAACCTTGAGAGGGAGAACCGTGTCTCTTAACGTAATGGTAGTCCAAGGACCTTTAGATTATAATATGCTCCTTGGGCACGACTATATTTATATCATGGGAGCCATTGTCTCCTCACTCTTTCGAGTAATGTGTTTTCCGCATGAAGGCCAAGTGGTCCAGCTCGTAGACCAACTTTTGTTCCCCGGCTCACACATAGCTAATAGTCAAAAACCATCCCTAAATGGTCTTTTCATGCAAGTAATGTCTCATCAATATCCAGTCCGTCCACCTGAAGAACGCGAGTAATTCGATGGCCATGATTGAAACTCAGGGGGCATGCACCCTAGTCTGCTACGGCAGAAAAACTTTAGGTATAGGGTAGGTTTCCATCGAGGATATATGACTAGTCTGACACACCCATCCATATAGGAAAATGGGATTAGACTGGAATAAGGTACCTCTGTTAGAAGGTAGGTCTTTCCCTATGGAACGAATGTCTTGTCTGCAAATTGAATGGCAACCTAGAAAAGGTAGGCCTTTCCCGATAGAACAATTGTTTTGTTTGCAAATTGAGGGGTAACCTGGGAATCTCTACTTTGCTATACCTGGGGGCATGCAAACCTTTTGTGTGCAAGTGAAAAGTGACCAGCGTAATGCTAACTCCATAGTTTCACTACCTTCAACTGCTTAAGTTGGATGAGTGGTCGAATCGACCGTTTGCCTTCGCAGGGGCCAAATGGCACCGGTGAAATAAAGAAAATTTTTTCCTACCCAACCTTAGTAGTTAACTAACCCCTAGGACAGTAGTTGGTCATTCCTAGATTGCATGCAAGAGGTAGTGGAGCAAAGTTTCGAATGGTGCAAGCTCCCTAAAAATTGAACCTATCGATGAGACATCCTTATTATATGACTGGCACGAGCAGTTTTTATGTGAAGTTCAAGCTCGTTAAAAATTAAACCTAAGCAATGAGAAAAAGTTCCCCCCAGAGTTTAAGCTCATTAAAAAATGAACCAACCTCTGGTAAATAACCATTGCGAATGCATTATCATTAGCTTTTTGAGCCCTAGTCATGTTCTTACCATCACCTCCACTCTGTTTTAGCTGATCATACGCCTCCATTTGATTGTTTACCCTTTTGAGGAACATCTACGACGAGTGATATTGTTAGCCATCCTTGTGACACTACCGTGATTGGAAAATTCCAAACCTTACCTAGAATGTAAAAATCTCTGTTTTCCCACCCCGATTTTCAGTTTCTCCTTATTTCTCCCATGTAGTTAAATGCCCATTCCCATAACCATACATTTAACAGACTGAGAAAAATAAATATTGCTGAAAACACAAATTCTGGAAATTTTTCAGAATGCTGGAAATTGCAGAATTAAAAATCAGCAATCAAAAACGGCCATTAAAACACATTAAAACATTGATATTTTTTGTCAACTTGACCCTGGAAAAACCCCCTACAACTCTTGGGGAAAACCAGTTTGAGAGCTCTTCTTTATTTCTGAAAATTACCTTTTTACAGTGAGAATTATTCAGCAAAAAAATCAGCAAGCAAATTTACAACTTATCTCCTTTCCCGTGCCTCACAGCAATCTGGAAATTACAGCAAACAGGACAGCAATAAATGTTGTACGGCCTCCGTTTTGTGTGCAGAAAAATCAGCAAACTGCTCCTCGATTTTTGTGCAAAAATCTGCCTTTCACTATGTGCTGAATCAGCTGTACAAATCTGCTCAACTGCTGCCTTGGAATGTGTGCCAAGCTGCTGTCTCCTTCTCCTCCCTGCTCAGAAATCTCTCTTGCTCTCTTGCTCTCCTTCTCCCAATCTGCTCATGAAAGAATGAATGACCTTTTCCTCCTTTTCCTCCTTTAATATAACTCCAAGTGACTTTTGGGTGATCCAAGTGACTTTTGGGTGATCTCTAAATCCAATGGCTAAAATAGATTTAGATCAATGGCTGAGATTAAATGCTCATTTAAATCTCACTTTCTATTTTTAAATTCACCCCACTTTAATAAAGACCCACTTAGTCATTTATTTCCAAAGTCACTTTTCCTTTCTAATTTTTCATTGACTTTATAAAAGTCACTTTAAAATTAGACTTAATAACTTTATCACTTAAAGTCACTTTTAAATTAGATTTAACTTTATAAAATTATAAAGTCACTTTAGGAGAAAAATTAAATTCTTTTGGACACTTTTCCCTAGGCCAAAGATCAAAGCCTTAGGGAACCACCTGTCCTCCGGTACCAAATTTCAACATAGAATTAGCTGCTACCTAGAAATATCACTCGTTCCTCAAGATGTGAGTCTCCTTTAAGCTCTTTTCGTCTGACTCGTAAAATATGAAAAGATTGCCGAGCAGTTGGCCTCTCCAACTCATTAAAGCTACCAGGAGTGCTATCCCTCCTCTAGATTTTAATCTTTTTGGACCTGAGGGATTATTACACAAAAATATCGAGCGCTTGTCTTGTTCGACTCGTTAAAACTATCGAAAATTCATCCCTTTCTTATTATTTTATACTTTTTCGGACTTAAGGGATTACATGATGAAAAAGGATCACTGGAGTTTCCTTTATGTCCCTTTTCAGACTCTCTAAAATCAAAAAAGGACTGAGTTGTCTTTGTTGTTAAACTCGTTAAAACCAATAGCAACAAACTTGTCCATGCAGACAAGAACGAGTTTCATTGTCGCTAGGCTCATTAAAACATAGCGACGGGTTTGCCCGAAGGGAAAATTATAGAACAAGCATATGTTATCGATCTCAAGCTGGATAAAAATAAAAAGGTACTGGTTAGCAATGACTAGGGAAAAATTGGTAAGAAAACTTGAAGAAACTTTATTGGTAGTGAGTCGTTCTTGAACATGACACTTTCGCTCCATCACCATGATTGAGTCAGGTTGGGTTATTCCGTTCACCGATCATATTACCATTGGTCCACCATACCATCCATCTTTGGGGTTAACGCTACCAATCCATTGCAGTGTCGCCGATATGTTCAAGAGAAGTCGATCAGAGAATTCACCAACCCATCTTGTGTCTCATCCACTGCAATACCTTTATGCTTCATTCTTTCATGACTGCAACCCTGAAACCTATATCATCATATCGTTTTCACCTCCAAAATTCATTTTCTCTGTTCTGTATCGTAGATGTGGGATTCATTAAGGCCCTCCTATGACGGGTCACTTCTTGTCGAGATCAGCTCATTATCCAAGAAGTCGACCTAGGAACAACCCTTTCAATACTTTGAAGCTAGCATGCCTCAATGGTAAGTTTCTCACTTTCCACGACAAGTTTACATCAATGGCCTTTGACCGAGAGATTTTGGGTGGTGTTCGATGCTAAGTCCCATTTTCATACCACAAGAATTGTACCGTCATACCTTGAGGGTCATCATCATTATCGGCGATTCCTCTCGCGCCTGTTAACAACTTACATCATTGGCTGGTAATCAGGCGATGTCTTTCCATGTTCGAATCCATAACATTTTTCACATGGATCGACTTGTACTTCAGGCGAAGATTGGATGAGTTTGAAGACCCCGGATCTAGTTTCATCCATCCGGGCTGCAATATATTCAGGAAAACAAAGACATCAAATGTACTTTGTTGCTGCACAGATGATCATCTAAATCAAAGGATGATGGCTCTATCAGAATCATCAATCTGCCACACAGACAGTTGTCTGGCCTATGTACATGAAAATGAATTTATAAAACTGAGCATGGGAATGCCCACCTCAGCTATATCATGAAAATGTTATGAAGATAATGTATTGTATTGTATCTTATTACAGGTCACCTTCCAGTTTGAAAAACCTCGGATCCTCATGATAAAGCATTTCACCCAACATCAAAAGATTAACGACCTCATGCTTTAGGGGGCAACTGTTATAGACATTTTTGGTCACTGCAATCCCAATCATATATGTCCATAAACCAAGGGCTTCTGAGTCCCTAAATGTGTTGTTTCATGCCCTAAAAGGAACAAGGTCAGTTGATTACATCATCTCCCAGAAGTTCTCCACAGAAAACTGCTCAGAATTGGTCAAAATTGGACCATACAGGTTGCTCAGTGCTAAGGGTACGATGCATCTCACCTGCCTAGTGTAAAAGGTACGATGCATCCTGGAAAGCCCTTCTGTAGGGCGCGATGGGTGAGAATGGACAAATGGCAGAGACAGTTTGCGAGGTGGATGATCATGGAATCTTCCAGAAACTTCTCCTGTGACACTTGCCTCTCTGAATTCACCCAGGGATGAGTAAGACATCATCAATCTCCAAGTGGAATCAAGAACTATCAGAGAGAAGACACTAATCAAAATCCCAAAAGTTGACTCACCTCCCTGCAATCATCTATATATGGATCCCTCATCCCAGAGATCCAGAGGCTGGAATTTTGTATCTTGTAAGGAAGTGCTGTTGGTTTCCTGGTGGAATATCATAGTGTTAGGTGATCTAAGTTTTTCATGAGGTGAAGAAGGGCTTTCATGCTAGGAGGATGACATTGGGTCAAATCAATGGGTTGTAATCCTCTCTTCTAATCTTTATATCAATAAAGCTATTCAAGTTTTCCTCCACATTCTTGTATGTCTGATAGTATATGCATTTTTGTGGTCAATATATATCTGGTCCTATATTGCTTATGATTGTAGATCTCTGCACTTTGAAGGTATTATGCTGCTTTGACTTTATAGGGACTCTTTGAAGCGGAGTGGTCAAGGGAGAAGCGGCAAAGACCTGTCGGTGAGGAGAAGGAACAAAAAAAGAACCGAGCGAAAGATCGAGGTTGGTATTCTTTGATCCTCTCTTATCTACTTCTCGTAAAGGAAAACGAAAGTAACTTTAATATGTTTGTTTCTAAGATAGCTACCCATCTTAGTGGGACTAGCAGCTCTGCATAGACACTAGATTTCCCGATAACAACCCCCCTTGCAAAGCCTAAAAGTAAAGAAGTCTTTTGTTTGTGGTAATTACATATCTAAATCTCTAAAAGAAAGTATAGAAACACATTTGAATGAATAAGGATACATGTCGCAAATCACATTGTGTATCGTAATCAAATAATAGAAAGAGACAAGTGTTAAAGAGCAATGCTTTGGTTGTGAGGCGATCAAATCACAATAAAAAATCGTAGCGGCAGTTATATGAAATCACCCCTGGCGAGACCCGAAAACACACACATATATATATATCGTGTTTACTACTTCCAGCGGGTCCGCAGAGAAATGGATATTGGTTCCTCCGATTGCGATTTGTGATAGGAGGATCCGAAAACATATATATTATGTTTTAAAGTCTCGGTGGGTTCGTGATATCGCATAACACTTTCCGATTGCGATGAGTGATAGTAAAGCCGGACCTGAAAATATATGCATTATGTTTAAAAGTCTCGGTGGGTCTGCCGTATCACAAAGCACTTCATATACATGTATATGGGCCCTGCTGATTGCGATTTGCGACGAAGATTCCAAACCTGATATTTTATACATTATGTTTAATACTTTCGGTGCATCTATGATATCGCATATTGTTAAGTTTTATATTGATATATCATTTGAAAGGGCCGATTGTGATTTGTGATGGGAAGTCAACGGAGCATTGAAAAGGCAGAACTGATGGGTTTATGCAATAGATCTAATTCTTTTTGAGTTCTGAGGTAAACCAAAGGTTTGCATTAATTTCATTGTATAAATGGAAAATCAGTGTTAAAGCCGAATCTTAAGAGTCGAGTTTCTCGGTGTTTTAGCCAATTGAAATGTGCTTGATACATGCATAAGCCCAGGTTTACACAAGTCAGACACTGTTTATTGTGGTTAAAGCAGATTAATCATTATTAAAGCATCTACCAAAGAACTCAAGAGCCGATTAACAGAGCAAAAAATCCAATAGTCATTGTCATCTTCTATGTTCAGTTATTTTCCATTATTTTAGGCTCTTTTAGATGTCTTTACCTTTTGTGTAATATTTTGTAATAATTCTTACTTTAGATAGTTAGAGAAACAGTTTTAGTAGTTTGGCAGTTTCAAAGATCAAAAAATGTTCCACAATGTATAAAAAGATGAAAATTTACAAAGAAGGGGTTGGAATCTTGGAGAACCCGGAGACTAGGCCACTATATTCCTGATATAATTGTTGATTACTGAAAGAATCTGAAGTTTCCATGAATTGTTAGGTATAATTTTGTAACCTTCTCTGTCATGTGTCATCTTATGTTTTCTTCTTGCAAGTATAGTAATGAAGTTGTAGGTCTTTATTTTCTTATGTAGATAAAGTTAAAATTCCCTAAAATAGCGCTCCTATACTTGAAATTTTCACCTTCCTTTCTAAGTTATAGATAATAGTTTTTGTGTAAGGCAGCATATTATCTTTAACTTCTCCAAGGGTTGCAGATAGTAGTTTTTTTGTTAAGCAGCATATTGTCTATGATTCAGTTCTCATTTTCATAATTCTTCTAAGTGACGGATAGTAGGTTATGTGTTAAGCAGCATATTGTCTATGATTCAGTTCTCATTTTCATAATTATTTTAAGTGATGGATAGTAGGTTATGTGTTAAGCAACATATTATCTTTAACTTCTCCTTCAAATTTTCTTCATTCATCATTTATATCTAGCAACAAATGTCATTCTGAGATGTTCTGGTCATACATGTATTAAGGGCTAAAGACCAAGTTTTCCAGGTCCTTCATTTGAGAATACAAAAAACAATAAAGTGACAAATAAGTGACAACAAACAATAATCATTAATGTCTTAAACACAATTTCTCCATAGCCAAGAAATTGGTTTCTTAAGGTACAACATTAATTAGCACCGTTGCCGAGGAGAGAAGACAAGAACATTTTTCCCTGGGTTTTCAATATTTTCCTCTGGTTGTTCAGTGAGGATGAAATGTTTGGTTGTTTTGAATAAAAGCAATTGAATAAGAGAAATTTTCCTTGGGTTTATTAAGTTTGAAGCTGATTCTTGAGAATGACAAGTTTTCAGCAATTGGTTGTATATTCACACCTGTGATTTTCACTTACAACATTGATTGGCAACTCTACTGCACTTTGAATTTTTCTTTTCTGGGTTTTAATTTCTCACCTTGCATTCTTGGTCCATAAATTTGATCCATTTGATTTTACTGGGATCACCGGGTATCCTCATGATATGCCTGCATGGAATAAGTATCTTCCAAAATTCAGTAGAATGGAATATGAAGATCCAACTCATCATCTCCAAGAGTTTCATGAATGCATGGAGCAGCAGAGCATCATTCATGAAGATGTGAAGATGAAGTTATTTTTGTTTTCTTTGGACCAAGAACCTAGGGTTTGGTTCAGGTCTCTACCTCGTTCAAGCATTTCATGTCTGAAAGATTTCCATTCAGTATTCAATTCTTATTGTAGAACTTATTATCCACACAAGTTTCTTTTTGAAGGTTGTTGTGAATATTATAATTTTAAAGAAACTTTAAAAGCTCAAGATAATCCTGTTGAGGAAACTAATGATCTTGTTGATAATATATCAAGCATTCAGAGACGTTATAGCCAGATTAACTATGAGCAAGTCTCTCAAAGCAAGGAACTATCATTTTCTCAAAATGTTGCGAAGAAGTTTATAAACCATTTCTCTTCAATAATCTCCCAAGCAGAGATTTGGTTGACTATGTTCCAAGCAAATCGAGCATCATTTTCTCAAAATGATGTGGAGAGGTTTATAAAGCATTTCTCTCCAATAATCTCCCAAGCATAGAATTGGTTGACTCTGTTCCAAGAAAATCAAGAGAGTATTCAAATAGAGGAAAGTTCAAACATGCATCAAGAATTTCTACTCAACAGTCGAGAAGAGGAAGAAATAATTAAGTTGCAAATAAATCCCCAGATTTCCTATTTTGTTAAATTTGATGATCCTCCTATCTATAATGAAAATGGTTTAAATGGGGAACAAGACAAAACTCTTCAAGTTCATCAGTTAGGTGTTGAACATACAGGAAGAAACCAACAAGTGGGATATGTTGGACAACAATATATTGAGCCATCTATCATAGCAAAAGAGGCTATCTTATGTAAAAAGAAAGCTGATAAAGAGATTGTATATCATTGCATTGAAGAATATAAGGATTCCCATGGATCAGAGGTAAACAATCTATTTGAAGTTGATCGTATGTCGTATAGTAATGTGAAAAATCCCAGCATCCTAGCATACTAGCATACCAGCATCAGTCATTTCATCATACCAGCCCGCTGCCGCCCTGCCTTCCCTAAACCTTCAGGTATATCTCCCACATTATTATTCTTTTATCTCCTTTCATATCCTCTCAGCAAGCCCGTGTCTCATCTCCTTAAGGCTTGTTCCCATTCAATCATTACCCGACCATAGAGACTGACCACGCCACTTATCAACTGGAGTCATGTTACTGACAGCTCTAGTCAGCACAAGGTTTAGAACATAATTTGAGCAGTAAACAACTTCTGCCCAAAACTTAGTTGTGTGTTCTCGAATGCCTGTGCAACAATCAATGCTTTATGTGAAGGCCCATGCTCTAAGTGAAGTTAATGATGCATACACCTAGACCTGAGCTACTTATGCGGACTACCAATAGCCAGCCAGCTATCCACAAGAGACAGAGCGGGACTACCAGCCAGTTAAGGATATGCTTTGATGATTGAAGGAATCAAATTAGGGGAAATGTGTTGTCCGGTGGATGGGAGACACGGAGAACATATGAGGGATTTATGTTGCGACGGATGCCAAGTTCGCGATAGACGTGCAGCAGTCACTTTATGAGAATAGCATGAATACCAATATCAACTCCTGTATCGAGTGATCAACTCCTGAATCGAGTACCGGCATGGCTCTACCGGCTTGACGGGCCCACCTTGTCTGATTACAGACAAGCGATATACATTCCTTCCCGATTACAGGAAGCGCCCTCCCGGGTCCTTGTCTGATTACAGACAAGCGATATACATTCCTTTCCCTCAGAAGCGCAAGCCCTCCGGACCTTGACTGGCCCCACCAGACGACGAGAGAAGGACCCGTTCAATCCATATCCGAAAAGGAGTTCCCCCATATATCTCTACCTCACTTACCATCTACGGAACACACGTTCCTACCTCGAATAAGCATGTAGAGCTTAGACCCTTATCATTACTCATAGCAATGGTGATATCACTCTTCTTGTTACTTATGAAGCTTCTTGTTAGTGATCTCTTACTTATCCAACTTGTCACTTTATGGTATAAGTAGTAGTTGTGTTATGAACATTCGTATTAGTTAGTGTTACCTTCTACAGCTTAAGCTCAAGTTAAGTAAGCATGATTATGGAATCACTTACATCATAGGTAACTAGTGTTCTGAATACCAAGTACCCTATCACATATGGTATACTACTAATCCCATGCTTTTTATATTGGGTATGAATACTAGTATTGAGCTTTATTGATTACAAATATGCTTATCTTATCATAGATGTGGTATTCAAAAAATGAATGAGGACAGTCTATTGGCAATGAAAAAAGTCAATTCCTAGCTGTACAGACTAACTATAGCTTCCATGACTGACCGGAGCTAAAAGCAGCACTGTACTCTATCAAAAGAAATGCACGGACCAGAGCGAGGTTATTGGACCTATTTAAGCTAAAATGATTTAAGGTCAATTCGAGCATATCCAATCATTCTAGCACTGAAGGTAGGATCTAGGCAATGAGTCTGGATCTGATCCCGGTAGGTAAGGTGATAAGCTAAGCGGATTAGCCGAGTGGCGTAGCAAAGTAGATAAGCCAAGCGGAGCAGCCCAAGGATCAAATCCCGGTAGCAAGGGGAAGTAACAAAGCAAAGGGTAGTAGCCCACCCGATCCCAATAGGCATTGTAAGATGAAGGGCCTAAGTAAGATCCATAGGGGAAATAGTCACAAGCGTTCGAGTCACAAGCGTTGGATGGACCAAAAAAAGAGCAAAAAAACCAGCCTCGCCGTAGGCAATTAAACTTTCTTTTTCCTGAGGTTAGAATTAAAAAGTATTTTCAATCAAAGCTTAGAGATGAAAAGAGGAGACATGAAATTGGGATAGATCATTTTATTAAAGATGTTGTTGATTGCTCTGTTGAACATATTATACCAACAGAAGGTTTAATCGAGCAGGAACCTTCATACATAGAGAATTTCGTTTTTGGAGCTGATCAAGAACATATTTTTTATTATACTTTTGAAGATCCTATGGCATCTTACATGGAAGAATTTATCAGCAGTCTACACATATCATTTTGTGGATATAGTCCTAATTTTTGTTGTGAGCTGCTTTTATGCATAATTTATTTTTTGTTCAAGATGAATTGCATTTTCAAGATTCACTGGTAGAATGGTTCTAGATTAAGCACCCAAATGCTAACCTAGTACCATTGGAAGATTAACTTCACTTGATGGATATCAATCATGTACATATGTAGGAACTTGTACATAAATAAGCTCAGGTGTTGAGCATTTGGTTTCCAGTTGTAATTCTTCAGTTTAATCATTAGTTGATGAATAAGGGTGATTTTCCTAGTTGGAAACCGGTTTTCAGAGGTTTTAGACTTCAAGAATGTTAGGTTTCAGTTTGTCAAATTTCAGGGTTTTCACAATTTTGGACTCCATGCCCAACTAAGGCTACTGATCTACGATTCTCAATATTTTGCTATCAAAGCACAAGCATCCTATCACTGTAGATATCGGTGTGGGTTCACTGTACAAATTTTCACATAGTTAAGCTTGGCGAAGTAATATATGACTCCATGCCCAATGGATAAGGCACTAATCTGCGGTTCTTAGTGCTTCTGGGGCAAAAGCACTATCCCCGATTGGAGCCAGATGTTGTAGCTTATATTGTGTTTGAAGTTTATTTATCAATTATATCACTATCGGGAGTTAAAACTCAATGAAACTCCTTTATATTCTTTACCCCTCCCACCCCCACAAAGCCTAAAAGTAAAGAAGAATTATGTTTGTGGTAATTACATATCGAAATGGCTAAAAGAAAGTATAGAAACACATTTGAATGAACAAGGATAAATGTCACAAAGCACATTGTGTATCGTAATCAAATAATAGAAAGAGACAAGTGTTAAAGAGCAGTGCTTTGGTTGCGATGCGATCAAATCGCAGCGGCAGTTATATAAAATCACCCCTAGTCGGACCCGAAAAGACATATATATATATATATATATATATATATATATATATATATATATATCGTGTTTACTACTTCCAGCGAGTTCGCAGAGCAATGGATGTTGCATCTGCCGATTGCGATTTGCGATAGGCTGATCCAAAAACATATATATTATGTTTTAAAGTCTCGGCAGGTCCATGATATCGCATAACACTTGCCGATTGCGATGAGCGATGGTAAAGCTGAACCCGAAAATATATGCATTATGTTTAAAAGTCTCGGCAGGTCTGTCGCATCGCAAAGCGCTTCATGTACATGTATACGGGCCCTGCCGATTGCGATTTGCGATGAAAATTCTAGACCTGATATTTTATACATTATGTTTAATACTTCTGGTGCATCTGTGATCTCACATATTGTTAAGTTTTGTATTGATATATCATTTGAAAGGGCCGATTGTGATTTGTGATGGGAAGTCAACGAAGCATTGAAAAGGCGGAGCTGATGGGTTTATGCAACAGATTTAATTCTTTTTGAGTTTTGTGGTAAACCAAAGGTTTGCATTAATTTCATTGTATAAAGGGAAAATCAGTGTTAAAGACAAATCTGAAGAAAAGGAAATTGGTCGAGTCTCTTGGTGTTTTGGCCAATTGAAATGTGCCTAATACATGCGTAAGCCCAAGTTTACACAAGTCAAACACTATTTTTATTATGGTTAAAGAGGATTAATCATTATTAAAGCATCTACAGAAGAACTCAAGAGCCAATTAACAGAGCCAAAAAGCCAGCAGTCATTGTCATCTTCTATGTTCAGTTATTTTCCATTATTTTATGTTCTTTGAGATGTCTTTACCCTCTGTGTAATATTTTGTAATAATTATTACTTCAGATAGTTAGAGAAATAGTTTTAGTAGTTTGACAGTTTCAAAGATCAGTAACTGTTCCATAATGTATAAAAAGATGAAAATTTACAAAGAAGGGGTTGGAATTTCGGAGAACCCGAAGACTAGGCCACTGTGTTCATGATATAATTGTTGATTAATGAAAGAATCAGAAGTTTCCATGAATTGTTGGGTATAATTTTGTAACCTTCTCTATCATGTGTCATCTTAATGTTTTCTTCTTTGAAGTATAGTAATGAAGCTGCAGGTCTTTATTTGCTTATGTAGATAAAGTTAAAATTCCTTAAAAAAGTGCTCCTATACTTGAAGTTTTCACCTTCCTTTCTAAGTTATAGATAATAGTTTCTATGTAAGGCATCATATTATCTTTAACTTCTCTAAGGGTCACATATAGTAGTTTATCTGTTAAGTAGTATATTGTCTATGATTTAGTTCTCATTTTCATAATTCTTCTAAGTGACGGATAGTAGGTTTTGTGTTAAGCAACATATTATCTTTAACTGCTCCTTCAAGTTTTCTTCATTCATCATTTATATCTAGCAACAAATGGAATTCTGAGATGTTCTGGTCATACATGTATTAAGAGCTAAAGACGAAGTTTCCAGGTCCTTCATTTGAGAATACAACAAACAATAAAGTGACAAATAAGTGACAACAAACGATAATCATTAATGTCTTAAGCACAATTTCTCCACAGCCAGGAAATTGGTTTCTTAAGGTACAACAATATGTATCCCTTATAGATCATTTTCCTCCCATCTAATGAGAACCTCTTGGAAGCCATGACCTCATGGAGGTCATGATCAAGACTTTCGAAGCAGAGTTCCTTTTCTTATGTTAATCTCCTTAAAAAAAACTGAAACAAAGTTTTAGAGTAGAGTTCCTTATCATGTGTCAAGCTCCTTAAAAAATGAAACAAGGTTCCAGAGAAAAGTTACTTTGCTTGTGTCAAGCTCCTTAAAAAAATGAAACAAGGTTCCCGGAGAAAAGTTCCTTTCCTTGTGTCAAGCTCGTTAAAAAATGAAACAAGGGTGCAGAGTTGAGTTCCTTTTCTTGTGTCAATCTCGTTAAAAATTGAAACAAGGTGTCTTGGGCATAGTTCTTTTGATCCGGATTTAAATTGGAACGCAATAAAATATAGAGATAACCATAAAGACAGATATGCAGCGGAAATAATACTTCATTTCATTAATGGAAAATACTGATATATGCTTACAAATAGAAATAGAAATAACCCAGCTAGGGCGATGGTAGCTTCTCTCTGAGAAGAGATGTGTCGGCTACATGCCTCTGAACTGTTCCAAAATCCCTTTACAATGAGGCTCGAAGGCCTATTTATTATTGAGAAACAATGGAAAACCCTTCACATTCCAAAACCTAACCCTAGAAGATGAAACGCCAAATTGTGAGCCCCGTTTTGGGGTGAGTTGGATAGCCAACTTCTCGGGGTCACGAATTGGTCGTATTATCTCCGTTTGACGCGCATGATAGCCCGTTGGAAAGATATCTCCGAGGACTAAGACAGAAAAGACGATTTTTTTCAGAAAAATCGTTGGCGGTAGATTTCCCAAAAAAACGTCATTTAAGGCCTCAAAACGGCTCCAGAAGTCCAGGACCCGAGAAACTACTGAAAATAGTAAGTTGTGCTACAATTAAGGAAAATGAAAATGCTGAGAGAAACAATGGTGGGGGTCCAGGTGGACTTGGCAGGTGGCCACCAAGATCCACCTGGATCATTCCTCCCCCCTTAGGAAGCAATGGTCCCCATTGCGTTGAGTTCCTCCATGAGATGAGGAAACTTTTGCTGAACTTGGTCCCTGGTGAGCCACTTGCCCTGGTGAAGGAGTTGGCCTACTTTGACAACTCGATACAGTTGGATATTCTGTTGGCGAGTGTTCTTGACCTATGTGTCCATGATCTGATCAGTTGCAGCTTGTTCCATGCAATCTGCATTTAATTCTGTGGTTGTGAGCTGTTCTGCAATGTCGAATGTGTCTAGCAATGGTGGAAAGTATGGCCGAAGGCGGTCCACATTGAACACTGGGTGTAGGCCAAGGAATGGGGGAATGCTGAGCTCAAATGCATTGTCTCCCACAACCTTAATAATGGTGTAAGGACCATATTGAAGTGCTCTTAGTTTCCGATAGGCTCCAGTAAGGCGTTCCTTTTGCAAATGCAACCAGACTTTGTCGCCCACTTGAAACTTGTGTGGCACCGGATGTTGATCATGTCGCTGCCTGTACTTGGCATTTGATTTTTCTATAATGTCATGGACCTGCTGGCGAATATGTTGGATGTGCTCAATGAAGTTGGTTGCCTTATCTGTTTCGGACTGGATATGAGCTGAATCTATGTGAGTAGCTGCAAGTGGCATGGCCACATCAATGGGGCATAGTGGCTGGAATCCCAGGCCCACCTGAAAAGGGCTGTGGCCCGTCGAGCTATGAAGAGCTCGGTTGTAGCTGTGCTGAACATAGGGTAGGCTCTCGTCCCATGTGTGTGGATGCTTTGAGTTTTACATGCGCAGAATGTGTACAATCATCTGATTGACAACCTTTGTCTGGCCATCAGTTTGAGGATGGAATGTTGTGGACTTAGTGAGTTTGGTGTCCAGCATTGACCAGAGACTGGACCAAAATGTACTGAGGAACCGACTATCCCGATCTGAAATGATAGACTGTGGGATCCCAAAGTGCACCCAAACTCGTTCAAAGAAGAGTTTAGCAGTGGCTTCTGCTGTGATATTCTTCTTGCAAACAGCCATAATGGCCATCTTCGAGAGCCTGTCGACGACCACAAAAACACAATCATTTCCATGCTTAGTGGAAGGAAGACCTGACATGTAATCCATGGAGATGGATTCCCAAGGTCGACTAGTGGTAGGCAGTGGGGTATAGAGGCCTTGCTTCTTGATGGTTGGTTTGGCAATGGCACAGGTAGTACATGATCTGATGTATTTCCCGACATCCTGTCGAAGATTTGGCCAATAGAAATACTTTTGCAATAATGTGACCGTTTTCTCGACCCCAAAATGCCCAGCAGCCCGACTGTAGTGTGCTTCCCAAATCATCTTAGCACGCTCGCTTGAAGGAACACAAAGGTGACCCAGGTTGCATAACAGGGCATCTTGGAGATGAAAATCTGGAACATGCCGACCCCCCAAGAGTGTTTGGTATGTGTGGCCAAATTCTGGGTCGCTTTTGTAGAGAAGTGGCCAATCAGAAGTCTCGTGCCCACAAGAGTTGAGCACGGTGGTTAACGCCATGATTGGTGGTCGACTGAGGCAATATGCAACATTATTGATGCTACCCTTCTTATACTTGATATTCAAATGGAACTGCTGCAAATATGTAGACCACTTCTGATGGCGATCATTCTGCAATTTCCCTTGGGTCCGTATGAACTACAGGGGTCGGTGGTCTGTGTGGATGACCGTTTCCTTCCCCAAAATGTAATGCTTCCATTGTCGGCAGGCCTGCACAATGGAATACATCTCTTTATCATAAGTGGGATACTTTCGGACTGTGTCTGAATGTGTTTCACTGTGATATGCCACTGGATGCCCGTGTTGAGTAAGGACTGCCCCAATAGCATAGTCAGAGGCATCTGTCTTGACCTCAAATGGTTGTTTTAAATCTGGTAACGCGAGCACTGGTGTTGTGTAGAGGCGATCTTTCAACTCTCTGAATGCCTTCTGTTGAGATGCAGACCAGAAGAATTTCGCTTTCGCTCCTCCCTTGGTGACTTGACTCAAGGGCCAAGTGATATGAGAAAACCCCAACACGAACCTGCGGTAGAAGTTGGCAAGACCTAGAAAGCTGCGGAGCTCCGTCAGAGTGGTTGGAGATGGCCAATCCTGAATGACTTGGATCTTGGCCGGATCTACATGCACCCCTTGTTCATCAATAATGTATCCTAGATACTGAACCTGGGTAATGCCAAAAGTGCATTTCTCCAAATTGGCACATAGCTTGTGTTGTCGCAGTGTTTGAAGAACCTGTCGGATGTGGTGGAGGTGCTCTTCCCAACTCTGGCTGAAGATCAGAATGTCATCCAAGTATACCACTACAAATGAGTTGGTGAATGGCCGCAAAATGTCATCCATTAGCCTCATGAAGGTTGCAAGAGCATTCGTCAATCCGAAAGGCATAACCAACCATTCGAAGAGGCCCTCCTTGGCTTTGAAGGCAGTCTTCCACACATCAGAGGGTTCGATTGGTACCTGGTGATATCCTGACTTCAAATCGATCTTGCTGAAATATTTTGCCCCCTTTAGTTGGTCCAAGAGGTCATCAATCCGCGGGATCGGGTACCTATTATGGATAGTGATCTTGTTCAGTGCCCGATAGTCAATACAGAGTCTCCAAGTCCCATCCTTCTTCTGTACCAACACGATCGGGCTCCCAAAGGGTGATGAACTCGGACGGATGTGACCTTTCTGCAACAGCTCCTCAATCTGCCTCTTGATTTCATCGTTCTCCAGAACGGAGCACCGATAAATTGGTCCATTGGGTAGCGGCGCACCTGGGGTCAGATCGATGGAGTGCTTGACTTGATAGTGTAGAGGAACCCCTGCGGGGGAGGTGAAGATGTCCTCGTACTCCTTCACGACCTTATCCATTTGTAGTTGTCGTGCAGAGGGGTCTTGTCTGGAGGCCATGGCTACCATCTTCTTCTTTCCTTGCGGGCGTATCATCAGGAAAACAAATTTCCCAGTCTTGGAAATGAGCTTACTGCATTGTTTTGTAGTAATCAAAGAGATGGCGGTAGGCGGTGCTACCTCTGGTATCCTATACAACTTATTTCCCAATGTAACAATAACAGCACGGGGCCTTGATTCATACACAGCATGTCGCTTCCACAAGTATGGTTTTCCTAATAATACATCACAAACTTCAAGGGGAGCAATGTCACACAATACCTCATCCGTGAAGGGCTTGATGTTGTACGGAATGCGACACTGCTGGCTCACGCGAAGATCCCATCCTTGGTGAAGCCACCCGATGGTGTATGGTTGTGGATGTGCTGTGGTCAGCAAGCCCAACCGCTTCACGACCTCTGCCGAAATGAGGTTCTTTTGGCTCCCGCTATTGACAATGAACTGTAGCGGGGAGCCCTTTACCCACATCTGGGAGTGGAAGAGACGCTCCTCCTCTTCTGGATCTTCGGGTTCATTTTTCTGGATCTTTGCGGTAGCAACAGTGGCGTTGGGATCCGCGTCAATGATCTACTTCCCTTTTTCATCCCCCTTGTTGGGTTTTGACTCAGAGTCAGAACATGCATCTGATTCTGGAACCTTTAGTTCAGCCACCAGTGACTGCTTAGCTCGACACTCACTGGTGTTGTGAGTGGAGCTCTTATGGAACTCACACCATTTTCCCGTTTCCTTTTTCGTCTTCGCGGTGCTGTTCTTTGCCTGCAGCTTTGGCGGGTTGTCTTGGGCTGCCCCGCCTTGGCTTTGTCCTTTGTTATGTGTTTTAGGGGCACCTTTCCCTTGCTTCAGATTCGCAGACCCAAAGTCTCGCTTCTTTTGTTTAAACTTCTGCTCGACCTTGACGGCATATCGGTATGCTGTGCCGAGCGAGGAGATGTTCAGGAATTGTATTTCTTCCTGGATGTATTTGTGATGGAAGCCGCAGTATTTGAGTATCAAATGCTGCTCCATATCCTTGATACCCAAATTTGTGCGAAGGGTATGGAAAAGATTGGTGAACTCCGGCACATCTTGGTCCCTTCCCTGCCGCAACGTGGTCCATTTTATGTATTCATCCTCATAGCTTCCGACAGGGTAGTACTACTCCTTGATGGCATCCCGGAATGAATTCCAGGTGGGTGCAGCTGAAAATAGTGAGCCAGTATTTTCATCCTTCTGCTCGCAGTAGGTTTCCCACCAGTCCTTGACGTGGGGGGCTGCTTTGAGAAGAGAGAAAACAATCTTTTCCCGACTTGAAAATTCATGAACAGAAAAATAACCCTCCAGCAGATTTAACCATTTATCTACAGCATCTGCTTCTATCTAACCCTCAAAAATGGGGATTTCAAAATTAACTTGTACCTTGAAGGGCGTGGCATTTCCAGAGTAGCTGCTGGAAGCCGATGCGTCGCTTCTGGGTAGCCGCTGAAGGATTTGGGCAAAACTGTCCATCATCGCGTTCCGTTGTCGCTCGAGGGCTTCTTCGAGAAAGATTTTGATAGGATCTCCTACCCCCCTCATCTTTCTTCTCATCTGCCATAGGAGGCCGTCGGGATCTGCGAGGCTGGTCTCGCAAAGGTTCGACCAGTTCAAGCCCTAACTCCTTATATCCCGACCTCGTTGGGGACATGCAAAGAAAAATAGAGAAAAAGCAGACCGCTCTGATACCACTGATCTGGATTTAAGTTGGAATGCAATAAAATATAGATATAACCATAAAGACATATATGCAGTGGAAATAATACTTCATTTCATTAATGGAAAATACTGATATATGCTTAAAAATAGAAATAGAAATAACCCAGCTAGGGCGATGGTAGCTTATCTCTAAGAAGAGATGTGTCGGCTACATGCCTCTGAACTATTCCAAACTCCCTTTACAATGAGGCTCGAAGGCCTATTTATTATTGAGAAACAATGGAAAACCCTTCACATTCCAAAACCTAACCCTAGAAGATGAAATGCCAAATTGTGGGCCCCGTTTTGGGGTGAGTTGGACAGCCAACTTGCCGGGGTCGCGAATTGGTCATATAATCTCCGTTTGACGCGCATGATAGCCCGTTGGAAAGATCTCTCCGAGGACTATGACAGAAAGATGATTTTTTTCAGAAAAATCGCTCGTGGTAGATTTCCCAAAAAACGTCGTTTAAGGCCTCAAAACGGCTCCGGAAGTCTAGGACCCGAAAAACTACTAAAAATAGTAAGTTGTGCTAAAATTAAGGAAACTGAAAATGCTGAGAGAAACAATGGTGGGGGTCCAAGTGGACTTGGCAGGTGGCCACCAAGATCCACCTGGATCATCTTTTCCCGTGTCAAGCTCATTAAAAAATAAAATAGATATCCTTCGAATTCGAGTTTTTGATTACATCTCGTAAATTCCCAGTCGAGTCTTTTACTTGATCTCAAAAATGCACCTTCATTACATCTGCCTATTAGTAACCAGTAGTCTAATTAGGTGAATAAAATGAAGCTTGGGGGTCATGTGCCTAGAATTAAGTCATTATGTTGGGAGCAAGAAAACTTATTTCAAGCATAGTTTTTCTTTGTTTCAAACTTGTATAAAAATGAAACTACTCTCAAGCATAGTTTTTCCTTGTTTCAAGCTTGTGTAAAAATGAAGCCAATTTCAAGCATAGTTTCACATGTTTCAAGCTTGTGTAAATATGAAACCATTCTCGTCATATCCTCTCGTGTTTGTCATTTTTATCAACCTGATTCTTCCAAATGAGCCTTGGTTTTCTCATTCCATCACCACCATTCGCTTGGCCAATTATACGCTTTCACTTGGTTGTTTTATCCTTTCCTAAGGAAAAACTATGATAAGTGGTCTTATTAGCCTACCTCTTAACCTTTATGCGTTTTGAGAAATTCCATCATGACTAGAACCAATTTCTACCCTGTATACCATTCGTTCTTGCAGGAGGAGTCATCTTTCAACTCTTTTCAGACTCCCTAAACATGTCAAGATTGTCGAGCAATTGTCTTTTCGAACTTGTTAAAGTAAATGAAAATACATCTACTCAGTATATTTTTAACCCTTTTTTAGACTGGGATAGATTATTTATGAAAAATGAATACCTTAGTCAAACACAGCTAAGAGGCTCTCCTGAGTATTTCTTTTTCCCTTTTTGGACTCAAGAGAAAATTTACGAAAAGGAACTTGTGGAGTTTTCTTTTTCGCCTCTTTTTCAAACTCTCTAAACATGAAAAATAATTTGAGTTACACCATCGCTAGACTCGTAAAAACATCAAATAGCAATGGACCCATCAAACATGACGAGACCAAACCACTCCTTCTTAGTGTTTGTTAAATATACTCAGAGAGATTCATCTAAGTGATGAAATTATAAATCAAGCATATGTTATCCCCCTCAAACTTGTTGAAAATAAAGAGGTATTGACCAAAAATTGTTGGGAAAATTGGGAAAACAGGGTACTTCACCTATTAATGGCAATGAGCCACTCTTAAACATGACACTCTTTCACCTCATCTTTGTGACTGTTGAATTTGGAAATCTTCTTGTCTCTTTGGTTCATCACACCATATTAAAATCATGCGTAATTGGTTTTGGATCAACACTACTAACTCCATAAAATGTCGCCGATATGTTCAAGAGAATTCCTTCAATTATTATATGCTACAATAGTCGTAATCCTTCATTCATGTCTATCGTTCCTATCATTAGCATCATTTTGTCTCAAATATTCATACCCATTTCATGTCGTTGATGGGGGATACATCAAGGCCCTCCTGGGATGATTCACTTCCTGTCGACATCAACTAATTATCCAGGAAGTTGACTTAGAAACTCCCTTTGGTACCTCAAGGCTTTCATACATCAATGGAAAGTTTCCTCTCTTTCGGCAACAGGTCTTCATCATTGGCCTTCGACCAGGAGATTTTGTGTGGTGTTTGACTTCAACTCATTTATTCACACCACATAGTTTGTACTACAGTACCTTGAGAGCCATTAACAACATTAGTGGTTTCTCTCATGTATGTTAATAACTTACGTCATTGGTTGCTAATCATATAGTGTCAACCATGTTTGACTTCAAACCATTTACGCATGGTTAGACTTGTACATCGAGAGATAGAGCGAACAAGATAGAAGACCTCAGATCTAGTTCCATCAATCTGGGTTGCATTTCAAGGTTCATAAAAGATCACAGAGTTTGATGGCTATGATCCCACAAAATATTATCCAAGCATGATTCCATACTTTGTCATCAGTGGACAATATTTCTTGATCATTATACATGCAGTATTGGCTTATATGTTGAGCATGGGTATGCTTCCCTCAGCAATGGTAACATGATGAAAATATATTGTAATAGATGATAATCTCGACCAATTGTTCTTGACTTGAACTTGTCACAAGTAAAGAACTTCAATCATTAGAAATTGCTTCTAACTTTGTACTTTAGGGGGAAATATATTATAGGCCATTTTTACACATCAACACAATATGCTTGCAAACTGGATCAATCAATATCCTGGAAGACTTTGTCATAACCCATTCACAAATCCCTAAGCATCACTTCTTTAAAAAGTCAGAGTTTCTAAGAAAATTAGCTCAAAAACCTTGTTTCTAACCCCAGTGCACCTTGCCTCTTTAGCCAACTCCGTTCAATGCATGTTGCATACCTATCAAACAGTGTTGGTCAGCACTTATTGTTCCCTTATGTAGGTGTGTTGATACTAGAAATTTGAGAAAATAAAAAATATTTCTGAAGCTTCCAATGTAGCTTTAACCATTTACCATGGATAGAGAGCTCAAATCTTATCTTTGAGACCTTATCTCTTATCCCTTGAGCTCATCTTCCCCTCTTATGTGGATCTCAAGCCTAGATTGGTAATTGGATAAGAATTCTGAAACCACCCCACTCTTCGTATAAATTTACTACCTCCCATAAGGTTTGGGTTAGCT
Organism: Pinus tabuliformis; assembly: GCA_031772625.1. Taxonomy (NCBI): domain Eukaryota; kingdom Viridiplantae; phylum Streptophyta; class Pinopsida; order Pinales; family Pinaceae; genus Pinus; species Pinus tabuliformis. The sequence continues at coordinate 89,271,638 of CM062818.1, forward strand.
TTTGGAGATTGCTAGTTCCCTCATGATGGTTCTTTGAACGTAAATGAGTCATCATATTCATGCATTAAGGTTGGTGTTGAGGTTTTCTTTGTGACAAGGAATCACCGGTCAACTTAGGGAGACATCTACAAGATCATCTTCTATTTATGGTGGTAATCTCTCTCCTATATTTATCAATACAAAGAGCATCTTATTTTCCTATATGTGTTGTGTTATGTTGGCATTCATTTATTTCAATGCCATGTTGATTCATTGAATAGAGATTTTAGATTATTCTACGTGGATTGTGGTTCCTTTACTTATTTTAGTCATGTGTGCAGGTTCTAATTACAACGCTTGGAGCTCGAGTTGGAACCTACACGCAAGCAGGAAAGGAAGGCTTGCTACAGATTCCAAGTAGGATTCTTTCACATTTTCTAATTTCTTTAAGGGAACCTTGAAGCATTTTTCTATATATTATTCTAGATCATAACTAGATCTAGGGAATTCACCTCTGTCCACAATCATTAAAATTATGCATAGCATACCCTCACAAAAATAAAGCTATAATGGAATGGAAAGAACCCTAATGTTAAGGAAACTTAGAGGAATTTTAGAATTGACTAGCTATTACCACAAGATTGTCAAAAATAATGTTTTATTTTATAGGAATTACCTAAAAATTACTCTCTTTATGATCCGTAAAATGTCGTGGATATTCCACTGGACAGTTTTTCACAACAAATTTGATAATATTATAATAAAAAAATGAGATTCTACACTATTACAATTTTATTAAACTTTATTAGGTATAGATTTAACTATAATTAGTGCATGCATGCTATTGGAAATTATGTAGAAAAGTATATAACAACAAAATAAACTCACACACACACACATAAGACACAAGATATGCTCTCTGGGAAACCCTTTTAGGAGAAAACCCAATTGGAAGGTGAGGTCGCATCACTTTGTTTCTATCTTTGGAAATATGGCTGTAGGTAGAAAGAAGTAATGATTGTCGCCTATGAGCTACCACAGTGCACAAATCATCTTTGTGTGCTCTACCTCCTATCTCTCCTTGCTATCTTTTCTCATTTATGGAACAAAATGATCTTGAAAGAATGGAATGCCTCTTCCTCCTAATGGTCTGGTTATAACATAGCCTGATAACCTACTAGTGGCTAATTTTGACTACATCAAGTCTTAACTAAGTTACAATATAGACTCTTCTAGAGAATTTTACATCATAATCACGTGGCTATCCCCTTATCCATGAATAATGGGGGCTAATGTGGCATCCTCCCAAACTATAGGTGTGAAAACAAGAAGGTCAACTTCTAAGTGGCATAACGTTTTCATACAGACTCTGATTAACACACTTCTTGCACCATTGGAAATATATCTATGTGTGGAAAAGCATGAAATGGTGGAAAATGATAGCGTAAAAAATTTACCCCAAAAAAATGTCATTTGATGCCTCAAAAAACTCTCGAAAAGTTTCAGACCCCGTTTTTCTAAACTAGGCCCCACTGGTAAAAACAGTCTTGTGAGTTGATTCCTCCATTTTTTCCACTCCAAATGCATTGATATGGATGATCCAATTCAAATCACTTTATGTGTGTGTGTGTGTGTAGAAGGTGTTGTACCTCTGAGATAGTAGTAGGTCAGCTACCAATGCCAGAGCATCTAAAATAATTGTTTTGGGGTTTTTGGTTTTAGTTTAGGAAGACCAATGAATGAAGACAGATGTAGAATTGAAATACTTAATCCTTTGGATAATATTAATATTTCAGCAAAGGGATGCTATAAAGATTTACACATTGATATAGATCAAAATAGTGGTGATAAGAAGACAAAAAATAATATGATTATCACAGTTTCCATACTGTAAAACAGAACAATCATAAGTGTGAAAACCTTCTAAACTACATTCCAAAGGTTCAAGGCAATATACTTAAGCTTGTTGGTCGCTCTAATTGTTTTCACAATTCGAGCTCCACATAAATTGTCAACCCGAGAAGGTCTTTTTATTCCAAAGGTAATAGCGCACTGGATATGCTCAATTTCAAAAGCAGTTCAATGTTGTAGTAAAAGAAAGTCACACACATTTGTTAAATTCATCAATCTATCAATTCACAGTCTACTTAATTAAAGCTGAAGTCAATTAACTTATAGCAGACACGATTTCTCTGTTACAGCAAAGGGAAATAGATGTATAAGAAAAGAAATCATTCAACCATATCAGGAACAGGACCCTATTCCTTGGTGGGAACTTCAGCACCTGCTGCCTGGCACTAATCACACTGTAAAAGCAGTAACCTCAAGAGGTCAAGACCCTATTCCCAGGAACAGGAATCTTCAGCACTTGGCCTCTTGTTTCTAATCACACTGCAAGTAAAAGAAAGCAATCAATGGGAGCAAGACCCTATCCCTCTGTACAGGGATCTTCAGCACATGCTCTCATCATCCACTCGTGCAATCAATACATGTAGCGCTAAGAAACAGAGTATCACAAACCATGTAACTAGTGTTTCAGCAACAGAATCAAATACAATGCAAATACATAAGAAATAAACAACTACAGGAATAAAGGGGTGGATCTTGTGAGGAAGGCGGGCCCTTTCCTTCTCACAAGATTCCCCAAGAGAAAGAATTAAACTAGAATGCTCAAAACAGGTCTTTATTCATCTGTCAAGAAACTGATACATTACAAAAAGGAGACTAGCTCCTGCCTCACACAATGCTGTTCTATGAATTACAGTTCGATCCCCTCTAATGATGATGTCTCCTCTTTTTAAAGAGGAGACATCATTTACAATTTTACACAAGAGCGAAGATCTCGATTCTGTTCGAAACAAAACTATTCTGTTCTTTCTTAAAAAGAGATACTGTTACAACCGAGACAACAGAAATGCTATCTTCAAGATAATCCAGGTAACCGTATCTTTGGGCTGCTGCTATTATCCACAAAAAGTTCTTCCAGAATCGCAAATTACGCATAGCGGGAGTTGCGTGCTTGACGGCTGTTTCAGCAACTGAGTTAGCTGTTTCAGCATCGGGACCAGCTGTTTCAGCAACGGGACCAGCTGTTTCAGCAACGGAGTTGGCTGTTTCAGCAATGAAGTTCAGCTGTTTCAGCAACGGCCGCTCATTCCCAACAAGGCATATATTATCTGCGATCTTTGACTTGTGTTAGCAACAATGCACTTCAATAATTGATAAAATATAAGAGTATTATGGAATTAAATGTAAGACAGATTAACCATATAATAAAGAAGAGGTTTCTATATACCTTGGGATAAAGTGAATGAAAAAGACATTGAGGTTTATGGTTTTGAGAGTAAAATGATATCAAAATATATAGCAAAATGGTACATATTGGAGTCCTAACAAAGCTTACATAAGATGCTAATGATTTATTTATTAGAGGGGATTAGCTAAACATACAGTACATTAATCCATTCTCTTAATAGATGATCACTTCAGGAGCTTATAGGAATTAATTGAGACACAATTATTCCTACCTAGATATCTCTATAAGTCATAAGCATCTGAAGAAAGACATAATAATTGATAACTGGAAAAACTTACAAGATAACACAAACTGTGTAAAACCAAATTTAGAATCCTCTGCTTTGTATTAAGGTTCTAGAAAAACTGAGTACATCAAGTGTCTACAAAAGCTTCCTTCATAGGTGAAACCAGGTTCAAAGTAGAATGAACAGTCACTACTTAACAAGCAATGAGTAAAAAGCCTTGAACTTCGAACCCATAAACCCTCAAGAAGAGAGTTATTTATACAATAATGAAACTAAAGAAATATCCTAAAACTGATTAAGATTTATTTTAGGAAAGGAAAGATCTTCATACAAGAAGATAGGGGCAGCTGTTTGAACTGCTTCTTGTTGTCCCCTTTATTCAGGTTGTGCTGGCTTTATTATAGGGCAAATGAACAGTGGTCATTTTGTCATTATGCGGGAGGTGGTTTTGGTTTTCATCACACCACTTATAAGGTGTGGGTGGTTTTGGGAGGGGGTCACTCAAAATGATCTGAGCTTGACACGTAGCAAAGGGGATCAATGGAATACCGCTTTTCGGGTGGGTAACGCTTGTATAGAGAGCCAACCCGAAATTGTCGAGGGCCATTAGATTTGAATGCATTAGATTGGATGATGGCGAAGCGAAAGAGTAGTACGGAGGGGCCCAACGACTAATTATGGTGATATGTGGCTTTATTATGAGTTAAAATTGAGATTAGTGTTTAAATGGAGGTTTAGGCTATTTCTTCGTTTAAAACATAAAAACCTTTTAACAAAGAAATTCTTCACGAAACACGATATGGTGGACTTGAAAAATTATGAATTCGAGCGGATAAATGATATTGGGTCTGGGTTCATCGCATATCACAATCAGGGCTAAGCGGAGGAAGGCCCATCGCAAAGGAATACGATAAGGGCTTGACGCGATATGGAAATAAAACATGAAATATATTTGTGTCGGGTCTGGGTTCCCATTGCAATTGGAGATCGCAATGGTAGAGGATAATGCTATTAGCTGGGACTTACGATGGAGGCGGATGTGATATGGGAATGAAATATGAAATATATGGCGTTGGGTCCATCGCAATCAGAGATCACAACAATGGAGGGTTATTTCTTTAATTGGGACTTGCAATGAGGGGCGGATGCGATATGGCAATGGATTGTGATATATATTGCATCGGGTCTGGGCCCATCACAATCGCATATTGCAATGCGGGGAGAGTGTAAGCACGTTAAAAGGCTTGCGATCCGCCAATGCGATGTTTTATTAATATATAGTTTTTATAATAAAACTAAGGGTTTCGGGGTATTTTAATAAAGGAGTTAATATATACGAGAAAAGGACTTTTAGGGGTTTAATACATTATGTTAGTGTTAATATAAAATATGAGCGGGAAAGGGGGAATATATGAAATATGAGCGAAAAAGGGGAAATATATGAAATATGATGCGGAAAGGGGAAATACACTAAGTATAATGTTTTTCATGGGTTATTTTATTTTCACATATATACATCAATAGTTAGGCTAAACATCATTTTGTGGATTTTTTGGGTAAAAGAGGATTTTACATGGGGTTTTCACTTTTCCTAGGTAAAAAGGATTTTAACCTTAGGAAAAGGGATTTTTATGGAAAATAAATGAATATGAATGTATGAAGGTGGGAAGGGGAAATTAGTGAATATAGGGATGAATGGAGATGAATGGGAAGTTAATTAATTGATCTTGTAGACCTTCATTTGCTTTGTGTAATTGCCTCATGGACATAGAAACATATAGTAAAACATGATAAATGTACATTTTGTCCAATCAATGATCATACTTCTGCAACCTTTCTCTACTTACCCTTTGCTTATCCTATCATTTTTTCTTCACTTAATGGGTGCATTTAATCTAGCAAACCCTTTTCCTTTCTTTTTATTGTACAAAAGCAAACTATCTAATTCTAACCTTATAACCTCCAAGGGATCAAATTAAACTGATGAACACCTTATTATTCTCTACCTAACTACTAATCTACCAAGATTAAACAGTTTGGCCAGATCTTTATTCTCTAACTATAACATCAAATTTAAGGCGTGAAGTAGTCAAGATTAAACAGTTTCACTGTCATGGGTTGTGGCATTTAAAACAAGCTGCACACAACCATTATTTTGCAGAAACAATAGTAGTGGCATTTCATCTTGCTCACTTTCAAAGTTTATTTGTTTTCTTTTCTTTCTAACCTAACATTTTCTTTTTGTCTTTATTTTTTAGGGCATCTAACCTAACATTCTTTTATATGGACCTCATCATCAAGATTTTTTCAAAAACATTTTATTGACTATTGTTATGTCCATATCCTAACTTAGCATTTTTTAAAAATATTTTTTATTTTTTGACTATTTTATTCTACCTTATCAAAGCCAAAAAAAGCTACAACATTGGATCCATCTGGGGACTGCTTTCTCCTATATAATGTAGAGAAACTGTAGATCCATGTGCCTTCTCCTTGGGCTATGGAGTCCTTGCTGTAAGAAAGATCACACTGACATCTTGAAAGGTAAAAGAAAACCAGAGTATTTACAATAAAAACTATTTCAACTTCTTAGTACTGAATGTAATGTTTGAGAAACCTTCCATTTACAAGATAAGTGGAATATAGCCCCTCAAGATTCTATAGCACAAAAGTGTTGTTACCCTAGACTTCAGCAATTGTTAAAGGTCCAAACCATAGATTGCCAAATTTTCCATGTTTTCCTTTCTCTTCTGTCCTGGCATCCCATCGTAGAACTAGATCACCTTCCTTAAAGTCCCTCTCTCTGGCTCTTCTGTCAAATAGGACCTTCATCTTATTCTGATATTTATTCAATTTGTATTGCACTTCATCTCTGTTTTCATTAATTTCAATAATCTGATTTATTCTTCTTGAGAAATCATCAGGTTCATCAACTGAATCCTGCAAGAATTTTAAAACAGGGAAGGCCAAATTGGTAGGGAAAATTGCATCTTTCCCATAGACTAACTGAAATGGAGATTTGCCAGTTGATCTCTTTGGATTAATTCTATTTGCCCATACTGCATAAATCAAATGTGAATCCTAGCTCTTCTTATGATCAGCTAGAGTCTTTTTTATTACCTTTACTAGACTTGTGTTTGATGATTCTACAAGGCCATTACCTTGAGGGTAGTATGGAGTTGAATGATGTAACAGAATCTGATATTTCTAGCAAAAGTCAATCATTTTAACACTAGAAAAAGTTGTTGCATTATCAATGACAATTTGAGTTGGGCAACCAAATCTATATAAGATATTCTCCTCAATAAACCTAATTACTACTGAGTTAGTAGCATTTCTGACTGGAATTGCTTCCACCCATTTAGTAAAGTAGTATGTTGTAGTGAGGATCCATCTATGCTGATTACTTGAAGTGGGGTGAATCTCTCCAAGAAAATCTAATCCCCATTAAGAAAAAGGCGCTGAAACTATTGATGGAACAAGTGGAAGAGCTGCTAATTTTTGTTTACCAGAAAACATTTGACAAGGAACACAACCTCTAACCTTTTCCCCTACTTGTAAAAACAATGTGGGCCAATAAAATCCTCCCCTCATAATCGTATATGCTATTTCTCTCCAAGCATAATGTCCCCCACAAAATCCTGTATGAAACTGATCAATGATTCTTTCAGTTTCTAATTCTATTAAACATAATGACAAAATATTCAATGGATCTTTCCAGTATAAATTTGCATTTAAAATGTAGTACTTGACTGATTTTAACTTAATGGTTTTACACTGGGTTTTGGAGAATGATGCTAGACACTCAAAATGGATCAAGAAATTTACAATATCTTGATACCAGTTTGACAACAAGAATTTTTCATCAATGTGTATAGGACTGATCTACTTTGAAGGTAGAGGTTCTTGTGGATTCTCCCCTTCTGGATGAAAGGAAGGTTCTTGTAGATTCTCCCCTTTAGGACGAAGGGAAGGTTCTTGTGGATTCTCCCCTTCTGCAAGGACAAAAGGTTCTTGTGTATTCTTCCCTTGTATTTCTAAAATAGAATTGATTCCAAGTACTTTGCAGTTGGATTAAGCTAGAAGCTTGGCTAATCATTGACATTTTACTAGCTTGGTAATCTTGATATTTAGATCAAACTCTAGAATTTGAGTGATCCATCTACCTCTTTTTCCATCAATGTCTGGTTAGGTTAGGACAATTTTCACAGCACTATTAAGGACATAAGCAGTAATAGGTGAATGTAAGACATACATCCTGAATGATTTCAAGGCTTGAATGAGGACATAGGCTTGCTTCTCAATGATGTCATACTTAAGCTCAACATCTCTCATAACCTTACTTAAAAAGGCTATGGGTTGTTCATGGGAATCTTCATTTTTCTGTAATAGAACAACAGCAAGGGTTGTTTCAGAGGCAAAAGAGAAAATACTAAATGGCTTAGTATAATCAGTGCTGGCTAAGGTGGGAGCTTCAGAGATAGCCTTTTTTATTTATTCAAATGCATGCCAAGAAGTGGGAGTCCATTTTACTTCATAGCCCTTTTGGAGCATGTCAGTTATATCTTTTACAACCTCTGCATAATTTGGAATACGCCTCCTTAAAAAATTAATCTTGCCTAGAAAAGCTTGAATATCCTTCTTGTTTCTAGGTAAGGTCAATGTTTCAATGGCAGATACTCATTTGGGGTCAATTACTACTCCTTCCTTTGAAATTATATGGCCGAACAATTTTCCTTCTATGACAGCAAATAAGGACTTCTTAGGGTTCAATGATATTCCAAATTTTCTACACCTGTCAAAAACCTTCTGTTATCACCCTAAAATCTTTGTCTCTAAGCTTTGGAAAGTTGCCTTGTTTCTAGTCATAGTCTTATAAGTTTTGAGTCATCTCATCTCAACTAGTGCCATTCTCATCTACAAACCCTTCTTCTAGTCATGGTGTTAAAGGGTCTCTAAGTCATTTCATGCTTTAAAGGTTAGAAGTCTTTTAAGGTCATATCTCTTTTCCAAATAAAGTTTGTCAACCTCATTCCATGTCCTAGAAGCCTCACCATGTGTTTAGAAGTCATATCTCACATCATTAAGGAGAAATTTTCAAATCAGCTACTAATCCACGTTTTCATAGCGCAAACATTGTAAAAATCCTGTTTTGCGCTATGAAATCAGTGTTTTCGTAGCGCGCTACGAAACCCCTGAAAAAGCCTGTTTCAGCATAAAAAAACTATGTTTTCTACTTTTACTAGTCAACTTCCAGAAGGTTTCCTGAGCAGCTGAGAACTAAATTTTGAAAATTGAAAGAGAATTTTCTTATTAACATGATAAAATACAAAAACCTCTTTCAGTTTCTTCAAATTCGTTCTGAGGTGGGAGGAATTTATGGTTAAACTTGCGCTACGAAACTATTGAAAGTCAAGCTTTGTCTTCTAGTTTTAATAGTCTTTTCCAAGATCAGTTTCAGGTTATAGGAAAATGTATTTTGGAATTATGATGGATGTTTCTCTTCATCAACTCTCCAACTAAAATAACCAATCTCACTTTCTTCATAAGTGTTTTCATTTGGGAGATACTAAGTTTTCATTGAGACCCTAATTTCAGAAAACGGATTTTTCCTGTTTTACACGTGCTTTTCAAGCACCGATTTTGGACAGATGAAGCAGTGTTGTAAAACACGAAGAGAGGTTTTTGTTCTAGACATTATGGGCTAAAAAAACCTCCTTCAATTTCGTAAAATGTGTCATGGATGAGGAGATAAAGGCTCTTTCCCACGTGCCAATTTTCAAAGATCCTGAGCCTAAAAACAAGGAAACATGTTCCCTAATTTCTAGGGTTTGTCATTAGCAATAAGGGGAGAACGTGGGAGGCTTCATCAAATTCGACTTCATGCGGTTGAAGATGTCAAAGAATGCTTTCAATTTTTAGATAGGGTTGTTGTAATCATAACAAGGAGTTGTACTCCTAATTGTATTAGGACTCTAGGACTGCTAGTTAGCTGTCATTTGTAATTAATGGTTTGTTTTATGGTTAGAATAGGTGTCACTCATAGAAAATTCGAATTCTCTTGATGGGGGATGAAGGAATACTTGTTGTAAAGGCTTTATATAGAGCAAGAGGTCGAATTAGCAAAGGGTTGGAGACTTTTTGGCTCAGCTGCTACTCTATGTGCAGACTGTGTATATTTTTAGCCTAATGCAGAATTTCTACTTAGACAACTCAAGATTCATGAAGAGTTCTTGTATGTTCTTGTTTTGATGGCATCTTACAATACTTACATTGCAATGTTGTTTACTTATGATACTCAGAACTCATCAATAATGCTCTGACTTCCTTCATAGATAAACTAATTGTGTTTCACTGTTTTATATTTGCATTTCTGCACTTGAACTCTATAATGCCTTAACTTCCGTGCTAGGTAGAATGTTTTGGCTTCACTACTCAGGATTCAAAGAGAGTTTTTAATGTCCTATTGTCTCATGGCTTTCCTCTTTCACTTACTTGAAGTGGTATGAATACATGCTACTTAGAACTCATCAATGATGCTCTAACTTCCTTCATTTATTTATAAATTGTGTTTCCTTGCATTGTATCTTTGTTTTGTTGATGTATAAAAACTCTCTATGTGCTGACTTCATGTTAAGCTGATCTTGTTGTGGTACTGAAACATACTTTGACTCCATAGCCCAATGGTAGCAAGCCTTCATATTTTCAACCTACAAACACATAAAACCAAGATAGAGTTAGCCATCTATCCATATCTTTAATCAATATCATTAACCCTTTGAGAGAGCCCTCTCAGAATGAGGAGGCGAAGCCTTAGCTAAAATATTGTTTGAAATAGTTACTCAAGGTCTACCTAATCAACAACCTATCAGGGGTTGGATTTTGTGATAACATTTTGGTGCATCTGCCGGGAGCCTGAATTCTATTCATTCCCGAAATCAAGAATTTGAACTTCTGAAGGTAGCAAGAGCTCAGATAACTTTTTGAGGTTGCAAAACTACCTTGGCGACTCCACACATCAAATAAAAAATTGGAAGGTGACTCCATTGCTAGAAGATCAGTAGCTTGTTGAAGTTTCAAAATAAGTTCCATTGCAAGAATGAATGCTAGGTATGCCCCTATGAATCGGTCTCATATCCCTGGTTTTCCAAATCCTATGCCAAAGGTTGATTGGTTAGATGATCTTCCAATATTCAAAGATGAAAAGAGAGACAATTCTGCTCTTCATTTGGCTAGGTTCCATATGCATGTACGCAGTCTTAAGGTTCAGTTCCTTGAAGATTGTCTCATGAGGATGTTTATGACCAGTTTAGAAGGAAAAGCATGGTCTTGGTACAAAAGCATGGAAAATGGTTCATTATATTTTCTTGTTGATTTCCATGATGTATTCTATGACATGTATAAAGACTGTCATCCCTCCTTATTGCTGGTCAAAGATTGTTGTAAACATTCTACGAGTTTTATTCAATATTTGGAGGATTGTTATGATGATGATGAGTTTATGGATGAAGAAATTTTAGAGGCTCTTCATAACAATACATTTCAACACCAAGAAGAAATGCTGGAAGAAATTTTTTATAACCCTCAGGCAGAGGAAAAGGTTGTTCATTTTTGTAATTCCTTGCAGCAGCTTACATCAAAGAATGATCATAATAATGAGGAAAATTACATTGTTTGTGGGAATCATTCAGAAAAGTAGTTGGATAGCATATCAAAAGAATCTTGTGTGGCTGAGAATCAGTTGTCTGAAGATATAGAATGTTATGATGATCATCAAAGTAATCATGTCTTTTTTGACCCTATAGCTGATTACATGGAAAAGATTTACTGTTCAGGCTTCCAGTTATATTTTCATCTTGAAGAACAGTTACACCTCATGCTACCTTGGTTATTTTAGTATGTGGTTTATTTTTGCTTCAAGAACAGTCAAGAGATTCAAGTGTCAGATCAGATCGATGACTGGCTTCATTGGAAGTTTCATGTTCCTTGAGCTACAAGTGGAGATTGCAGCTGATAGGGTAGGTAGATGCAAATAAGCTCAGGGTAGGTTGATTGAGCATCTGTTTCAGTAGGTGCAGTTTGAATTCTTCGTTCAGAAATCATTAAACGCTTGAGGAGAAAATTGGGCAGAAGTTCAGAGTTTTATTCTAGAGGCTGGATAGTGGCACTGGAGCTACAAGTTCTTAGCATACCACAAGGGCACACTATCCCTAGTGGAGCCACTGTTATCACCCTAAAATCTTTGTCTCTAAGCTTTGGAAAGTTGCCTTGTTTCTAGTCATAGTCTTATATGTTTTGAGTCATCTCATCTCAACTAGTGTCATTCTCATCTACAAACCCTTCTTCTAGTCATGGTGTTAAAGGGTCTCTAATTCATTTCATGCTTTAAAGGTTAGAAGTCTTTTAAGGTCATATCTCTTTTCGAAATAAAGTTTGACGGCCTCATTCCATGTCCTAGAAGCCTCACCATGTGTTTAGAAGTCATATCTCACATCATTTTGGAGAAATTTTCAAATCAGCTATGAATCCACGTTTTCATAGTGCAGACAGTGTAAAAATCTTGTTTTGCGCTACAAAATCAGTGTTTTCGTAGCACGCTACGAAACCCGTGAAAAAGCCTGTTTCGGCATTAAAAACTCTATTTTCGGCTTTTACTAGTCAACTTCTAGAAGGTTTCCTGAGCAGCTGAGAACTCAATTTTGAAAATTTAAATAGGATTTTCTTCCTAACATGCTAAAATACAAAAACCTCTTTCCATTTCTTCAAATTCGTTCTGAGGTGGGAGGAATGTATGGTTAAACTTGCGCTACGAAACTGCTGAAAGTCAAGCTTTGTCTTCTGGTTTTAGTAGTCTTTTTCAAGATCAGTTTCTCGTTACCGGAAAATGTATTTTAGAATTCTTAGGGAGGTTTCTATTCATAAAATATCCAGCTACAATAACCTATCTCACTTTCTTCATAAGTGTTTTCAGTTGGGAGATACTAAGTTTTCATTGAGACCCCAATTTCAGAAAACGGATTTTTCCTGTTTTACACATGTTTGTCAAAGATAGATTCTGGACAGATGGAGCAAAGGTTTAGAAAACCAAGAGAGGTTTTTTTTCTAGACATCATGGGATAAAAAAACCTCCTTCATTTTCATAAAATGTGTCATGGATGAGGAGATAAAGGCTTTGTCCCACGTGCCATTTTTCAAATATCCTGAGCCTAAAAACAAGGAAACATTTTCCCTAATTTCTAGGGTTTGTCATTAGCAATAAGGGGACAACGTGGGAGGATTCATCAAATTAGACTTCATGTGGTTGAAGCTATCAAAGAATTCTTTCAATGTTTAGATAAGGTTGTTGTAATCATAACAAGGAGTTGTACTCCAAATTGTATTAGGACTCTAGGACTGCTAGTTAGCTGTCATTTGTAATTAATGGTTTGTTTTATGGTTAGAATAGGTGTCACTCATAGATAATTCGAATTCTCTTGATGGGGGATGAATGATTGCTTGTTGTAAAGGCTTTATATAGAGTAAGAGGTCGAATTAGAAAAGGGTTGGAGACTTTTTGGCTCAGCTACTGCTCTATGTGCAGACTGTGTATATTTTTAGCCTAATGCAGAATTTCTACTTAGACAACTCAAGATTCATGAAGAGTTCTTGCATGTTCTTGTTTTGATGGCATCTTCCAGTACTTACATTACAGTGGTGTTTACTTATGATACTCAGAACTCATCAATGTTGCTCTGACTTCCTTCATAGATAAACTAATTGTGTTTCACTATTTTATATTTGCATTTCTGCGCTTGAACTCTATAATGCCTTGACTTCCATGTTAGGTAGAATGTTTTGGCTTCACTACTCAGGATTCAAAGAGAATTTTTAATTTCCTATTGTCTCATGGCTTTCCTCTTTCACTTACTTGCAGTGGTATGAATACATGCTACTTAGAACTCATCAATGATGCTCTAACTTCCTTCATTTATTTATAAATTGTGTTTCCTTGCATTGTATCTTTGTTTTGTTGATGTATAAAAACTCTCTATGCCCTGACTTCATGTTAAGTTGATCTTGTTGTGGTACTGAAACATACTTTGACTCCATAGCCCAATGGTAGCAAGCCTTCATCTTTTCAACCTACAAACACATAAAACCAAGATAGAGTTAGCCATCTATCCATATCTTTAATCAATATCATTAACCCCTTGAGAGAGCCCTCTCAGGTTGAGGAGGCTAAGCCTTAGCTAAAAGATTGGTTTGAAATAGTTACTCAAGGTCTACCTAATCAGTAGCCTATCAGGGGTTGGATTTTGTGATAACACCTTCATCAAGTTCTTTAGATGTTTATGATCAGATTTAGAAAAAATAGTTATGTAATCAAGATAAATAACCACAAATCTATTTACATGACCCATAAAAGCTATGTCCATAGCTCTCTAAAATTTTTCTCCAGCATTGGTCAAGCCAAATGGCATCCTAGCGTACATGAATGTACCCCAGGGTGTAGTAAAGGTTGTCTTCTCTCTGTCTGTTGTATCAACATTCACCTAATTGTAACCTGAAAAGCCATCAAGCATAGAAAGTATTTGTGCTCCTGAAACCATTTGAAGTAATTGATCCATTTTAGGCAAAGGATAATTATCTTTTAATGATGCTTTGTTCAAATTTCTAAAATCCACACAGAGTCTTATTTCTCCATTTTTCTTTCTAACGGGAACTAGATTTACAACCCAATTAGAATGTCTAAGAGGGAGGATGATATGAGCATCTAGAATTTTCTTAATCTCCCTTTCTACAGTTGGTAAAAGGGCTAGATTTATCCTTCTAAGTTTCTGTTGATAAGGTTTTGCTTTTGGTTTCAAAGGAATCTTATGATGTATTAATGAAGTATCATAGATCTTTAAATCAGCATAAGTCCAAGAAAAAACATCTTTATAATTTTGCAGTAACTTAAGATATTGAGCTTTCATCTTAGGGTCTAGAGATGCACATAACTTGATGTTTTTGATATCTTCATAAGTTCCAATATTTATATCTTCTATGTCATCTTCTGATGAAATTGACTGAGGGTTTCGAAGGACATCATTTTGATCAAACAATATTTCTAAAGGAATAAGTCCTTTTGGAATAAAATTACTAGATAATTGAATAATGTCATGATTAGAAATTTGGGTTTTAAAATCTGAAGTATCATTCCTATCTGCATTTTCATTCGTTTCAGTTCTATCTTCATCAATTTTTAGAAATGAGAAATCATCTATTAACTGCAGAAATGATTTCAACTGTTCATCATCTTCGAATATTTGCCAATGTTTCAGATTATCTAGGATAGATGGCCTATATTTGACTTGTATCTGATAGAATACATCAGTATGATCAGGAATTTTAAAAGAGATAGAAGAGACAGCTAAAGCATTTGCATGAATATTCTGATCTCTTGGAATATGAGTCAAATTAAAAGCATCAAAGAAGTTTTCAACTGAATCCCATACTTCATTTCGGTAGGACCTAAGTCTAGGGTGCTTGGTCTGGTAAGCATTTCTTAGTTGCTTAACAATAAGTTCTGTATCAGTAAAGACACTTAAGTTTTGAACTTTTAGGCTTTTGGCTAATTGCAATCCTAAAAGGAAAGCTTCATATTCAACCACATTATTTTTAACTTCAAAGTCTAATTTACATGATTGGGTTATATTTTCTTTTTCAGGTGAAATTAAAACTACTCCAGCTCCTGCCCCATCTTTTGTGCAAGAGCCATCATAGAACAATTTCCAAATATCAGTTTGGTTTGGTTCAGGACTTTCAACTACCTCTTCAATTTTTACTTGAGCTTTATGTTGGTTTGAAGTGAGTTGAAAAAAACCAAGGTCTTGTTCTATTGCATAAATTAGATGGTTCCTTGGCTGGTCAGTCTTACAAACAGTATGTACAAATCTTACCTCTCTATATCATCTTAATTTCTCCTCCATAAACAGGAATAGTAGCATATGACATATCCATCTGTAGAGTACCCCCTAATTTGGCACAACAAGACCTAGAAAGGAGCATTCCAAATTTGGGAGGGATATATGTGAAAACAATATCAGGTATTACGTCCACATGGGGTAGCTCAAGTGGTAGTGGCCATGGAAATGAAGTCTCACCGAAGCAGAAGTCTTGGGTTCAAATCTTCGGCTACTCTTCCCACATAGCGGGGTGTGTAATGGACATGAAAATAGGAGTCCTACCAAGCTTACAAAAAAAAAAACATTAAGTACTACACTTTTCATTGGAATTTGGGCAAGGGTAACCACTAGATCCTTGATCAATCCTAAGCAGGGCACCCTTTTAGAATCAAAGGTGTAGTGGTCATGGTAGGATTTAGTTATGTCGAGTTTCAAATGTCCATGATAGATTTTGGCATAAGGTTGTGTGATGCTCTTGAATCAAGCATACAATTATACAACATGGAATCATTTGTTTTAAGAGTTACATAGAAAGAAGGCACTATCTCATCTATCATGTCTGAACTAGGGCCAAAAACTACTGCTGGTTTTTCATCTTGTAGACTTATGACATCACCTCCAACATCAACCGAGGTATTTTGTATCCATTTTATGACTTGGATTTTGTAACCAGGGTTTTTATAAAGTTTTGACAGTGGAATTGGGATTTTAACCCTCTCTAATTCCTTTTCAACATTAAATGCAGTCAAAATGTTTTTACCAGTTTGGGTAGTATCAATTGACTGATCTAAGAGCTGGATAAGAGTTATTTGAGCCTCAGTAGTTTTGGTACGTGGTTAAATGATTGGAGTTTCCTTTGGAGGTCTCCCAAGACTAGGCCTAGGCCTAAGATCATACCTCTTGTTTAACTCTGGAATGAAAAATTCAGAGAAAGCATGATATTTAGAGACTTGTGAAACTTCCTGCTCTTCTTGAACCTGATTCTGTTGTGAAAGAGGAATGATGGTTGTTTGATTGGAAGAAGAATCCATACTATTAATATCTTCAGTAATGGTCATAGTATTATCATCAAGTTGTTAGTCATCTATCAATAGAGGAGTAGGAACTTGTTGATTGTTTCTAGGTCTCTGAAGGATTTGTAGTGGTGGATTTCTTTTATACTGACCTTGATTTTGGTTTTGAGGTCTAGTAACTGTTTGATGTATTGTCCTAGGCTGGGTCTCAATATTTGAAATCCTATTTGATAGGTTTCTAAGAAGAGATGTTATTTCATCTATTTTTGAGTCTACTGATTTAGTCTTAGAGGAACTAGAGGCTTCTTAAACAGATTTGAGTTTCTTTGGGCCTTTTCTTCCTTAAATTTTAAAGAAGTTGAGGCTTCTCTATTTTCTTCTACTTCTATAGTGTTTGTTTGCATATCTTCAAGAGTTCTTGAAGTTCTCTCTCGTAGCATAATAGCAAAGTCATCATCAAAAGCTTTAGAAAATCTAGACTTAGGTGCTGCTATAAGGGGCTTACAATCAACAGCCATTTTGTGATAGAGTTTATTGAATCTTTGGATAAAATGTGATACTGGTTCACTGAAGTTCCTTTTAAGCTCTTCAAATTCTGTGAGGAAGTAAAGAGGATCCTTTTTCACACCCCATTGATTTTTAAATATGGTTGTAAGTTCTTCCCAATTTCTAATGGAAGCTATTGGTAACTGCCTAAACCAAATCCTCACATTTCCTTCAATTGAATGTACAAACAATCTCATGTAAACGTTTTCTTGTTCAGTATTCATGTTGTCTGTAAAGTCTAGGAAAGCTTGAAGATGGTCCTCAGCTGAAGGACCAGTTTCTCCATTGTACTTGCGAAGGTATTTAAAGTATCCAGCTGGGAGTGCATCAAGGTTATTAGGTAAGACTAAGGCAGCATATCTAGCCTGTACAATAGGTCAGAAAACCATGACAGCATGTGGTGTATGAGGTGCTTGAGGTGTATGAGGTTGTCTAGGTGGAGTATGAGGTGTTTTTGTGGATGTAGAGGATGAAGAAGAATTAGAGGAAGAAGATGGTGATTCATGGGTTGATGGACTAGTTGGAGGTGTGTTACCGGGAATAGTGTCTATGCAGAGCTGCTAATCCCACTAAGGCTGGTAGCTACCTTAGAAATAAACAAACTTAAATCTACTTTCGTTTTCCTTTATGAAAGATAGAGAAGAGAAGAATAAAGGAGACCAACCTCTGTCTTGCACTTGGTTCCTTGTTCGATTCCTCTCTCTTCTGATAGTCCTTTGCTACTTGCTTCCTCGTATACCCAGCTTCACAGAGTACCTGTAGAATCAAAGTAGCGTAACAATATATGAGAACATAGATCTATTATCATAAACAATATAGGATCAGATGTATATTAACCATACAAATGCATAAAACATAAATCATACAAGAGTATGGAGGAAAACTTGAATAGCTTTATTGATAATCAAGAAAGAGCCAAGAGAATTACAACCAATTGTTCTGACCCAACATCATCCTCTCAGCAAGTAAGCCCTTCTTCACCTCATGAAAAGCTTAGATCACCCAACACTATGATGTTGTCTCAAGAAACCAACAACAATTCCTTACAAGATGCAAAATTCCAGCCTCTGGATCTCTGGGATGAGGGATCCATATATAGATGTCTGCAAGGGAGGTGAGTCAGCTTTTGAGATTTGATTAGTGTCTCCCCTCTGATAGTTCTTGATTCCACTTGGAGACTGATGTTCTCTTACTCATCCCTGGTCAAATTCAGAGAGGCAAGTGTCACAGGAGAAGTTTCTGGAAGATTCCATGCTTCTCCACCTCGTGGATTGACCCTTCCATTTGTCCCTTCTCGCCCATCGCACCCCATAGAAGGGATTTTTGACATGAAAAACACCTAATGTGTGTATTTAGGTGGGATGCAACACACTTTGCCTATGGAGCAGGTGAAATGGTCCAGTTTTGACCAGTTCTGAGTGGTTTTTCATGGAGAACTTCTAGGAGATGTTGTAATCAGTTGACCTTGTTCTTTTAGGGTTTGGAACAACACCTTTAGGGACTTAGGAGCCCTTGGTTTATGGACATTTATGCTTGGCGTTGCAGTGCCCAAAAATGTCTATAACAGTTGCCCCCTAAAGCATGAGGTCGTTAATCTTTTTGATGTCGGGTGAAATGCTTTATCATGAGGACCCAAAGTTCTTTCAAGCTGGAAGGAGACCTGTAATAAGATACAATACAATACATTATCTTCATAATATTTTCATGATCATTCCCATGCTCAGCTTTATAAATTCATTTTTCATGTACATGAGACAGACAATCGTCTGAGTGTAGACTAATGATTCTGGTAAAGCCATCATCCCTTAGATTGGATGATTATCTGTGCAGCAATGATGTACATTTGATGTCTTTATTTTCCTGAATATATATCGCAGCCCGGATGGATGAAACTAGATCCAGGGTCTTCAATCTCGTTCGATCTTCACTAAAAGTACAAGTCGATCCATGTGAGAGATGTTCTGGAGTCAAACATGGAAAGACATCGCCTGATTGCCAGCCAATGATGTAAGCTGTTAACAGGCGCGAGAGGAATCACCGATAATGATAATGATCCTCAAGGTACTGCAGTACAATTCACGTGGTGTGAATAAGGGACTTGGCGTCAAACACCACACAAAATCTTTCGGTCGAAGGCCATTGATGTAAACCTGTCACCGGAAGTGAGAAACTTGCCATTGAGGCATGCAAGCTTCAAAGTACTAAAAGGGTTGTTCCTAGATCGACTTCTTGGATAATGAGCTGACGTCGACAAGAAGCGATCTGTCATAGGAGGGCCTTAATGAATCCCACATCAATGACACGAAATAGAGCAAATGATTTTAATGGAGGTGGAAACAATCTGGTGATATAAGGTTCAGGGAGGCGGTCATGAAAGAATGGAGTGTAAATGTATTGCAGTGGGTGAGACACAGGTGAATTCTCTGAGCGACTTCTCTTGAACATATCGGCGACACTGACATGATGGATTGGTAGCATTAACCCCAAATGTGGATGGTGTGATGGAACCATGGTGATGTGACCAGTGAATGGAACAACCCAACCCGACTTAGATGCGGAGTGAAAGTGTCATGTTCAAGAGCGACTTGCTACCAACAAAGTTTCTTCAAGTTTTCTTCCCAATTTTTCCCCAGTCATTGTTGACCAGTACCTCTTTATTTTTGTCAAGCTTGAGGAGGATAACATATGCTTGTTCTATAATTTACCCTTCGGGCAAACCCATCGCTATGTTTTAACTAGCCTAGCGATAGTGAAACTTGTTCTTATCTGTTATGGACAAGTTTGTCGCTTTTAGGTTTTAACGAGTTTAATGACAAAGATAACTCGGTCCTTTTCCATATTAGAGAGTCTGAAAAGGGACGTAAAGGAAACTCCAAAAATCGTTTTTCGTCATCTAATCCCTTAAGTCCAAAAAAGTATAAAATAATACAGAAGGGATGAATTTTCGGTACTTTTAATGAGCCGAACAAAACAAACGCTCGATATTTTTGTGTAATAATCCCTCAGGTCCAAAAAGATTAAAATATAAAGGAGGGATTGCACTTCCGGTCACTTTAACGAGCTGGAGAGGCCAATGGCTCAGCAATCTTTTCATATTTACGAGTCAGTTGAAAAGAGCTTAAAGGAGACTTGTCTTTGAGGACCGAGTGATAAATTCGGGTAACACCTGATTCCAGGTAAGGTTTGGAATTTTCCAATCACGGCAGTGTTACAAGGATGGCTAACAGGATCACTCTTCGCAGCTGTTCCTCAAAAGGGGTAAACAATCAAGTGGAGGTGAATGATCGGCCAATACAAAGTGGAGGTGATGATGAGAACACGACCAAGGCTTTAAAGGCTAAAGTAATACATTCACGATGGTTATTTACCAGAAATTGGTTCATTTTTTAATGAACTTAAACGCTGGGGGAAACATTTGCTCATTACTTATGTTTATTTTTTAACGAGCATGAAGTCCGTGTTAAAACTGCTCGATATAACGGTCATTTCTTGACTTTACCATTAATAGCTTTGTTCCTTCAAAGACGACACTGCATGCTCAATTGCTTCATCAAACTAGTTAGAAATGAAAAATATATGTTTGAAAAATGAGTTAAGACACTAATATTTTACTTGAATTACGTAAAAAGTAACTTAAAAGTGCTTTTACCCCTCATTTTGCCATTTCATTTGAACTTTGGCTTGTTGGAGCTTTGGAGGTGCTTTCCCCCATTGATTTTCACTAGCTAATTCCGGGAGATTCTGTGGAAGATTTTTGGCGCCGTCTGGACCAGGTAGGAGATAAACTTGAGCTCTTTCATTTCATCTTTTCCATTTTACATTCTGAGCTTGATTTCTGGTTTTTCTAAGCCTCTAGGATTTGAAAAACTCGCTCTGGCTCCAGTGCACCCTTTCTACATCGAAAGGTGCATTGCATGTTGGCCTATTCACTGGATAGTTGGCATGCAACGCACCCAGGACAAAGCTAGAGGTGCGATGGGTGCAAGGAGGGAAATTTGTGCACAGTTTTCAATGGAAATTTTTTTCCTGTTTCTCACCAAATCAGTATCTAACCCTTCTCTTGTTTGTTTTCAAAGATTTATTGGAGCAAGATGACCATTACATGGCAAGAACATGAGCATGAAGAAGAGGAAAACTTGCTGCAGTATTTGCTCGATGCTTGGGACCCTACCAACCAGATGTTCCAGATTAGGGGCAAATCTATCCCCTTGACTATCGTGGACATCTATTTTTTGACCGGCTTATCGAGGCGGGGTGCCCCTATATCTTTATCAGGTTCGGCCCGTGGAGGTGAATCTGTGAGAGATTACGTTCGCAGGTATTGCAAAGAGGGATCTCAGCCAAGTAAGGACGGCAAGATCATCATCTGAGATGTCACTGACAGGTCACTGAGGACCATTCTGTTCACCTTTGGTAGGATGGCTGGTGGTGCAGCTCTTCATGTGGCCAACCGGTCTTATATGCAGTACGCCTTAGAATGTCTCGAACCGAAGGTGTTCAACTGGTGTGATGCAGTACTCCTTGTGATGAAAGAACAGTTGACCAAGGTGAAAAATGGAAGATTGAAGAACTTTGGATATGGTTCTATTTTGACCGCCTTCGCCTTGGAAAAGATACCACTGATGCAGCCGCAGTATATTGCACTTGGTTTACCTCCACCGACTGAACCACGGATGTAGAGATGGGTTGACCATATGTCTAGGCATGCTGGTCAGTCTCAGATTTCCTTTTCTGATACCTTCTTCGGGTGGTTCGATCGTCAGGAGATGGTTTTTTCCAAGTATCCATATGCTGGTATGGACTTCCGGGGTGACCCGGATTTGGTACTGCTGTCTGGCGAGCAGTGGGGTGCCATTGGCAAATTCTTGACCATATTTCTGTTTATCGTTTCTCTTTTATAATGTCTTTATGCTTTATTCTATCAAGACTAATCAGAACTCATGTGCTCATGCAGATGTTGGTCCCGTTCGGCCAGTAGTATGCCTGAGAGTGCCAGCTGCCGCTCTAGCAGGAGAGGCTGTGGGAAGGGCTATCCTTCGCGACCTTGATGTGGCTGAGACTCTTTCATCATTACAGGATCAGGTCGAGGGCCTCACTCTCAGTATTCCAGATGTGAGGACTGACGAGCTGCCTTTGAGGTTGCAGCGACATACTACTAGCGTGCCAAGTCGATGGACTAGGCTTTTACGCATGATTGCACAGGCAGTGACTTGTTATCACCAACATCATTAAACTAGGGTGCCCCCTAGTGTTTTGCGTTTTGGGTCATTTGACCAATTTTGTCTTGGTTACAGAACATTATGTGTAAACCATAAACAATTATATATATATTTTTAATTTTCGGAGTTTTATTTTGGTTAAGTTACATGATTCGAATGCAAATATTGATGAGATGCTTCTTTTTATAAATGTTGCAAATGTCTATCTAACACATAATTTGCCAATGAGTCAGTTAATGTGTTTAAGCTTCTTGAAATATGCTGATATTGAATAAAATCAAATTGCCTTTCCAAAATCTTGACCCTTAGGAACATGCGATAGATAGCTGGATTTCGGATGGAGAAGATACCAATGAGCTGTAGTATGATGAGCTGTGTGTCTAGCCTGACGACCAGCCGACGTATGCCATGTGTGATGGCATCAGAGAGAATCTCTATCAACGCGCTATATTATGCAATGTTATTCGTTGATCAACCAATACATACCCCTCTGAAACTTACTAACTCGCCGCTTGGATCAAAAATGGCCCAAGCCACAAAAGATAGGTTTCGCGAACTATGACTTGCTCCGTCGGCATATCGAACAAAATATTCCAATAGGTTCGACATCTGCGATAAATGTAAAAAGTGGATTTACTTGACCAAAACGATTACCATTAGCGAAAACAAAAATGTAACAAAATCATATAGGTTACCACACTAAATCATGCATAGTAACGCTTAAGGTACAACCCATTACAAGGTTGTGCAAGTGGAATCCCGTCATAATCCATTAACTCGTAGGCTCCTTTTGCTAACACTCACTTAACAATATAGGGGACCATCCATAAAGACTTGAATTTACCTGCTCCCAATTTATCGGATTCTTGGTCATAAAGCAAGACCAAGTCACCTTCTGAGAAGACACGGGGTTTGACATTCTTGTCGAACTACGCCTTGACTCGTTTCTTATGGGCTTCGTTAGCCAAAGCGGCATCACGATGGGTTTCATCCAATTGGATTAGTTCCAGGAAACGAGCCTCCTCTTCTGAAGTTCCGGGGAGAAGGTCGATTGCGAGTTTGAGGGACGAGATTTCACACTGAACTGGTAAGATTGCTTCTAGGCCATACACCAGTTGGAAAGGTGTAAACCCTGTTGCATTCCTTACTGATGTTCGGTATGCCTGTTAGCTACCTATACAAATAGGTTTCATATTTCATGATTGGCAAGGAAAGGTCCAAATATGCTCTGCTTTGATGATGCAAAGATCACATATTTCCAAAAGAATACAAACTGTGCTTATAGGTTGATGTGGACTCAATTTTGATGGATGGTCCAACAGTCTAATCTGGATCATGCCATGTTTTAAATTTTCAGTTGTAGAATAGAGAAAGAAGTCTGTCCAAACTGTGTAATCTTGGCAGACAAGTAGTTTAGGTAGAGAAGAAAGGCTCCCAACTGCTTAATCTGGGACCTTGGAGGAAATAAGGGTAGAAGTAGATAGAAAAACAAAAAGAAAAAAGCCAAAGAAAAGAAAAGGCAGATAAGGGTCTGCAAGTCCAAGTGCACCCTCCAAGAAGAAACAAAAAATGCTAGGCAAGTAGATGGGTAGACAGTTGGGGTTGCAGAAATGTCACTCCCTACAAATGAAGGTATGTTAGCCTTGTTCACAAAGCAAAATCAATGAAGTGAGAAGGTGTTCTTCTCCATCAGGTTGCAGCAAGCAAAGAAGCATGTCTAACTTCCCAATTTTCCCCTCTCCATTCATTACTAACATCCCCTCATCAGTTAATATTCATGAAAGAATTGGTGGTTTTTAGTGGTTCTTAGTCCTATTAGAAGCCACATTTCTTGTCTAAAACTCTTTTCATTTTGATCTACTCCTTAAGCTAAGTTATTTTCAAATAAACTTAGTGTTATCTCCCCTCATCCACTCCTTTCATCCATATTAACCCTAACTCTATTATATAATTCCCCTATGATTCCCTTTCCCCTAGTATTATAACACCATGGTGTATAAACCCCAAGCATTGTATAAATATCCCTCCCCTTGGCACTATAGCCAATAAATCCTCTGTCAGGGATCAAATTGGCATCTGGTCACTTTGATGAACCTAAGTCTAACCCCCTCCCCTCTTTTGAATTCATTTGGCCCCTTAAAACCCTCATTTGCCAAAGAAAACCTTATAAAAGACCTTGTTCTACCTATACCCGCTTTAATTTGCAAAAATAAACAAAAAACCCACTTTTCTCATTTATCCAAAGTATGGGCGCCAGGTCATTTTTATATTGAATGGGCATTGAAAAACCTTTATAAACCCGCCATATCCCAAGAGTTTCCGCCAAACACTGATCCCGAAAATAAATATTAAAATAATCCCGCCCCTTGTCGTATCCACCGATCATCTCAGCGACCCGTCAACCGTCCGATCGAGCGCTTTTGATCGGACGGCCCTAATCCATATCGGACCGGCCCCAACGTCCGACAGATACCTTCCGATATCTGTCAGAGGGTGACGTCAGGCCTCCGCCACGCGTCATCCCCACAGCTTATCGGAGGTACGCCTGACAAATCCCTCTTCCGTATCATAAGCGGTGCGATGAGAAACCGCTAACCGCTCCCGGTTTTCGGTCGATCCGCCCAGCCAACGTCACCACCACGTCATACCCACGTCAGTGCCACCCCGCCGTCGCGTCAGCTCCTTCGTCCGCCCCCGCGCTGATATGTCCGCCACCTCATCATCCCCGTGGACCAATCAGAGCCTGCCACCTCACCCGATGACGTCATGCTGATGTCATCCGACCTTGACCCCACCTGATGACGTCATGCTGACGTCATCCAAAAAGCGCGCCAATATGCCAAAAATCCATATTTAGGCCAATTTTCGCATTTTTTCATACTTTTTGCCACAAGAGCTGTTGCTTTCTCTGCATGATTTTACGTCCAAACTTGCACCACCTTTGCTGAAATCAGTTCGGAGACCTCCGGCGCGCCATTTCCACCGTCGTTCGTGACCATTGCTTGCTGTTTACCAAGTATTTTCCCTTATAAATCCTTCATACGCCTACTTTGTCTGTGAATTCCCTCAACAGAGCTTAGAAGACAAAAAACTTGTAAATTCATCGGCAAAATCTTTGTGCCTAGCCCCCATTTACAACTGTAAGCTCGAAAAGCACCAGCCGAGCCTTGTTTGCCCACATTTTCATAAAAACTGGACTCTGTTCGCGCAATCGCGAAACAACTTACTCAAACTGTACCACCTGTTAAAAAAGACAGATTGAGACCACACATTGGTCTTATTTGCACTTCAAGCAGTATTTCAATTGCTGCAGCTATTTCACTCACCCTCTGTTCCGTACAATTCACTTTTTTCCATTGAAGAAAACTCTTTTGTGTTGCTCTGCATAGCAACTCCATCCATAATCTTAGGAGAAATCATGGATCCACCAGTAGCTCCTATAGCGTTGAACGTTGCTCCATTGAATGCCCCTCAGAGACAATTGGAATGGCAGTCTCCGGCAGACATGGACTATCAGATTTCAGAGGAAATGCTGATGAGGACTAAGTTCCACATCCACCTGCTCAATGAATTGAAGGCCAAGCATAAGGCTGGAACAGATGTGCTGGGCATATGGGACTCATTCCTCCCTATTTTTAAGCTCCCTTAGGTTAGACAATTCCCTGATTTGATCCATCTGTGTGCTGAAAACTATGACCCCACTCAAAGGGCAGTTCTTGACCCTTCAGGATCAGTTGTGTTTTATGTCACCCCAGAAGCTATCAAGGATATGCTCTGCTTCAGGACTGAGAAGAAACTGGTCCCTCTATCACTTGTAGACCTAATAAATCAAGGAGCCAGAATGACAGATGCTCAGGTCACCAAATTCAACCAGCTATACATTGACTCTGACTCTGTGAAGTATCCTCCTATCAATCAAGTATACCTCAACCAACTGGGCAGAGATCAGGCAGACATGATTAGTCCGATTTTGGGCTACAACTCAATTGAGTTTGTTGATCAAACTGTGCTGGTAATCATGCTCATGTTTGCTCCTGGCAAGTCTCCCATCTGCTATGACTATGCCACCTATATAGCAGACAAAATACATGAGCAACTAATGAACCTGGCAAGAGAAAGAGTGTTCAGATATACCTCTTACATTTACCATTTGATCTTATATCATCAACATCAGAAATTCTCTTTTCCAATCAAAAGAGAGGATGCCCAAGGCAATCCAAGATCAGTGGACTATTGGTCCTCTGTTTTCCACTGTAGATTTGAGTCTCCTTATACTTATTGTGAGTTCATAGATCATTTCATCCACCCAGCTATGTCAATGATGATGGGTTCACCTCCTCCGAGGCTCACAGATGAAATGCAAAGGATCCTGCAGTTATCCAAATCATACAGCATTGGGGACTGGTACTTTTACCAGAACCACACTGTCATCAGGATATATGGGTGTGAATTGCCTCCCTACAGACTACCCAAATATGTGCCTATGAGGCTATTTGCCCTAGAATACTTCAGGCAGTTTGGCAATGTTGATGTGCTTCACTTTTCAGGCAAAGGCAAGAAAGCACAGTTGAAAGTCAGGAACCAACTTGGCCACTTTGTCTATAACCAGAGGGAGGAAGGTTGGAGAGAAGCAGACAGGATGCTTGAGTCCCTTGGCCTTCAAACCAGTTTCCTCTGGAAACCTTATGACCCCAACCACTTCATCACTTTGAGAAGGCTCAAATATAAGCTATCTGGCTATGATCATGTAAAGATCCCTCACATTGAAAAACATGCAAACCAAGCAAAATGGAGGAGAGGAACCCTAGAAGAGCCGGTTACACAAGAGGAGCTGAATCAAAGAGCGGTGAGGAATCTAAAAAAGATGGCTGACCTTGAATTTTGTTCACAGGTGTTCTCCCTTCCAAGCACACAAGTGGGAGGAGTTGCATCCTCCTCGACTGCAAATCAGCAAGCTCCCAAAGCCACTGAAGATATATCTAGCAAGGGCAAGGAAAAGGAAATGGAGACTGAACAGCCACCTCATGACAAGGTGCAGCAACAGCAGTAGCAGGTAGAACAACAACAACAACAGGAATTGCAGCAAGAAGAAGGGCAGCATGACAAAGAGCAGCCCCCACAGCAAGAAGGGGCAGTTGAGGCCCCAATTTTCACAGAACAGCAAGCACAAAATACGGTGCCTCCTAGGCAAGAAACATCAGTTGATGCATCAATCCTCCAAACTCCACAAAAGGAGGATACTAGCAGAAAAAGGGACAGAGAGACTCCCTTGACCACATCAGAAAGTCATGGTGAGAAAAGACAGAGATTGAACCCTTTCTCTGATGAGGAAATGCCAACAGGGCAGTCTCTGGGCATGGGCCCACCTAGCAGGGAAGCATCTGCAAGTTCCTTCCAAGAGGAACAGAACCGAACTGTGGGAGGAGAAGTCAGCTCCTCTAGCCAGCAAAGGGAGGGTGAACTGAGCATTAAACAGCAGTTCATAGACATAAAGAAAAGGAATGAGCCCATAAAAATACAGCTCTACAATCATTTGCTAAAGATGGCTCCCACTAACCAGCAAAGACTGATGTCTGCTTTTGATGTTAGTGAAGGCAAGATGATCATGAGTCATTTCTTGCCAGCTGTAGCACAGCCCCAGTCCCCTGCAGATTATATAAGGACCAATCTTGAGGTCCTTTCCAAGGACATCCACCCGATGGATAAAATTGAGCTACACAAACAAACGGGTGAGATGGTGTATGCCTCCTTGGCAGACAAAACATTGGACAATTATAGGCTGGAAAATAGCCTTAATAATACAGCTGCCCAACTTGAGTTGGAAAGGGCATTCTCACAAGCTAAGGACAACAGAATAAGGTCCTTGGAAGATATAATCATTGAGATTGGGCATTATCCCAAAGATATCAAGGGCATACAGGAGATATTGAAGTTAAGGGATGCAGACATGGCCGCTTTGAAGAAAAAAATAAAAATGCCAACCACAATTCACCCTCAAACAGATGAGGTTTCCCAACAGAGGCATGATCAAGAGGCCTCAACCCTGCTGGTGTCTCTATATAAGCAGTTAATCCAGACACAAGAAAAGCTGGGAGAATCAGAGGCTGCACATGCAGCATTACAGGCAGCTTTGAAGCAAAGAGAAGAAGGTCAGACCTCCCAGCCTCCTCCTGAAGTAATAAACCTTGAGGAGACTGCTCCAACTACTGTTCCTCCTCCTCAACAAACAGAACAGGCAACAACATCCACCTCAGCAGCACCACCAGCAACAGAGCAGGCCCCAAGCCTGGACATGCAAAAGCTGAGGAATGAGATCCAGGCCCTGGAAGCTCAAATGACAGAGCTGAATGAGACCAGGGATAAATTGGCCAAAGTGAATGATAGATATGACAAATCCAAGCAGTCTGTGGCAGAAAAGGGCAGGGAGATAAAAGCCCTCAAAGACAGGATCAAAGAGCTAGAGAATGAGCTCAAATTAGATAAGGTTGTGGCTGAGCTTAAAATAGTGCTGTGGGCTAACATTGGTCAATCTATTAATGACCAATGGCAGTACATTGAAACAATCCATGAGCAGTTAGAGCTCATTCCAAAAGCACAGACTGAAATTCAAAGATCAAGAGCTACTCTAAGCAACATGCCAGAAATAGCCACCAGGATGATTAATGTGCTTAACAATAGAACAAGTACTCAGTTGGCTGCCATGGGAATTTCAAACAGAATTGAGCACATTCAGTTAATCAAGAGGGTTCTCACACTGATAAACTTGGTGCAGACATTAGAGAGAAGAACCCAAGACATGCAGACTGAGGTAAACAGGTTTTTGGAGAAGTTTTAGGTATTGGAAAACAGAGGGCTCCCTAGCTTACTGAACAGCGCAGGGAGACTGTTCACTAATGAGCAGTATGCCAAAAGGGTTAATGCATTTGCTACAAGTCAGATCAATGAGAAGCCCAGCACATCAGAGGAAACAGGGCCAGCCACAGGACAGACTCTCTACAATAGAGTAGAGAGTTTATTTTTTATAATGAATGAAATCAAACACCTGTTTGAGGTGCCTCCCAATTTTTACAAATATACAGAGGCAGAAGAGACTATGGATGCAATTCTCAGGCATCAACTACCTACACTAGAATGGTGGACTAAGGCCATACAGATGATTTTATAAACAGGAGGCCATTCTATAAATTTTGTTCATGGAAAATACAAATTGTCATACACAGGACAGTTTAAAAGAATCAGCATGCATTAAAGATGAAGGCTGAGCCACCTCAGCAGAACTAACGGCCAACAAAGCAAAGTGAGAAGCTACAGGTGTCTAGGCCGAGAAGCTACAGCAGAGCAGCTCCAAAAGTGCATTTCTCAGCGTTAATGCAGATCACTCCAACCGACTCAGTGGCCTCCTAAGGCCAAAATATCTTCTGACAAGCATAAAGATGCATTTACTTTGTATTCAATGATGTAATAACTTTATTATCAAATATCTTGAAAAGTTGGTGAACGTATTCATTTCTGAGATAACTTAGCACTCAGATATTTTGTATGACCGATGGTATATATTTGCCCCTCACACAAGCTTAAGGGGTGGTGATGGATTTCCCTTGAAGAAGTTCTTATGCTGTAATCCTTTCAGAGTTTAATAAAGAAAGTGATGGAATTTCTCGGATTTCTGAAGTGTTGAATGCGTTCTGGTGTCTGTTGAAAACTGCAGGATTCCTGTGTACTTCACAATACAATAAGTTTCTGTAACTCTCTTTGTTATGTGTTTCAATCTTTTACAATCCATATATGTTTCTAACTTCTAAGTGTTTAGCAACAAAGAAAAAGAATAACCTTCAGGACTTATTCATGCAATACCCTGAGTTCAATCTATGTTGTTAATGAATGTTTTCTTCAGCTATAATCTTGATAAGTGTAATTCTTAATTGCTATGCTTAAAGAATATATCTTTCACAGTGACCTTTGTTTCAGGAATTCAAGTTTGCTCCTGTACAACATGTTTCACTTTCGCATCACCAGCTTAATAGAGAATTCTTAATTGCTTTCTGTTGGCTGACCATACATCACCATTTAAGTTTAAATTTTGTTTGTTTGAGATACTCAATAGGCCCTGCAGTCTGAACATCATCACTCCAGCATTTCAAAACATTTCAAAGCTCTAGACTCCATTGCCCAATGATATACTACTACCTGAACACTACACCTTAAGCACTGAAAGAAGTCCTTCAACCAAAACACAAACCAAAAACCTGAGCCTAATAGCTAGCCTAAAAACACTATCAAAACATAGACAAATCATAAAGAGAGAGCCCTCTCTGATTACAGTTTGGCTAGAAACTGTGATCCAAAGATTGGTTAGGGGTTACCCCGGCCGTATTCCCTTGGGATTCATAGGGAACAACCTGGGTGTTAACATAATTGGCGACTCCACTGGGGACTTCTTAGGATTTTTCAATTTCTATACATCTCTCAAAGCTACAAATCAAGCCTGAAATCAGTCAGGAGGCCTTCAAAACTGTTTCTGTGTCACATTGACAGCTTTAGGGAAGAGATTTTTCAGTGAATCTTCATCTCAGCTTTGAAATATATACATCCATTCCAAAATCTTTATCCAGTCCTTGCAGATATAAAAACTTCCTATAAAATCCTAAAAACAGTTAGAAGTTGGCTCCCAAGAAAAATCCACGGCATACTAGGGCAAATCCTGACCCTAATCCACCCATCATTGTTGATAATCCAAATACTATCCCTAGAAACATTAGGAGGCAGCAAAGGTAGGAGCAGCCTGCTGATTTAACCTCACATTCAGATCATCCCAGCCTCATCTCTACTCCATGCAAGGTCCTTTTCCGGTCTACCCCTAGTAACCCTAGTTCCCCTAGTTCACCATCCACATCTCAAAGTCCTCCTCTCACATCTTCATCCACTGCGCATATCCCCTTGACCAACACTCTAGGTGCTACCACACCTGTTACCCCTGTAATACACACCGTTCCTTTTATCCCAGTTACTTCTGTAAATTCCTAAAACCCTGTGAATATGGCTAACAGATATGCACCCTTCCAAATACCAGCTAATGCTGCAGCTCTACCCCAAGATTACCAAACCAAAATCTCATATTTTGACTCGAACGGCCCTTTGACAGCTGTCCAGCATGCCAAAAGGATGCAAGACCATTTTGAGACCTATGAAATAGATGATGACAGTGTGAGAATGAGGATGTTTGTTCAAAGCCTAACTGGGGACGTAAGAACTTGGTTTAGATCCCTGAATGCAAATTCCATCACAACTCCTGATGAATTGTATCAAGCCTTTACTAGCAGATGGGAAAAGAAGAAGGATCCTCTGCAAATACTTGGTGAATATGACACTATCAAAAGAGGTCCCCAAGAGACTGTTTTGGAGTATTGTGCAAGATTCAACAATGTATATAACGCAATCCCACAAAATTTAAGACCCCCTCCTGATTTAGCTTTGTACAAATTCCCTGATGGTTTTGACCCTGACATGGCCTATCAGTTAAAGGAAAGAGACCCTCAAACCCTTGCAGAGGCCCAAAGGGTTGCTGTCACAGTGGAAGCCAACCTGATTGCCAAAAGAAACAGAGCAAGGTTGGAAAAGAGAACTGTTTTCAAAGAGGAACCCTCTGCTTTTGATCAAAAGCTGGATGCAATACTCAATGGAATGAAAAGATTGGGTGATAGAGTGGAATCGGTTGAGAGAAAATCATCATGGGAAGCACCACAAAACAACCCTCCTAGGAATCCGAATTTTAGGAGAACTCAAAACCCAGGCATTGGCAAGCCCAGTGCTGACCAAGACATAAGACCCCCTTTCCAAGAAATTTATGCAGAAACTTCCACATCAACTGAACCCAATGAAGATCCTAAGATTAATTTAATGGGTCTAGATGGTCAAAGTCAAGTTTTCTTAACACAAGAAGATCATGAGGATGATGAAATCAAACTGTTCCAAACTAAATCAGGTGAATCCTTTGACTTTAAACAAGGCTATGACACTGCTTTCTATGAAGTCCATAAACAATACAAGCTAAGGAGCAGAACTGTGAATGTAAATCAGCCTGAAAAGGTAAAGGATAATCAGCAGCCTAAAAGAGCCATAGTCACAGAACCTAGTGACAAAACAAATTCACCTGCAGAAGAAGTAATTATTGAAGAGATTACTGAACCATTCTCCTCAAAACAGCAGCCTGTGGCTACTTCATCCTCCCACCTTAATTTAAGTGTTACTCCTCAAGAGATGGGTAAAAAGGACAAGTCCCAAAATCAAGATAAAAATCAAGAAGAAGATTTAATGAACAAGGAAAGGACTGTTATCCATAACCCTAAGACCCAATCTGAAAAACCCTTTGACCTAGAAACTGAAATTGGCAAACTAAAGATAGCAATTCCTCTCTCAGAACTAGCCAAGCATGACATCTATAAACTACAGATCAAGAAGTCCCTTCAACTCACTGGCAACAAAGATGATGTTAATGTGTTGGATGATACCCCAGAATTACTGTTTGGCCCAGAAGTGGATGGAAAAACAGTAGTCACAGGGGTATTACCTTTTTATGTCAGCTTACATATTCATGATAAAATATTACATAATGCAATGTTTGACTCAGGTGCCTCTCACAATCTCATGCCAAAAGCAGTCATGGAGAGATTGAATCTAGATATAACAAGACCATACAAGGACCTGTTTTCCTTTGACTCCAGCCAAGTCAAGTGTTTAGGTCTCATAAAAGATTTATGTGTGTCTCTGGTTCAATACCCAAACAAAACAATCCTAATGGATGTTGTAGTTGCTGATATCCCACCTAAGTATGGGATGCTGTTATCAAGATCATGGGGAGCTAAACTCCAAGGTTCCCTACAATTAGACATGTCATATGCTACCATCTCTATTTTTGGGCAACCAAAAAGACTATAGAGAGAAACACTCATGAAATACATGGTCAGCAGTGAAGAAAAGCCTCAAAACTTTCCCATATATGCTGTCCATTCAGACATAGACTCATATATTCTCTTCAATGACAGCACAACTCCCTCAAAAAATGATTTTGAAACCAAAATACTCATACAAGAGGAAGACTCTAATGAAAGAATTACCACCTATGAAACAACAGTCAATAAATTGCTAGACACTGCTGCTGCTCTAGTTGTCAAGAATATCCAATCAAATGATGAGACTGTCCTAGAAGACAAGCCAGAGGAAAAACCAGAACTTCAACTTGCATTGCCACCCCATGAACAGATCATTAAATCTCCTTCACAACAAGATATTCTATGGTTCCTTGAATTTGATGGCTCAGTCAACAAATTAGGGGCAGGAGCTAGAGTTTGGGTACACAATAAAGAAAACAGTCATGCAGAAGGCAGAGCCTATAGATTAAACTTCAGATGTACTAATAACATGGCAGAATATGAAGCTCTTTTACTAGGCCTCAAGTTAGTAAAGTTCTTGCAAGCTGCCAGGGTTTCAATCATGGGTGATTCAGATTTAGTTATCCAGCAAGTGAAGGGAAATTTTGTCACCAATGACAAAAGACTAAGGTCTTATAGGTCTGTTGTTGCTGAGGTACTAAACTTTTTCTCTGAATTCCAAATCACTAAAATTCCTAGAACCCATAATCTACATGCTCATAGTTTGGCCACATTTGCTAGTACTTGCAAATTACCATTGGAACCTAACAATTGTTTCACAGCTGAGATAAAACACAGACCCTCCATTCCAAACAATGTTAAAGATTGGCAAGTATTTGAGGATGATATGCAAATAAACAATTTTTTAACGCTGCAACAAGAGTTTGCAGGATTAAATATTGACACTGATAGAGCAAGTCAATCACAAATACTTGACAAAGCAAGTCAATCACAAATACTTGACAAAGCAAGTCAATCACAAATACTTGACAAAGCAAGTCAATCACAAATACTTGATAGAGCAAGTCCATCACAAATACAGTTTCAACAGATTACTCACCCAATATCACCTAGAACAGCAAAACAAATGCTAAATCCAACTATTTTCAACGAGGAAAACATTCAGCAAATTCAACCAGTCAGTTGTGAAGAAGTGGCCAATGCTGAAACTGACATCATAGAGCTGAAAGACAATTTTCTACCAACAGGCCTAACTCCACTAGAGGACATCTTTGATTCAAATGATATTCCCAGAAAACCAAAAATGTAGCCCTTAAATGCAGCCATTGAAGAATGCAACATTGGTGCCATTGACAAGCCCAAAATAATTAAATTGTCTGCTTCCTTACCTCCTGACCAAAAGCCTAAATACATTGACCTCTTTAAAGAGTTCCAAGATGTTTTTGCATGGATTTATGAGGACCTAAAGTCCTATGACACCTCTGTTATCCAGCATACTATCCCTCTCAAGCCTGATCAAAAACCCTTTAAACAAAAATTGAGGAGAATCAATCCTATGCTTCTCCCAGCAATGGAACAAGAGGTACAGAAAATGTTCAAGGCAGGCATCATAGCACCTATCAGATTCTCTGAGTGGATTTCAAACTTAGTCCCTACAAGAAAGAAAACTGGTGAAATAAGGCTGTGTGTGGACCTAAGAAATCTGAACCAAGTATCCCTCAAAGACAACTATCCCTTACCCAAGATGGATCACATTCTCCAAAGAGTGGTAGGGGCCTCAAGGATCTCATTACTTGATGGATTCTCAGGATTTAATCAAATCTTAGTACACCCTGATGATCAAGACAAAACTTCATTCACAACCCCATGGGGAACTTTCAAATATGTAAAAATGCCTTTTGGATTGAAAAATGCAGGGGCAACTTTTCAAAGAGCAATGGATATTGCTTTTTCCAAAGAGATTCATGACTTCCTTGTCATTTACTTAGATGACCTTACACCTTTCTCAAAATCAGATCAAGAACATTTAAAACACTTAAGGCAAATTTGCTTAACATGTAGGAAATATGGAATTTCCTTGAATCCCAAGAAATCCCTGTTTGGTTTAGAGGAAGGTAAACTATTGGGCCACATTATTTCTAAAGATGGCATTAGAATTGACCCAGATAGGATACAGGCTATCTTACAAATGCCCCACCCAAGAAATATCAAAGAGTTGCAAGGATTCTTGGGAAAAATCAATTTCTTGAGAAGGTTTATCCCAAACTTAGCAGAACTAATCAGATTACTAAATAACATGCTAAAGAAGGATTCAAAAGTAAAATGGACTGTTGAATCCAATCAAGCCTTTGAAGGTATAAAGCTGGCCCTTACCCAAACCCCAGTCTTGACCAATCCTCAATTTGACAGAGAATTTATCATTTTCTCTTTTGCCTCCCAGCATACTATTGCTGCTATTTTGTTACAGAAAGATGACCAAGGAAATGAGAAGCCAATTACTTTCTTTAGCAAATCTCTTAGAGATGCACCTTTAAAATAACAAATCATGGAGAAACAAGCTTATGCTTTGGTTAAAGCCATTAAGGACTTTAGGATTTACATCCTTTATTCACATGTTATAGCCTATGTACCAAGTCCTATTGTTAAAGACATTCTCACCCAAGAAAATTTAGAGGGCAGAAGAGGAAAGTGGATTGCCAACATTTTGGAATTTGATATTGAAATAAAACCTACAAAACTAATAAAAGGGCAAGGTTTGGCCAAACTAATGACAGAAGCAAATTTCCAAGCCTTAGACATCAACCAGCTGGACAGTGAACCAGAGCTGGCGACTCCAAAGATCAATGTAGCCTTTGAACAATCCCCTTGGTACTCTGATATATGTTATGTATTGCAAAACCTGTGTGCTCCCACAGGATTGTCCAGAACTAAATGTAGGTTCTTAAAAATGAAAGCTTCTAAATTCTGTGTTATGGATGGGAATTTATTTTGGAAAAAACATGAAGGGATATTGCTAAACTTCCTAATTGAGAATGAAACTGACAATATCATAAAAGAATTTCATGCAGGTGACTGTGCTGGACACTAGTACTGGAAGTCCACTGTGGATAAAATACTAAGGGCTGGTTACTACTGGCCCACCATGTTCTTTGATGTCAAGAAATTCACCACCTCATGTCATAAATGTCAAGTATTTGAGGGAAAGAGACAGTTACTGCCACTTCCCTTAAGGCCTATTGCAACAGAGAGACCTTTTCAACAATGGGGCTTGGATTTCATTGGGGAAATTCATCCCTCATCTTCAGGCCAACATAGATGGATCTTAACAGCCACAGACTACTTCACCAAGTGGATTGAAGCTACTCCATGCAGACAAGCAAATGATTCCACTATCATTCAGTTCTTGGAGAACAACATATTGGCTAGATTTGGCTGTCCTGACAAAATAATAACAGACAATGCTGCTGCTTTCAGATCCAAGAAAATGGTGAATTTCTACCACAAATTTCACATTACCTTAGGCCATTCTACTGCATACTATCCCCAAGGAAATGACCTTGTTGAGGCATCAAATAAAAGCCTGGTAAACATTATAAAGAAAGTGCTAGAAGAGAACAAAAAGAATTGGCATAAGAAGCTTGTGAATGCTCTGTGGGAAGATAGACTAACAACCAAGAGATCAATTGGGACCAGCCCATATGAGTTGGTTTATGGATTAGAAGCCAAATTCCCTTCATCACTAGGGGTGCCTGTTATGAAACTTCTTCAAGAAAGCCAAGCTGAACCAAATAATATGCAAAGAAGGATCAATCAAATAATATGTTTACAGCAAACTAGAGACCAGGTTTTCAGCAGAGTTCAAGTTCTACAAGAAAAGCTAAAGAAGGCCTTTGACAGAAGAACTAAGGCAGAAGACTTTAATGTTGGAGACAAAGTCTTCAAATGGGACTCAAGAAGAGAGGATAAGGGAAAACATGGAAAATTTGATTCCCTTTGGAGAGGACCATTTGCTGTCCAAGCTGTACAAGGAAACAACACTTATTTCCTTAAAAGTCTTAATGAAACTGATTTGGATGAAGGTCCTGTGAATGGCAGGATGCTCAAGCACTATTTTTACTACCACCCATAAGTACAGCCTGAGTTCTCCCTTGTACATATCCAGATGTATATATTACTTTCTGTTAAGATGTGAAAATGCAATTTCTCAAAGTTTCCTTAAATACCAGCAAAAGGTAAATAGGATCAGAGGTCTGCCAAGAAGGGAAGCACACAATTTTGGCATTTCAAAGCAGCAAACTTCAAGATTGGCAAGAGCAGTCAAGGGCCAAGGAAATCTGACCTGCTGTTCTTGATCTTTCAAATGAAAAACCATCCCCATGTGGAGCCACTGTTAGCTACCTATATAAATAGGTTTCATATTTCATGATTGGCAAGGAAAGGTCCAAATATGCTCTGCTTTGATGATGCAAAGATCACATATTTCCAAAACAATACAATCTGTGCTTATAGCTTGATGTGGACTCAATTTTGATGGATGGTCCAACAGTTTAATCTGGATCATGCCATGTTTTAAATTTTCAGTTGTAGAATAGAGAAAGAAGTCTGTCCAAACTGTGTAATCTTGGCAGACAAGTAGTTTAGGTAGAGAAGAAAGGCTCCCAACTGCTTAATCTGGGACCTTGGAGGAAATAAGGGTAGAAGTAGATAGAAAAACAAAAAGAAAAAAGCCAAAGAAAAGAAAAGGCAGATAAGGGTCTGCAAGTCCAAGTGCACCCTCCAAGAAGAAACAAAAAATGCTAGGCAAGTAGATGGGTAGGCAGTTGGGGTTGCAGAAATGTCACTCCCTACAAATGAAGGTATGTTAGCCTTGTTCACAAAGCAAAATCAATGAAGTGAGAAGGTGTTCTTCTCCATCAGGTTGCAGCAAGCAAATAAGCATGTCTAACTTCCCAATTTTCCCCTCTCCATTCATTACTAACATCCCCTCATCAGTTAATATTCATGAAAGAATTGGTGGTTTTTAGTGGTTCTTAGTCCTATTAGAAGCCACATTTCTTGTCTAAAACTCTTTTCATTTTGATCTACTCCTTAAGCTAAGTTGTTTTCAAATAAACTTAGTGTTATCTCCCCTCATCCACTCCTTTCATCCATATTAACCCTAACTCTATTATATAATTCCCCTATGATTCCCTTTCCCCTAGTATTATAACACCATGGTGTATAAACCCCAAGCATTGTATAAATATCCCTCCCCTTGGCATTATAGCCAATAAATCCTCTGTCAGGGATCAAATTGGCATCTGGTCACTTTGATGAACCTAAGTCTAACCCCCTCCCCTCTTCTGAATTCATTTGGCCCCTTAAAACCCTCATTTGCCAAAGAAAACCTTATAAAAGACCTTGTTCTACCTATACCCGCTTTAATTTGCAAAAATAAACAAAAAACCCACTTTTCTCATTTATCCAAAGTATGGGCGCCGGGTCATTTTTATATTGAATGGGCATTGAAAAACCTTTATAAACCCGCCATATCCCAAGAGTTTCCGCCAAGCACTGATCCCGAAAATAAATATTAAAATAATCCCGCCCCTTGTCGTATCCACCGATCATCTCAGCGACCCGTCAACCGTCCGATCGAGCGCTTTTGATCGGATGGCCCTAATCCATATCGGACCGGCCCTGACGTCCAACAGATACCTTCCGATATCTGTCAGAGGGTGACGTCAGGCCTCCGCCACGCGTCATCCCCACAGCTTATCGGAGGTACGCCTGACAAATCCCTCTTCCGTATCATAAGCGGTGTGATGAGAAACCGCTAACCGCTCCCGGTTTTTGGTCGATCCGCCCAGCCAACGTCACCACCACGTCATACCCACGTCAGTGCCACTCCACCGTCGCGTCAGCTCCTTCGTCCGCCCCCGCGCTGATATGTCCGCCACCTCATCATCCCCGTGGACCAATCAGAGCCTGCCACCTCACCCGATGACGTCATGCTAACGTCATCCGACCTTGACCCCACCTGATGACGTCGTGCTAACGTCATCCAAAAAGTGCGCCAATATGCCAAAAATGCATATTTAGGCCAATTTTCGCGTTTTTTCATACTTTTTGCCGCAAGAGCTGTTGCTTTCTCTGCATGATTTTGCGTCCAAACTTGCACCACCTTTGCTGAAATCAGTTCGGAGACCTCCAGCGCACCATTTCCACCGTCGTTCGTGACCATTGCTTGCTGTTTACCAGGTATTTTCCCTTATAAATCCTTCATACGCCTACTTTGTCTGTGAATTCCCTCAACAGAGCTTAGAAGACAAAAAACTTGTAAATTCACCGGCAAAATCTCTGTGCCTAGCCCCCATTTACAACTGTAAGCTCGAAAAGCACCAGCCGAGCCTTGTTTGCCCACATTTTCATAAAAACTGGACTCTGTTCGCGCAATCGCGAAACAACTTACTCAAACTGTACCTACCTGTTAAAAAAGACAGATTGAGACCACACATTGGTCTTATTTGCACTTCAAGCAGTATTTCAATTGCTGCAGCTATTTCACTCACCCTCTGTTCCATACAATTCACTTTTTTCCGTTGAAGAAAACTCTTTTGTGTTGCTCTGCATAGCAACTCCATCCATAATCTTAGGAGAAATCATGGATCCACCAGTAGCTCCTATAGCGTTGAACGTTGCTCCATTGAATGCCCCTCAGAGACAATTGGAATGGCAGTCTCTGGCAGACATGGACTATCAGATTTCAGAGGAAATGCTGATGAGGACTAAGTTCCACATCCACCTGCTCAATGAATTGAAGGCCAAGCATAAGGCTGGAACAGATGTGCTGGGCATATGGGACTCATTCCTCCCTATTTTTAAGCTCCCTCAGGTTAGACAATTCCCTGATTTGATCCATCTGTGTGCTGAAAACTATGACCCCACTCAAAGGGCAGTTCTTGACCCATCAGGATCAGCTATGTTTTATGTCACCCCAGAAGCTATCAAGGATATGCTCTGCTTCAGGACTGAGAAGAAACTGGTCCCTCTATCACTTGTAGACCTGATAAATCAAGGAGCCAGAATGACAAATGCTCAGGTCACCAAATTAAACCAGCTATACATTGACTCTGACTCTGTGAAGTATCCTCCTATCAATCAAGTATACCTCAACCAACTGGGCAGAGATCTGGCAGACATGATTAGTCCCATTTTGGGCTACAACTCAATTGAGTTTGTTGATCAAACTGTGCTGGTAATCATGCTCATGTTTGCTCCTGGCAAGTCTCCCATCTGCTATGACTATGCCACCTATATAGCAGACAAAATACATGAGCAACTAATGAACCTGGCAAGAGAAAGAGTGTTCAGATATACCTCTTACATTTACCATTTGATCTTATATCATCAACATCAGAAATTCTCTTTTCCAATCAAAAGAGAGGATGCCCAAGGCAATCCAAGATCAGTGGTCTATTGGTCCTCTGTTTTCCACTGTAGATTTGAGTCTCCTTATACTTATTGTGAGTTCATAGATCAGTTCATCCACCCAGCTATGTCAATGATGATGGGTTCACCTCCTCCGAGGCTCACAGATGAAATGCAAAGGATCCTGCAGTTATCCAAATCATACAGCATTGGGGACTGGTACTTTTACCAGAACCACACCGTCATCAGGATATATGGGTGTGAATTGCCTCCCTACAAACTACCCAAATATGTGCCTATGAGGCTATTTGCCCTAGAATACTTCAGGCAGTTTGGCAATGTTGATGTGCTTCACTTTTCAGGCAAAGGCAAGAAAGCACAGTTGAAAGTCAGGAACCAACTTGGCCACTTTGTCTATAACCAGAGGGAGGAAGGTTGGAGAGAAGCAGACAGGATGCTTGAGTCCCTTGGCCTTCAAACCAGTTTCCTCTGGAAACCTTATGACCCCAACCACTTCATCACTTTGAGAAGGCTCAAATATAAGCTATCTGGCTATGATCATGTAAAGATCCCTCACATTGAAAAACATGCAAACCAAGCAAAATGGAGGAGAGGAACCCTAGAAGAGCCGGTTACACAAGAGGAGCTGAATCAAAGAGCGGTGAGGAATCTAAAAAAGATGGCTGACCTTGAATTTTGTTCACAGGTGTTCTCCCTTCCAAGCACACAAGTGGGAGGAGTTGCATCCTCCTCGACTGCAAATCAGCAAGCTCCCAAAGCCATTGAAGATATATCTAGCAAGGGCAAGGAAAAGGAAATGGAGACTGAACAGCCACCTCATGACAAGGTGCAGCAACAGCAGTAGCAGGTAGAACAACAACAACAACAGGAATTGCAGCAAGAAGAAGGGCAGCATGACAAAGAGCAGCCCCCACAGCAAGAAGGGGCAATTGAGGCCCCAATTTTCACAGAACAGCAGGCACAAAATACGGTGCCTCATAGGCAAGAAACATCAGTTGATGCATCAATCCTCCAAACTCCACAAAAGGAGGATACTAGCAGAAAAAGGGACAGAGAGACTCCCTTGACCACATCAGAAAGTCATGGTGAGAAAAGACAGAGATTGAACCCTTTCTCTGATGAGGAAATGCCAACAGGGCAGTCTCTAGGCATGGGCCCACCTAGCAGGGAAGCATCTGCAAGTTCCTTCCAAGAGGAACAGAACCGAACTGTGGGAGGAGAAGTCAACTCCTCTAGCCAGCAAAGGGAGGGTGAACTGAGCATTAAACAGCAGTTCATAGACATAAAGAAAAGGAATGAGCCCATAAAAATACAGCTCTACAATCATTTGCTAAAGATGGCTCCCACTAACCAGCAAAGACTGATGTCTGCTTTTGATGTTAATGAAGGCAAGATGATCATG
Organism: Pinus tabuliformis; assembly: GCA_031772625.1. NCBI lineage: Eukaryota > Viridiplantae > Streptophyta > Pinopsida > Pinales > Pinaceae > Pinus > Pinus tabuliformis. The sequence continues at coordinate 89,313,586 of CM062818.1, forward strand.
AGTCATTTCTTGCCAGCTGTAGCACAACCCCAGTCCCCTGCAGATTATATAAGGACCAATCTTGAGGTCCTTGCCAAGGACATCCACCCGATGGATAAAATTGAGCTACACAAACAAACGGGTGAGATGGTGTATGCCTCCTTGGCAGACAAAACATTGGACAATTATAGGCTGGAAAATAGACTTAATAATACAACTGCCCAACTTGAGTTGGAAAGGGCATCCTCACAAGCTAAGGACAACAGAATAAGGTCCTTAGAAGATATAATCATTAAGATTGAGCATGATCCCAAAGATATCAAGGGCATACGGGAGATATTGAAGTTAAGGGATGCAGACATGGCTGCTTTGAAGAAAAAGATCAAAATGCCAGCCACAATTCACCCTCAAACAGATGAGGTTTCCCAGCAGAGGCATGATCAAGAGGCCTCAACCCTGCTGGTGTCTCTATATAAGCAGTTAATCCAGACACAAGAAAAGCTGGGAGAATCAGAGGCTGCACATGCAGCATTACAGGCAGCTTTGAAGCAAAGAGAAGAAGGTCAGACCTCCCAGCCTCCTCCTGAAGTAATAAACCTTGAGGAGACTGCTCCAACTACTATTCCTCCTCCTCAACAAACAGAACAGGCAGCAACATCCACCTCAGCAGCACCACCAGCAACAGAGCAGGCCCCAAGCCTGGACATGCAAAAGCTGAGGAATGAGATCCAGGCCCTGGAAGCTCAAATGACAGAGCTGAATGAGACCAGGGATAAATTGGCCAAAGTGAATGATAGATATGACAAATCCAAGCAGTTTGTGGCAGAAAAGGGCAGGGAGATAAAAGCCCTCAAAGACAGGATCAAAGAGCTAGAGAATGAGCTCAAATTAGATAAGGTTGTGGCTGAGCTTAAAATAGTGTTGTGTGCTAACATTGGTCAATCTATTAATGACCAATGGCAGTACATTGAAACAATCCATGAGCAGTTAGAGCTCATTCCAAAAGCACAGACGGAAATTCAAAGATCAAGAGCTGCTCTAAGCAACATGCCTGAAATAGCCACCAGGATGATTAATGTGCTTAACAATAGAACAAGTACTCAGTTGGTTGCCATGGGAATTTTAAACAGAACTGAGCACATTCAGTTAATCAAGAGGGTTCTCACACTGAGAAACTTGGTGCAGACATTAGAGAGAAGAACCCAGGACATGCAGACTGAGGTAAACAGGTTTTTGGAGAAGTTTCAGGTATTGGAAAACAGAGGGCTCCCTAGCTTACTGAACAGCGCAGGGAGACTGTTCACTCATGAGCAGTATGCCAAAAGGGTTAATGCATTTGCTACAAGTCAGATCAATGAGAAGCCCAACACATCAGAGGAAACAGGGCCAGCCACAGGACAGACTCTCTACAATAGAGTAGAGAGTTTATTTTTTATAATGAATGAAATCAAACACCTGTTTGAGGTGCCTCCCAATTTTTACAAATATACAAAGGCAGAAGAGACTATGGATGCAATTCTCAGGCATCAACTACCTACACTAGAATGGTGGACTAAGGCCATACAGATGATTTTATAAACAGGAGGCCATTCTATAAATTTTGTTCATGGAAAATACAAATTGTCATACACAGGACAGTTTAAAAGAATCAGCATGCATTAAAGATGAAGGCTGAGCCACCTCAGCAGAACTAACGGCCAACAAAGCAAAGTGAGAAGCTACAGGTGTCTAGGCCGAGAAGCTACAGCAGAGCAGCTCCAAAAGCGCATTTCTCAGCGTTAATGCAGATCACTCCAACCGACTCAGTGGCCTCCTAAGGCCAAAATATCTTCTGACAAGCATAAAGATGCATTTACTTTGTATTCAATGATGTAATAACTTTATTATCAAATATCTTGAAAAGTTGGTGAACGTATTCATTTCTGAGATAACTTAGCACTCAGATATTTTGTATGACCGATGGTATATATTTGCCCCTCACACAAGCTTAAGGGGTGGTGATGGATTTCCATTGAAGAAGTTCTTATGTTGTAATCCTTTCAGAGTTTAATAAAGAAAGTGATGGAATTTCTCGGATTTCTGAAGTGTTGAATGCGTTCTGGTGTCTGTTAAAAAATGTAGGATTCCTGTGTACTTCACAATACAATAAGTTTCTGTAACTCTCTTTGTTATGTGTTTCAATCTTTTACAATCCATATATGTTTCTAACTTCTAAGTGTTTAGCAACAAAGAAAAAGAATAACCTTCAGGACTTATTCATGCAATACCCTGAGTTCAATCTATGTTGTTAATGAATGTTTTCTTCAACTATAATCTTGATAAGTGTAATTCTTAATTGCTATGCTTAAAGAATATATCTTTCACAGTGACCTTTGTTTCAGGAATTCAAGTGTGCTCCTGTACAACATGTTTCACTTTCGCATCACCAGCTTAATAGAGAATTCTTAATTGCTTTCTGTTGGCTGACCATACATCACCATTTAAGTTTAAATTTTGTTTGTTTGAGATACTCAATAGGCCCTGCAGTCTAAACATCATTACTCCAGCATTTCAAAACATTTCACAGCTCTAGACTCCATTGCCCAATGATATACTACTACCTGAACACTACACCTTAAGCACTGAAAGAAGTCCTTCAACCAAAACACAAACCAAAAACCTGAGCCTAATAGCTAGCCTAAAAACACTATCAAAACAAAGACAAATCATAAAGAGAGAGCCCTCTCTGATTACAGTTTGGCTAGAAACTGTGATCCAAAGATTGGTTAGTGGTTACCCCGGCCGTATTCCCTTGGGAGTCATAGGGAACAACCTGGGTGTTAACGATGCCCACAAGGCCGAGTACAGGATCAGGTGACAACTCCTTTTGTGGACTCCAATCATCCTTTGTAGCATGCGCTTCAGGACTTTGTTGATTGCTTCAACTTGTCCGTTGGCCTGCGGGTAGTATGGAGTAGAGCTATCGTGAGACAACCCTAACTTGGCAGCTAATTCGGCCATCATGTGATTGCGAAAATCCGATCCATGATCTGTGACTATAGCTTGTGGAACGCCGAATCTAACGACTACATGATTGAAAAAGAAAAGGGCAGCTTTTTCACCAGTGTTATCTAATGTAGGCATCGCCTCGACCCATTTGGTAAAATAGTCCACTGCGACTATGATATACCCATGCCCCCGGTTGAGGTGGGGCTATATGTCATGAAATCGATGCCCCATTTGGCGAATGGCCCAATAGCAACTATTGGCTGCAGAGGTGCGGGTGGTCTTCTGGTTTTGCTATCGAAAATTTGACAGGCATGGCAACTTCTGACTGCGGTTATGCAATCTTTGAACATTGTTGGCCAGAAGTATCCTGCTCGTAAAAATTTTTGCGCCGTAGTGTAACCGGATTGATGCCCCCCACACGCGCCTGAATGGCAATCATTCAGGACTTTTTCGGCTTCCTCATGGGTGAGGCACCTCTTCAGAAATGTATCGACACCACGACGGTAAAGTGTGTCACCGACAATCATGTAGTCTTTTGATTGGTATCGAATATGTTTTTGTTCGGAGCAGGAGGTGTTAGGCCTATATTTTTGGGTTTGGAGATAGATGATTATATCTCCATACCATGGATTGCTTGAAGATATCAGAAACAAAGATTCATCCACGATTGTTTCTTCGGATGTTTCATCGTTGGACGACGATGGGAGATCACATAATAATTCTGCGAAAACCAGGGCTTTCTTTGACTTGGGTTTTACAAATTTCAGATCAAACTCTTGTAAAATTGCTATCCATTTTGAATATTTTCCCCCCAGCAACTGTCGCGACAATATATAAGTCATGGGGTTGAAATCTGACAGAATGGTAGTTTTTCGAAAGAGGACATAGTGTCGAAATCTCTGTATCGCTTGAACAACTGCGAGTGCTAGCTTTTCAACATAAGAATGTTTTCTTTCTGTATCATTTAAGTTCCTACTTAAATAATATATAGGATGTTCAATTCCTTTGTCTTCTTGAACTAAAACCATTGCGATGGTTGTATCCGCTACAGCCAGATACAGGTTAAAGTCTTTTGATAATCAGGACCGTACATTAATGATGCTTTCATTAGGGATTCCTTTAAAGCATCAAAGGAAGCTTGCATGACCTCATCCTAGACGAAGGGCACTTCCTTTTTCAATAGAAGTGTATAACCTTTAGCAAGTTCGGCGTAATTTGGAATGAACCTCCTTAGAAAGTTTGCTTTCCCTTGGAGTTTCTGAATCTGAAGCAAATTCGAAGGTGGAGGAAAATTTATGATTGCCTGAACCTTACATGGGTCGAGACGAATCCCGTCCTTTGAGACTACAAAGCCAAGTTGACGACCAGAACTGACACTTGACACACATTTGTGTGGATTGAGTCGTATATTGTAGTGTCGGCAACGTAGAAATATCGCTCTTAAATGTTGCGAATGAGCAGTCCGCTTTGGCGAATGAGCTGGAAGGTTGTCGAGATATGGTTGAACGATGTTTTTGATGTCATGGAAGGCATAATTCATTTCCCTCTGAAATGTCGCCCCTACATTCTTTAAGCCAAAGGGTAATTTGCGATATGCGAATGTGCCCCACGGACAAATAAATGCAGTATTTGACTGGTCCTGTGGGCGGATATTTATTTGATTATACCCGGAGAATCCATCCATGAATGAAAAGATTTCGCATCCGGCGCATTCATCAATTATCTGGTCAATAAAGGGTGTAGGGTAGTTGTCTTTTGGACAAGCTTGATTTACATCCCTATAATCGACGCACACTCTAATTGTTCCTTGTTTTTTCATAATAGGAACAATGTTCGATACCCAATCGGTTAGAGGAACCGGGTAAATGAAACCAGCATGGAGAAGCTTTTCAACTTCTACCTTGACGACAACGGCTTTCTTGGGGTGCACCTGCTGTAGTCGTTGTCGTACTGGTTTGACATCTGGATACATCTTAATTTCGTGTTCAACTATACTCGAGTCAATGCTTGGCATTTCATCATATGACCAAGCAAAGACATCTCTGAATTCGTGAAAAAGAGCATTATATATTTCCTGTTTTGAAGGAGAACAACATTTGCCAACATAAATATTCTCTACAACATCTGTTTTGGTCAAGATATTTATGGTGATAGTCTCTTCAATATTGGACAAGTTTCGCTCGGAATCCACCGTGTTTACATTATTTGATAGGAAATCAAAAACTGAAGGATGATGAAGGTCATCAGGAGTATCTTCTTTACAATCTGGAAGATGGGAACGATGATGGTAGCCTTCCCATGGCGCCCCTTCAATTACCATTGATTGAACAATTGCTTCGTCGGTGTAATGCACTTGCGACCAAGGATCTGAAGGGGTGCCATATTCCTTATACCTATCTATGCAAACGCTTGATGAGCATTGATTTTGGTTTGCCTCCCATGCTAGAAACATTGATTGCTACAATATTTCTATTGGGCTTGGAGGAAATACCTGCGTATGATCCATGTTTATATCGTTTTCTGAGATCTTTTCAATCGAAGATATCATATTACAGGTTCCTACCGATGCTACCTCCGCCAGATTGATTGGAGGCGGAAGGGCAAAAGTCCCCATTAATATAGGGTCTTTTAGTAGGCCTACTCCGATATTTTGAAGTGAATGGGGGCTTCCATGGATCATCGGAATGCTTCCCGTAACTTGGGAACCATTGGGGAGGAAATTTTGTTGATCGACGATTGTAATCCCTCCTTGAAAGGGAAATAAAATATTCCTAAAACAGGTTGACACAACAGCAGCCATAGCATATATCCATGGTCTTCACAGTAGGATGTTGTAATCGAGATTTTCGTCTATTACTTCGACATATATTTCTACTATTTTCCCCCCTAGTTCAACTTGCAAGTTACTTAGAATACCATACGGGGTATAGTTCATCCATCGAATGCTTTTAATGTTGTCAAAGATCGTGACAAGGTTGGAGATCCTAAAGTTTTCCAGCAACTCATCGACATAATACATGTAGATGCCCCCTCATCAATAATTGTTCTATGAACAGTTTTGTTGAGGGATTTCACTTGAATGAGGAAAGCTAGTTGAGCTGGTAACTGAGGATCGTATCCTTTATGATTAAAGAACACAAGATTAGAATCCTTTGGGTCTATCCCACCGATATCTGATAATAAAGCCTGATTTTGCGATGGGCAATTTTGCAGTACCTCAAGTGTCGACATAGCGGATGGCGATTGGGCCAGATCTTCCACTATATTATAATTTTCTGCTGCTTTAGCACGAGGATTGAATGTTGACTTGTGTACTACTCCCTTTGGCGGTTTTATTGTTAGCTCGGGAATGATGGGTGGCGCAACTTCTGTCGAAGTTGTTGTCGAACTACTAGGTTGATCTTTATCCTTGTTGTTCGACAGCTGTGGATTCCCGTAATATTTATTCCTTGTCGATATCAAAGCATCATTCTGTTGTTTCGAAACCGACAACATCAGCACTTGGGACGGGGAAGCATTTCCACTGTCAACCAGATTTGTTCCTGGATTCGGAAACGGATCAGTTAATACTGCTGAGGTTTTTGAATTCTTGAAGAATTTTCTAAGCTCAACTTTATACGGACAATCTGATGTCCGATGATCCTCATCGCATATAAAGCATGGATTTTTTGGTTTCCTATTTCCAGTAGGGTTTGTAGAAGATTTTTCAGGTGATGATTCCTCTTGTTTCTTCTTCTTCCCTTTATTTTTCTTCTTGCCTCCTGGTTGCTTGGTTTCTTTGCCTTTATCTATCGAGACGGCATTTACTTCCGTGGCAAGAAGTTCTTCCTTCGCATTTTGACTGGAAATCTTATGGGCCTTTTTAGATATAGCCTTTGTCGATTTCGTGTCTGTCGTGCCAATCACGCCATCGCCGGCATGAGAGTCATTGTTCGATTTAGGAGGAGGGGGGACTGAAAATTCCGGTCTGGGAGCGTCAGGGATTTTATCGTAGAGCATGCCAAACTGAGTGTAAATCAAGTCTAAATATTGTGCACGAGCGATAACTTGCTCTTCGGTGATGACTCCTCCTTTTGCAACATCTTCCGTGATGGAAGGCAATAATGACTTAATAAACCATTCAGCTAGAAGCTGATCAGGAACATACGTTTTTACCATTCTACGACGACGTCGCCACTCATGAATATGATCGGATATGTGAATGGACATTGTTTGCTTGAAATTGATAAGAAGTTCTGTTCCTGTTTCATACCTTATCGGTAACTAAAAATGGGTTAAAAAGGTTGTGGCTAAGGTACTGAAGTTGTCAAACGAAGCTCTGGGCAATTTGATATACCATTTTGCTGCTAGACCAGTTAGCGTCCTCTGAAAAAGGCGAAGCCTAATCGAATCATCGTTTAGGGTGTTTGATGAACACCACAGATGAAAGGTCATCACATGATTCAACAGATCTTCACCCAGATTTCCATTAAATTTAGGAATATTTGATGGAAGTTTATGCGGAATCGCTGGCCACCAAGGGGCGTAGGCGGTTGGATAGTTTGTTAACTGATTTATATCCGGTAACTCTAAAGTCGCCACAAAGGGTAACTGTTGATTCAGGTTAGGCGAAGCATACCCAGGATAAGATGGAATCACCTAAGCAGTTGGTCTCTACATACTAGCATAATGCATTTGATGCTGGTAACTTTGGTAAGGTTGGTGGGCATAACCATTGTAGAATGGTTGATTTTGACTGTTTTGAATATACGGTTGCCCACTATTTGCAAAGGTTTGTTGCTCAGATCCTTGGTATACCTGTTGGAATTGCAGTTGTTGGTATTACACCAGCCATGGTTGTGAAACCATGTGCTGTTGCCCGATACTAACTGTTTGACCAAGATGAGGGGTAATTGTACCCGTCTGGGCCTGTGTCATTCCACTAGTTGGCGATTGTGGTTGAGTTGCAGGGTCAAGAGGCTGTTGCATTACCACCTGAGAAACCTGAGGTTGGCATACAACAGGCAGCGCTTGTACTTGCGACACTGTCACAATAGCCAGCGTAGTTGGTATATTTGGCATAGGTAAACATTGTTGCATCAAATACACAACTCTTGGTTGTTGAGGTAGTATCGTTACCCAACCGCTAGATGTAATTCCAGCATAACCTGAATTTTGTTGCGAACTCCCGTATGGTTGTCCTCGCGGAGGAGACAATGAAAAGGTATATTGCCCCCCATATAGCGGTAATCCGGTACTTAAAGGAATTGTTTTCCCTTGAGGACCAGACTACCCAAATTGATACCCTGAAGGATCAATTTGCTGGGACTCAACATAAGAGTTTCCGGATACTATTCTGGATGAACAAACAGGAACTGACCATACTATTGAAATAGCCCCTGAGTGGGCCCCTTCTATCGATTGAGAGCTAGTTGGGATAGATGGTATACCAGCGAACATCGTTGCAATGACAACAGGAAGTTCTACCGTCGCTGTGTCGGATGACACAGTCCTAGATGTCGATGGTTGTTCAGACATTTCTAGTCTATCGAAAATATTGCCTAGCGATTCTAGAGGAGCTTCCGATGGCGGTAGACTAATTTCTGATGAAGAAGGATACAGAGTGATCCCGACTCCAAATTTCGATGGAGTACTAGATGGAGGATCCTCCACAATCTCTTCTATAGCAATCAGACTAGGTGGAAGAGGTAGACCGTCTGGTCCGTAAAATATTTCTGGTGCCGAAGAAGGTATGGAATCTACAGCAATAGATGCTTGTGGAATAACACCCCCCGAATCAGTTGTAGATGGAATTGGTTCAGTAATACAAGTGTTTACCTTTATACTAGGATTAGTGCTACTGTCCTTCGGTGGCTGCTGAACTTCTTCTGTAAAGGAAGGTGTTTGGAGTAATCGGAGTCTCTGATGGTGTTGGAACACTTGTTCTAACTTTACCAGGAGATTTGGAACCGATTAAACGAGTTCACTTTGTCCGTAATAGTTTCGATTCCGGAGACAAAGATGGTTGACTCGTAAGCCTCCGCGAATGACGGGGTTTCAATTGACTTTCTTCCACAATTGCAGATTACTCGATCAACTAAAAATCAAGGGAAAGTATGTTTCTGAATTAGATGAATTTTAGACGGTTTGACACAACTTGTTTTTTCAATTTTTAAGAGTCGAGAAAAAACAAAAGATGACTCTAGTCGCCTTCGATTTTTAATGAGCCTAAAGTGACAAGTGCTCAGATCGACCTTTTCCGTTAAGAAGTCTGAAAAGGAATGAAAGGGACTGCTCTGGAAATCTATACAGAGGGATTACCAAACCAATAGCAAAACTGCAGAATACTTTTTACGGTACGGCAGTCAATCTTCCTGAATGTTGTGTTCAGTGCATTGCGATCGATAGGGCGGTAGACACGGCTTCCTATCGATAAAGGATTAAGCCTATTGTGGTCTCCCAAAATATACTCGACAGTACGTGGGAGAACAAGTCCATACTGGCCTTATCGTCTCAAAGTGGAGGAATCACCCAACCAATAGTGAAAACAACAGTTACCAGGCTTTACGACGTCGGAATACGTCTCTAGCCTAGACTTCTAGATGTTGTGCGTTAGGTTCCAAAGCGTTTTTAGATTCATTAAATTTATTTTATAGTTGATCTTGCTTAAGAAATTTGCCTTTCAGGTTCACCGCGTGACGTAGATGTACAATTCCTAAAATGCAATCTAAGATGACAAACAATCGTTTTATCTTCTTTGTGCAATGAAAATCCTAGCTACTAAGGAAAGAGAGATGGCGTTCTTTCAACAAAGAGCAACGCACACACACTATATGCATTCTCCTAAATCAAACCAACAAACAGTCTAAATGCAAATGCACATGCATGTATTTGTTTTCAGCCTTCTTAATGTGTAAATGATAAAAAGAAAGCTAATGCGCAAATCTGAATTATTTTTCAAAGCGACAATTACTAACAAGTTTCTTTTCAAGACAAAATGAGGACAATGACAACACTTTGCAATTTAGAATTGAAAACTTGCTTTCGGCACTAGAAAAACTACTAATTCAGATCAAATACAAGATTAATAGGGTAATCGACTATCAAGAACAATTAGATTCTCTTCTATGACTGAAAACGACACTTGCGACACTTTCAAATCAAGAAACGACAATACAACTATGCTACTTCTTTGTAAAGGAGAACTGAAAATGACTCAAAAAATACATAAAAACATTTACAGTTCTTTGCACAATGGAGGCAGAATATCAGCAAGGAAAGGGGTTTAAAACGGAGGTGTACTGACTATAGGCAGCAAAACTCCTGAATAGATCTGAAAAGAGTGAACACAGAAATCAAAATTTAGGAAGAAGGCCTTGTCTGATCAGTGCACCTGCAACACAGTGAAACTGAAATGCAACACACCTACTACACTCGGGAAGTGCACTGAATTTGAGGTTCACAGAACAGACAGTGCGCTAGACCAGGGACGAGACTTTGATTGGGTTCCGGGTCACAGTTTGCAGTTTAGTTCAGGGATTTTGGTCGAGCAAGTGGTAATCAGTAAATCAATCACAGGGGTAGATCTAAGGAGGTTACTAGAGCCACCACAAGGGCAATTAGAGAGCTTGTGGATCAATTGTTTAATTCATAAACAAAACGCGGAGATTGACTGAAGCAGCATTGATCTACTTTGCACTTGCATAGCAAATGCAGTTCGAAGGCTAGCTGGCTTGGCTTCAGGCTCCGTCTGTAAGTTTATAAAGTAAACAAATGTAGATAAACAAACAATCTACTCGCTCCCTAGCGGAGTCGCCATTTTGTTACCAGGAATAGTGTCTATGTAGAGCTGCTAATCCCACTAAGGCTGGTAGCTACCTTAGAAACAAACAAACTTAAAACTACTTTCGTTTCCCTTTATGAAAGATAGATGAGAGAAGAATAAAGGAGACCAACCTCTTTCTTGCGCTTGGTTCCTTGTTCAATTCCTCTCTCTTCTGATAGTCCTTTGCTACTTGCTTCCTCGTATACCCAGCTTCATAGAGTACCTGTAGAATCAAAGCAGCGTAACACTATACGAGAACATAGATCTATTATCATAAACAATATAGGATCAGATGTATATTAACCATACAAATGCATAAAACATAAATCATACAAGAGTATGGAGGAAAACTTGAATAGCTTTATTGATAATCAAGAAAGAGCCAAGGGAATTACAACCAATTGTTCTGACCCAGCATCATCCTTTCAGCAAGTAAGCCCTTCTTCACCTCATGAAAAGCTTAGATCACCCAACACTATGATGTTGTCTCAAGAAACCAACAACAATTCCTTACAGGATGCAAAATTCCAGCCTCTGGATCTCTGGGATTAGGGATCCATATATAGATGTCGGCAAGGGAGATGAGTCAGCTTTTGAGATTTGATTAGTGTCTCCCCTCTGATAGTTCTTGATTCCACTTGGAGACTGATGATCTCTTACTCATCCCTGGTCGAATTCAGAGAGGCAAGTGTCACAGGAGAAGTTTCTGGAAGATTCCATGCTTCTCCACCTCGCAGATTGACCTTGCCATTTGTCCCTTCTCGCCCATCGCACCCCATAGAAGGGATTTTTGACATGCAACGCACCTACTGTGTGTATTTAGGTGGGATGCAACACACTTTGGCTATGGAGCAGGTGAGATGGTCTAGTTTTGACCAATTCTGAGTGGTTTTTCATGGAGAACTTCTGGGAGATGCTATAATCAGTTGAACTCATTCTTTTAGGGGTTGGAACAACACCTTTAGGGACTTAGGAGCCCTTGGTTTATGGACATTTATGCTTCGGGTTGTAGTGCCCAAAAATGTCTATAACAAGGTGAAGGAGGAGATGAAGGAGGAGATCTCCCGAAAGACTTCAAAGGAGTCCTAAGAACTAACTTTGGGACCTATAAAGGAATACCTTCTTTTGTTTCAAAGAGAGGATTGGAATATATAGAGAAGTTCTCCTCAAATTGTTTAGAAGAAGAAGCTTCAGGTCAGTCAAAAATGGAAGGAAAATGATAGGTGGTAGGGGATATGAAATCAGTGGGTTTATATTCTGGTAGATTGACACCCAAATTAGATTCATTTTTGGGTGGTCCTCGTGGTAGTGTGTGTATTGGATGAGATTCTAATGAATGAATAAGGTAGGCTGACTTAAAATCAACTCCCTTATCTAGAAGTTTAGCAACCCTAGGTGATAAATGGGAGTAATCAAGATTAGTTGGGATATTACTATAGGGGTCAAATGATTCTAATTCTTCATACTAAAGGACTGAATAGGAAGAAGAAGATGGTTGGTGTCCCCTTTTAGAACTGGATTTTCTCAGAAGCCTTTCAGGATCAGATAAAGGTTCAACTATGTCAACTTCTGAACAAGATCTGGTATGTTTATAAGGTGCCAGCTTGGGAGTGTGGAGTTGCCTAGGTGAATGATTTTAACCTTTCTAAACCTTTAATCACCTTAAAGGAAAAGAATGAATGAATATTGTTGTCCCAAGGGAAAATTAAATGAAATTCGAATCCATGGCAGTGGCGCCAATTTGATGTTGTACCTCTGAGATAGTAGTTGGTCAACTGCCAATGCCAGAGCATCTAGAATAATTGTTTTGGGGTTTTTGGTTTTAGTTTAGGAAGACCAATGAATGAAGACAGATGTAGAATTGAAATACTTAATCCTTTGGATAATATTAATATTTCAACAAAGGGCTACCATAAAGCTTTACACAATGATATAGATCAAAATAGTGGTGAGAAGAAGACAAAAAATAATATGATTATCACAGTTTCCATACTGTAAAATAGAACAATCATAAGTGTGAAAACCTTCTAAACTACGTTCCAAAGGTTCAAGGCAATATACTTAAGCTTACATAAGATGCTAATGATTTATTGATTAGAGGGGATTGGCTAAACAGACAGTTCATTAATCCATTCTCTTAATAGATGATCACTTCAGGAGCTTATAGGAATTAATTGAGACACAATTATTCCTACCTAGATATCTCTATAAGTCATAAGCATATGAATATAGACATAATAATTGATAACTGAAAAACTTATAGGATAACACAAACTATGTAAAACCAAATTCAGAATCCTCTGCTTTGTATTAAGGTTCCAGAAAAACTGAGTACATCAAGTGTCTACAAAAGCTTCCTTCACAGGTGCAACCAGGGTCAAAGTAGAATGAACAGTGACTACTTAACAAGAAATGAGTAATAAACCTTGAACTTCAAACCTATAACAACTCTAGAAGAGAGTTATTTATACAATAATGAAACTAAAGAACTAGCCTAAAATTGATTAAGATTTATTCTATGAAAGGAAAGATCCTCATACAAGAAGATAGGGGAAGTTGTTTGAACTACTTCTTGCTGTCCCTTTTATTCAGGTTGTGCTGGCTTTGTTGTCTGATATTCTGCCCCTTTAAGCTGCTTGACTATTTGAATCCTTTACACTTGGTTGATTTCTTCATTTGATCTTTCCTCTAATACTCTTTAAACTCTGTGAAAATCATTTGACCCTGCTGATTAACCTTTACTGTGTTCCTTTTTCCTTTACTGTGTATTTCAGGTTTTTACTGTGTTTTTCAACAGTAAATCCCTTTAGATTTGTCTTCAAAATGCATGCAATATTTTTCTTTGTAAGCCTGGAACAGGGGTTTTTACCTATAAAACACAAAAATTGTTAAGAAATCATAGGTGACAGAGTAGGTCTTCAGCGGCTTTATTGAACTTGAAAGGATATTAGGAGTTAAGAGCGTATCGAAAGGTAAAACCATTGCTTAATTGGTTGCAGAGGCTTATGGAGGGTTTACTGTGAAAATAGGTGAAACAAAGGCAAAATGGTAATTTTTGCGTTTAAACGGAGAAACAGCTTTCTTTTTGAAATATGGTGCAAATGAACAGTGGTAATTTTGTCGTTATGAGAGAGGCGGTTTTGGTTTTCATCGCACCTCTTATAAGGTGTAGGTGGTTTTGGGATGGGGTCACCCAAAATGATTTGAGCTTGACACATAGCAAAGGGGATCAGTGGAATACCGCTTTTCGGGTGGGTAACGCTCGTACAAAGAGCCAACCTGAAATTGTCGAGGGCCATTGGATTTGAATGCATTAAATCGGACGATGGAAGAGCAAAAGAGTAGTACGGAGGGGCCCAACGACTAATTATGGTGGTGCGGGACTTTATTATGAGTTAAAACTGATATTAGTGGTTAAATGGAGGTTTAGGCTATTTCTTCGTTTAAAACATAAAACCCTTTTAACAAATAAATTCTTCGCGAAACACGGTATGGCGAACTTGAAAAATTATGAATTCAAGCGTATAAATGATATCGGGTCTGGGTTCATCTCATATCGCAATCGGGGCTAAGTGTAGGAAGGCCCATCACAAAGGAACATGATAAGGGTTTGACGCGATATGGAAATAAAACATGAAATATATTTACGTCAGGTCCAGGTTCCCATCGCAATCGGAGATCGCAATGGCAGAGGGTAATGCTATTAGCCAGGACTTACGATGGAGGCAGATGCAATATGGGAATGCAATATGAAATATATGGCGTCGGGTCCATCACAATCGAAGATCGCAACGGCGGAGGGTTATTGCTTTAATTGTGACTTGTGATGAGGGGCGGATGTGATATGGCAATGGATTGTGATATATATTGCGTCAGGTCCGGGCCCATCGCAATCACATATCACAATGTAGGGAGAGTGTATGCATGTTAAAAGGCTTGCGATCCACCGATGTGATGTTTTCTTAAATATATGGTTTTTATAATAAAACTAAGGGTTTCGGGGTATTTTAATAAAGGAGTTAATATATACGGGAAAAGGACTTTTAGGGATTTAATACATTATGTTAGTGTTAATATAAAATATGAGCGGAAAAGGGGAAATATATGAAATATGAGCGGAAAAGGGGAAATATATGAAATATGATGCGGAAAGGGGAAATACATTAAGTATAATGTTTTTCATGGGTTATTTTCTTTTCGCATATATACATCAATAGTTAGGCTAAACATCATTTTGTGGGTTCTTTTGTGTAAAAGGAGATTTTACATGGGGTTTTCACTTTTCCTAGGTAAAAATGATTTTAACCTTAGGAAAAGGGGTTTTTATGGAAAATGAATGAATATGAATGTATGAAGGGGGAAGGGGAAATTAATGAATATAGGGGTGAATGGAGATGAATGGGAAGTTAATTAATTGATCTTGTAGACCTTCATTTTCTTTGTGTAATTGTCTCATGGACATAGAAACATATAGTAAAACATGATAAATGCACATTTTGTCCAATCAATGATCATACTTCTGCAACCTTTCTCTACTTACCCTTTGCTTATCCTATCATTTTTTCTTCACTTAATGGGTGCATTTAAGCTAGCAAACCCTTTTCCTTTCTTTTTATTTTACAAAAGCAAATTGTCTAATTCTAACCTTATAACCTCCAAGGGCTCAGATTAAACTGATGAGCACCTTATTATTCTCTACCTAACTATTGATCTGCCAAGATTAAACAGTTTGGCCAAGTCTTTATTCTCTAACTATAACATCAAATTTAAAGCATGAAGCAGTCAAGATTAAATAGTTTGACTATCATGGGTTGTGGCATTTAAAACAAGCTGCACACAACCATTATTTTGCAGAAACAAAAGTAGTGGCATTTAGACTTGCTCACTTTCAGAGTTTATTTGTTTTCTTTTCTTTATAACCTAACATTTTTTTTTTTGTCTTTATTTTTTAGGACATCTAACCTAACATTTTCTTTGATATGGACCTCATCATCAAGATTTTTCAAAAACATTTTATTGACTATTGTTATGTCCATATCCTCATTTAGCATTTTTTCAAAATATCTTTTATTTTTTAACTATTTTACTCTACCTTATCAAAACCAAAAAATGCTACAGCAGAAGGATCTTGTGTGCCTTGAATAAAAATGATAAATTTCAATAATTCCCCCAAAACACTAAAAATTTCTACATTCAACTAACAAAAAAACATATTCATAATTTTTTATATTTTTCTACATTTTCAATAATTTAAATCACGTAGCTAAATTAAATTCACTGTACCCTAAATAAAAATTATAGCACTCAATAACCCCTAACAACACTAATACTCTCAGCATTCAAAAACAAAACTTATATTGGGAAAGAAATTTGGAATACCTTCAAATTTGAGGAGAATGTTGACAAGACCTCTTCAAAATATTTACATACACATTCTTCAATTCCTTCAATTCTAAATGGTTTCTGTGTAGAGAGAGAGAGAGAGAGTATTTCCCTCCCTTCAAATGAGTTAATAATAAGAATCAACTAACCACTACAATCTCTCAAATTTACCTCAAAACCTTCCCTTTTATCAAATTGCACCTCTTAATCCAATTTTGAAACTCTCAATTTCCTCTTAGGCTAAATGTTTTCTACAAAATCCTCTTAACTTCATGTGAAAATTGAGCCACTACACTGCTTCACATCCAACAACTTAGGATTTCATAACCATACCCAATTCATGTGAGGTAAATGGACCACAAAGTCTCCACTTATTCAACCTATGTTATAGCACCTTCATTCATTTGATATGAACCAACCTAGATCCACCTTAACTCTGGATCTACCAAGAGCTAAGAGGGATCAAATCTCTTTTAAATTTAAAAGAGGTTTGCATCTCAAGAAATTTGATCCCTCTCGGCGCTTGGTAGATCCAGAGTTAAGATGGACACACGTATATGCACATTTTCTATTCATCCATTCAATGATAGAAACAAAACATACAAAAATACATAGGGCCACCGAACATATCCATACAAATGTCAAGTGCAAACATATCCATAAGAATGTTTTACCTTTACAGGCTACATGGATTCAATGCCATCAGTTTCTATAGCTAATTATATAGCTAAATATAACATCAATCTAAGATGGATCTAAACTACTTTAATTTTTCCCCATAAATAGGTTATATTCGACATGAATACCATGGAGTCTTAATACCATGGGTCATTTTTATTTTTCTTATTATTGACTTTTATAGGGTTATTTTTATTTATTTTCACCAAGTTAAAATGTTTACATTATATTACTTTACATTAAATTACACACGACTATATTTTATTTTTATTTGTATCGAGTCAAAATGTTTACATTAACTTTACACATCTCTAGCATCTTGGGCTAGAGAGCATCAATCTAATAAAAAATGAGTAATTTTATTAAAAATCTAAAAAAGTATTATATTATATTTTAAAATTAAAATATTATATTCAAAATTTAGAGTCCACCAATGTTAAATTAAATAATTTATTTTAATTATTTCACTCTTTCTCAGAAACAATTTTCCACTTCTCATTGTCGTATGAAACCAATTCCACTTCGGTTTCCATAAAACCAATGTTGAATTTATATTTTGTTTTTACATAATAATTATATTGATTTTTAATTAGGGTCGACATTGACATTAGATTAAATTTCTTAAATGATAAATTTTAAACATTTACGCCTTAGGAATGCCTCTCGGCTTAAAGAATACCTCTAATCTCATTTGATATTGAAAAATAATCTGAAAATATTTTTGTTGAACCCCCTCTCAATTCATCTTTTTAAAATACAACCCTCTTTTCATAATAGATATCCTCTATTTTTAATGAATACACATTTTTATAGCCCCCACCCGAATACTTATAATTCTCATACCTACAATATATTGACCACATTTTTCACAATTCAATAATATATTCATATTGTTGAGAATATAATTATTAATTACATATATTCATTGTTATTATATATTAATTGATTGATGGTTGAAAATAAATTAACAAATCACATTTAAAAAGGTAAACAATTATGAAAAATAAAAATAACTCAGAAATAATATATGTTTTTGGTTGAATCAAGTTGTAATTCATGATATAAATAATCATACTCTACATGTCATTGGGTGAGTTATCTCAAAGCACAGATATAAGAAAAAACACTATTTTACAGTCACATGGTTATTATCTAGCCATATATATTTATCTCCGATCTATATTAGTAGTTTAGGTTGGCCATTTATAGCTACATCACCTAAAATTGCTCAAATTGGCTAGTATTTAGCTTATAAAAATGTTAAGACTAACATTTTTGGTCATGTAGTCACAAATTTTTCATTTTATACGAGTGTAATACCAAGTGCCATTCATTAGGTTCCTAATTTTCATATCACACTAAATGGTAATCATTATCCTAATATATTGGAATTTCATGTCATTTAATGTAACAATGTCCCAATATCCCTACGTGTTGGTGTTGGTGTTGACAAAAATGAATTCCCCTTATAACTTCACATGCTCACCTAGTGTGAGGACCTAATTAGACCATTAATGTTCTTTAAGTGCTTTTTTATCTCATTTAAGATAATGAAAGAAAGCATAGAAACACAAATGAATGTGCAATTAATGCACATTATGAAATGTAGTAAATGCAATGTGTACCTAGGAATATTTCATTGCCTACATCTTATGAAAAACTAAGGGAACTCTAAGGTCACTTAAGACATATGGAGATCAACTCATAGATTGACATGGCATGAATGTCCACAAGATTTTCACTTCATAATGATTTTTCATTAGCTGATTAAAATTAATAATAATTATTTTTATTTTTATTTTTAAACAACTCATTTGAGAGCTCAAAATTATTCTAATATTATTGTGTTTCCTTCTCATCTACATACTAACCCAAATTCATCATTTAACCTTTTGAAACTAAATTTAGCACCTAATCCATTTTTTAATTACACATCACCATCCTTCATACAATAAACCACAAAATGCTATCTGTATGAACCACAAAATGCTATCTATGACATTTTGCTATATTAATGATGCTTATCCTCACCTTTATAAACATATGTTTGTATAAATAATTTTATTGATATACATCTCAGTTCAACAATTATTTTAATAAAATAATCTCTTAATCTTTCCTTTCCTCATCTTTACACACATTAGCTATAAAATAGCTACAACTATACCAATTTTTAAGAAATACATTCTTAATATGATTGTTTACCTCAACTAAGTCTAAGTCTAAGTCTAAATCTAAAAATAGAAATAAAAATAGAAATAGAAATAGAAATAGAAATAGAAATAGAAATAAAAAAAAAAATAAAATTAAAGGAAAAAAAATAAAAATTAAAAAATTAAAAATGCTCTTTATTCATATTTCTTTTTAATACATATTCCTTTTTAATATGAGTTCACAAAATAGGGCACAAAGAGTGTTACAAAATATGGAAAAAGAAATTTGTGTATAATATAAGCACGATTATGCCAATCTTTAACGAATAAATTTATAATTTTAATGTGAAGTTCAAATAACATACCGGGAAAATACATGGTTGTTACTTTGCTAATATCCCTTTTTAATACACAGGTTCACAAAATATGGAAAGAGGGAGGGACACCGTGATAATGTTCGATTTCCATTGGTTAGAAAGCATTGAGGTGCCAATTCGAATATAGTACGCATGTTAAATGAAGGTAACATTGTAATATTTGATTGCAAGAGCACGCGGGTCAAACTTATATTCGTAGCGTTAGAGCACTAACGCGAGTTCTCGTTGTCGTGAAAGGCGTTAGCACTCAGGGCTCAAGGAGTGAAGGCCCCGTTAGTTTTTTTTTGGGGGTAAGGTTGTGTTTTTAAGTTATATAAAGGTGTGGTAAAACCAAAAAAATTGATTTCTAAAAAAAAAAAAAAAGACATATTATTAAAAGGGTTTATTATAAAGTTTATTTGTTTTTATAAAAAAAAAAATTATAAAAAGATTTGTTTTTATGTAAAAATAAATAAATAAGGGTTTTATTGAAAAGGGTTTGTAAATTATTTTTTTGTTAAGAGAAATTTTAGGGTTTTTTTGAAGAGAAATGTTTAAAGGAAGATGGCTTTTTCAAATTTCCAGTCTCAGTTCTCACCGTTTACAGGGAATGATTATGATGCGTGGGCCATTAAGATGACGACCATGTTGCAGATACATGATGTTTGGGATTATATCTAGTTTCAGTTTTCAAAACCTAAAAATGAAGCAAAAGAACAAGTTGTCACTAATGTAGAGAGGGAACAATGGAAGAAGGACAAAAAGAAGAATGCACAAACGTTGCAGCTTATCTAGCAGGGAGTAGATCGAGCAGTGTTCCAGAAGATTATGATCACGTCTTCAGCAAAGGAAGCATGGAATACTTTGACGACAAACTATAGACCTATGGCCAAAGCCAATATTATTAAATTCCAGAAGATTATGATCACGTCTTTAGCAAAGGAAGCATGGGATACTTTGGCGATGGCCAAAACCAATATTGTTAAATTACAAAATACTAGGAGATATTCTGAAATTTTGCAGATGAAGGAGACAGAGGACATTGATTCTTTCATGAATCGAGGCATAATTGTCGTAAATCGGTTAAAAATTTATGGTGAAGAAATTAAAGATCAAACAGTGGTTGAGAAGGTCTTCAGATTCTTGTTTACCAAATTTGATTTTGTGGTAGCAGCCATAGAAGAAGCCAAAGATTTGGCATCATTAATAGTCGATGAGTTGATTGGATCACTTCTATCACAAGAGGCAAGGCTAGACAGAAATAAAGATTCCACTTTAGAGACCACTTTCAAAAGTCAGGTTTCTATTTCAAGAGATAGAGGTCGAGTCAGAAGTAGATTGAGAGGCACGGGACAAGGTTGAAGATATGGTGGTTTGAGAGATGGTCAAGAAGAGCATGAACATGAAAGTGGAAGCAACTACAGAAGCTTCAACAATAATCAAAGAGTTGACAAATCAAAGGTGAGATGTTATTATTGCAATAAATTTGGTCACTATGCCCATGATTTGCAGGAAGAAGATAGTTGATCAAGAGAACCAGAGAGCTAATGTCACTACAAAAAGTATTAACTCCATATTCCTAGCTTTCCATACCATGAATGAACCTTCTAATAGTGTGTGGTTATTAGATAGTGGTTGCAGTACCCACATGATAGGCAACAAGAATTTAGTTGCAAATTAGGATCAATCTGTGAAAACAGAGGTAAATTTGGGGACTGACAAGATTGTGGATGTAGATGGCAAAGGAGTGGTCAACATTTTGACCAAGCAGGGGGATCCGAAGACAATCTCAGAGGTATATTATGTTCCTAGTCTCAAACATAATTTGATAAGTGTTGGTCAATTGATAGAAAAATGATACAGAAGTATCTTTCAAGGTTAAGAATGTGTTATATATGACAAACCCCTAAGCAAGAAGTTGATAGCGAAGGTGCAGATGACGAGAAAGAAACTATTTCCTCTAATTATGAATTACAGTGATCGGGTCAGTTCTTTCACAGTTGCATGTTCTAATGATTATTGGTTATGGCACTTTTGATTTGGACACTTGCACTTTTTTGGTTTAAGATTGTTGTAGCAAAAACAGATGGTTGGAAGATTACCTCCAACCAATGAACCTTCTAGTACTTGTGAGTGTTGCATCTTGGGAAAGCAACATCGTGAAAGTTTTCCAAAGGGAGTTGCATATCGAGCAAAGCAACCTCTTGAGCTAGTGCCTATAGACTTGTGTGGACGTATGAGGACACAGTGGATTAGTGGAAGTTGTTACTTCCTCACTTTCATTGATGACTATAGTAGAAAGACTTGGTTTTACTTCTTGAAATAGAAGTCTAAAACTTTTGCAAAGTTGAAAGAATTTAAAGCCTTAGCAGAGAACCAAAATGATTGACAGATCAAGGTACTGAGGTCATATCATGGTGGAGAATATGATTCAATGGTATTCCATGATTACTGCAAACAACATGGAATCAAAAGACAGTTTACAACCAGTTGCAACAGGTACAAAGTTAAACAAGGATGATGAAGCATCAGATGTCAATCCAACTCTATTCAAAAAATTGGTTGGAAGCCTCATGTATCTCACAGCTACAAGACTAGATATCACGCAAGAAATGACTTTGATTTCCAAATTTATGGAGACTCCGAAAGACACACATTGGAGTGCAGGAAAAGGAATTTTGAGACACATAGCATGAAATAGAGATTATGGCATAATGTATGCAACCACAAAAAAGAAGGATTTGATTGGATACACACATAGTGATTTTGCAGGGAGTTTAGATGATAGGAAGAACACTTCTGGTTTTGTGTCCCGTCTTGGTTCAAGTGTGATTTCATGGGCATCTGAGAAGCAACCCATTGTGACACTTTCGTTAGTAGAAGCAGAATATGTAGTAAAAACATTAGCAACATGTCACACAGTCTTGTTAAGAAGAATATTCAATGGACTCAAGCATAAACAACAATGATCAACAACAATATATTGTGACAACACCTCAATGATTGCACTATCCAAGAATAGTATGTTTCATCAAAAAAGAAAACATATTGATACTAGATATTGCTTTATTAGAGAACTTGTGAGCAATGGAAAAATTCACTTGAAGCCTTTTAAATCTAGTGATGAATTGGCTGATATATTTACTAAGTCATTAGCACAAGATGTGTTTGAGTTTCATAGAAGAAATTTGGGTGTTGTAAGCCTAGCTGAGACATAGACCGCCATGAGTTGTTATGAGTCAGTGTTAGTTTAGTGGTCATAATTAAGGGGGAGTGTTAAAATAACCTAATTACTCCCCGCATGAGGAGTTGGCTAAAATTGGAGAGTTAAGTGTTGAGGGTTGAGTGTTAGAGTGTTGAGTCAAGTCAAGTGAAGCGATAGAGGACTTTTAGTGTGTGGTTGCATATCAAGGTATTTTAGGCAAGTTGCTAATTGGAAAAGATTAAATGCCCTTCACCGAGTTCATTGTAAGTATCAAGTTTTGTGTGATCAATAAAAAAACCTTGTATTTTGTCTCCTCTATCTTTTCAACAAAATCACATAAAAAAATAAAACAGTACCAAATACAAAACAATTGCTAAATACGAGTATTGAATCTGAAACTCGCATCTGATACTGTAGATTTATAAAGTATAAAATTATAAAGAATGAAAAATCAACACAAGATCTTATACTCGCTCTTACTTTACATTTTCAAACAATTTAGTCTGAGTTCAAACTAATTTTATTAAATTGATAAAACATTAAAAAATACAAAAACAATCCCTAGGTGCCACTATTAAATCTGACACTATATATATGTAAAGCGGAAAGCTGCAGATAAAACTGTAAAGAAATGTTTATGCGCTGATATTTGGAGTGGAGCTTACACTGGTTTTCCTGCCATGCACAGAGAAGGGAGATAACAACACCGTGTTTGGACTGGAGCTTACACTGGGTCGATTGTTCTGCACAGAGAAGGGAGATAACAGCGATGTGTTTGGCTCTTTGACGTTGCCAAACGATCTCAACTGCTCTTCACCTGGACCAGTTGACATACCACTCAAACGTCTGATTTTCTCAAGCTGAGCGACAACTTCCGCCATATCTGGTCTGTCATCCCTCTCTGACGCCAGGCATCTGAACGCCAATTTTCCCGCTGCTCTTACCATTATCTTCACCTCAGGATTCACTTCTATCTCCAGTTGCAGATCCGCTAGTTCATGCAAAGCCCCTTCCTGAATCTTCGTTATAGCCAAGTTAGCAAGGTTGATTTCCCTTCTGTTCTGATTTATGTCCATCGCGATTTTGGCAGAGACGATCTCCATCAAAACGACCCCAAAGCTGTAGACATCGGATTTCTCAGTCAGCTAATAGCACTGATAGTACTCTGGGTCAACATACCCTGGTGTGCCTTGTGGGATAGTAGTTACATGTGAGGCATCCACAGGAACAAGCCCGCAAAGCCCAAAATCAGCCAATTTTGTATCAAAATTCTCGTCCAAGAGAATATTAGAGGATTTCACATCTCTGTGGATTATGGGGGGGTCAAAGGCGTGAAGGAAAGCCAAGGCCTGGGCAGTTTGAATAGCAATGTTCAAGCGAGTATTCCAGGGTAATCCCTTGGGGTTTTTGCGACGACCATGAAGATGATCGGCCAGCGTTCCATTTGGGACAAATTCGTAGACAAGCAGCAGCTCGGGACTGTCTGTAGGGGTGCAACCATAAAGCCGAACGACGTGTGGATGATTCAAGGTTGAAAATATCTTTACCTCATTGATGAACTGCTCGAGTCTCCTAGAGTTATCCTGATATAATCTCTTAATGGCAACAACCCGTCCGTCCCAAAGTTTGTTGGAATTTAATTCCAACTGCAACAATGAACAGCTGGACAAGAATCTGATCTGCAGTAAATACTCCAGGCTGATCGGTGCATCAAAGTCAAGCCCGATATTTTTGCACATTAATATGCATTGAAGTTTCAATTAAATTCCCCTGCAGACAGCCGACTTGTTTTTTGATAGAAGCATCACCGCCTTGCTGCATTAAATACAGAGATAAACATTAGAAGATATTTTGTAATATTTTATTGTTTTAATCAGATATGTTTTAGCATATAAATATCACACAGCAGTTCTATTTTGAGGTTAGTAGCAGCTGAAGAATCACACAGAGCAGAGGAGAGCACGCAGCAGTGTGAGGAAGAAGAATAATTTCAGAACAGTGAAATGCACAGCAGTGCAGAAATTTGAATGTAATTTTCTTTCTGGTTGTTTGCTGATAGAAAGGGTAGATGTTATTTGTGTGGAACAGAAGCGTTCCTTGGTAAATCTATTTTGTAATAGAAGTTGTGAAATTCCCTCAGTATGAGGAAGACAAATCTGTAACAGTTAGTTTATTTTGATGAATACAAGTTAATTTTTCCTATTGCTGTTACACCGTCACCGTTGCTGTTACACCGTAACTCAAAAAATACTTGACGTCAAAAATTTACGTTGCTGCAACACCACGAACAGCGTTGCTGCAACACAAGTTACAGCAACTGAAGAAAAACTGCGTTGCTGCAACACCATTTCCAGAGAACGAATTTTTCTGTTTTCTGAGTTAAAAACAGAGTATTTTTCTGTGTTAAAACAGAGTGTTATTCTGAGTTGCTGCAACACCAAACTTAGTTGCTGCAACACCAAACTGTGTCGCTGAAACACCGTTTCCAGCAAGCGATTTTCTGTTTTTCTGTGCAAAAACAAAGTGCAAAAACAGAGCAATTTTTTGTCTGACTGTTATGGAATTTATCAGAAAATTCCAACATGGTATCAGAGCTAGTCTAGGCACTCAGTGAGTCAAAAACAGAGCTTGTTTTTCACTGTAGGAGCTGTAAGAAGTTTGTAGAGCAGATTTTTCCAGCAGAGAAAGTTTTTGCTTGTTTTCAGAATACAGTTAGTATCTTTTCTTTACCAATACAGGTTAAGATGGCAGATGCTGGAACAGGTTTGACAAATCCCCAACTGCCTCAGTTTAATGGGAAAAATTATAGTTATTGGTCCATAACAATGAAAGCATTGTTTGCTTCTCAAGGAATATGGGAGCTGGTTGAAACAGGTTATGCTGAACCTGCAAATGCAATAGCACTGGCTGCTTTGACAGTAGCAGAAAGAGACCAGTTGAAGGGTGACAGAAAGAAGGATGCCAAAGCCCTCTTTTTCCTCTTCCAATCAGTACATGAAAGTGTTTTTCTGCGGATTGCTGCAGCAACAAAATCTAAGGAGGCATGGGATATTCTCCAAACTGCCTATCAAGGCATGGAGAAGGTGAAGACTGCAAAGTTGCAGATGTTGAGGAGAGACTTTGAAAATCTCAGCATGAAGGAATCTGATAGAATAGATTCATTCTTCACTCAAGTTATTGGCTTGATAACCCAGATAAGATCTCATGGTGAGATTCTTGAAGATAGAAGGATTGTAGAGAAAATCTTGAGATGTTTACCCTCAAGGTTTGAATCTATTGTGGTAGCAATAGAAGAAACAAAAGATCTCTCACAGTTCACGGTAGATGAGCTGAGTGCTTCTCTGTTGTCTCATGAACACAGATTGAGTAGAGGAACAAATTCCTCTTTTGAGCAAGCATTCAAGACTCAGATGTCTTTTGGCCAAAGAAGAGGTCGAGGCAGAGCAAATAACAGAGGTCGTGGAAGAAGCCAAAACAGAGGCAAAAATTATCCTGCTAGGACAAACGGAAGGAGCTGCAATCAGAACCAAGCTGAAGGTTCAAGCAAACAGCAAGCTCATGGACAAAGGTATGACAAATCCCAAGTCCAATGTCATTATTGTAAGAAATTTGGGCACTATGCCAATGAATGTAAGAAAAAACAAAATGACATGATTAATAGGCAGAATGTTAATTTTGCAAATGAAGAAGATAAGAACCCAAAGAATGTGTTGTTAACATGTAACATAGCACAAGACAAACAAGATGATTTTTGGTTCTTAGACTCAGGTTGTAGTAATCACATGACTGGAAATATTGCAATGTTTGCCAATCTGGATGAAAATGTGAAATATGAGGTAACAACAGGGACTGGTGATAAGATAACTGTCAAGGGTAAGGGCAGAGTCAATATTCGAGCAAAAAATGGAGAACAGATGATTGTGCCAGAGGTATACTATGTACCTGGTCTGAAATGTAATCTTTTGAGCATTGGACAACTCATAAACAAAGGTTACAACGTGTTCTTCAAAGGTGATTTGTGTACTATCAGAGACATACCTCCAAGTAAGAAGATCATTGCACAGGTGCAAATGACCAGCAATAGAATGTTTCCTCTCAAACTCAGGGCAGATTTGAAGGAAGGCAGAACTATTGCGGCTGTAACACAAGAAGTCTTTCAAGAACAGGTGAAAGATGTGAATTGGTTGTGGCATTTGAGATTTGGACATCTCAATTTCGGAGGCCTGAATCTGTTGCACAGAAAGGGAATGGTAAAGGGATTGCCATTGATTGAGAAACCAGACAGCCTTTGTGAAGGCTGCATCTTGGGCAAGCAACACAAAGAAAGCTTTCCAGCAGGAAAGAGTATAAGGGTAAAAGCACCCTTGGAAATTGTTCACTCTGATGTGTGTGGACCAATGCAAATACCATCATTTGCTGGAAATAGATATGTTTTAACTTTTATTGATGATTACACCAGAAAGACATGGGTGTATATGCTGAAACAGAAGAGTGAAGTGTTTGAGAAATTCTGCCACTTCAAAACTCTTGTTGAAAAGCAGAGTGGGCATTATATCAAAGTGCTCAGAACAGATAGAGGAGGAGAGTACATCTCCCAAGACTTTCTGCGTTTTTGCAGAGAGAATGGCATACAAAAGCAGTTTACCGCAAGGTATACACCTCAGCAAAACGATGTTGCTGAAAGAAAGAATAGGACCATTCTTGACATGGTCAGAAGTATGCTGAAGGCAAAACATTTGCCGTATGAGTATTGGGCAGAAGCTGTTACTTGCACAGTTTACATCTTGAATAGATGCCCAACTAAAGTTGTCATGAACAGAATACCAGAAGAGGCATGGAGTGGTCAAAAGCAAACTGTCACTCACATGAGAGTATTTGGTTGTGTTGCATATGCACATGTACCGGATCAGCTAAGGAAAAAGCTTGATAGTAAGGGGGAGAAGTGTGTCTTTATTGGCTATTGTGATGAGTCAAAAGCATACAAACTCTATAATCCATCCACCAAGAAATTAATAGTAAGCAGAGATGTGCAGTTCATTGAAGATGAAGCTTGGGATGGAAGCTTGGAAAAAACAGTGAATGTGAAGACAATTGTGTCTCATGAAGAACAAGAGGAAGGGACAACAGCAAATAATCCTTCCTTGGTGGCTCCTCCTACACCACAGCAAGTACAACAAACCACACCACAAGCTGGAATCCGAACAACCTTGAGAAGTCAAGGAAGAACAGATGTTGTTACACCACAAACAACTGATGCTGAAACACCACAGGGATCAGATATACCCTCAAGTTCGGATGGAACTCCAAGCACACCAAGAAGACCAAGATTCAGAAATTTGAGTGAGATTTATGAACAAGGAGAGGTAAGTAACAATACCGGTCTGAATTCATTATTCGCTTTGTATTGTCATATTGATGACCCAATCCATTTTGAAGATGCTGTAAATGAAGATAAATGGATTGAAGCAATGAATGAAGAAATTGGTGCAATTGAGAAGAGTAAAACATGGGAGTTAGTGGACCTCCCTGAAGGCAAGGATGCCATTGGAGTTAAGTGGGTCTATAAGACCAAAAGCAATGCTGAAGGTAAGATTGACAGGCACAAAGCAAGACTTGTTGTGAAAGGCTACAAGCAGCAACAAGGCAAAGACTATGATGAAACCTTTGCACCAGTAGCAAGGATGGAAACAGTGAGAACAGTGTAGTCTATTGCAGCACAACACAAATGGAAGATTTATCAGATGGATGTTAAATCTGCATTCCTGAATAGAGTGTTAAAAGAAGAGGTTTATGTTGATCAACCTCCAGGCTATGAAGTTGAAGGCCAAGAGCATAAAGTTTGTAAACTGAAGAAGGCTCTTTATGGGCTGAAGCAAGCTCCAAGAGCATGGTACAGCAGAATTGATGCTTATCTGATTGAGAATGGGTTTGCTAAGTGTGATGGTGAACCCACACTCTACATAAAGCAGAATGACGGTAAGATTATTATTGTTGTTTTATATGTAGATGATCTGATTTTTACTAGCAATGATGCTTCTCTCATTGCTGATTTTAAAGCAGTCATGAAAAGTGAATTTGAAATGACTGACTTGGGCTTCTTAAGATATTTTCTTGGAATTGAGGTAGACCAAAGTGAAAATGGTGTTTTCATTTCTCAAGATAAATATGTAGAAGCTGTGTTGAAAAGATTTAACATGCAGAACAACAAGGCTGCTGTGACTCCAACAGTAGTGGGGCTGAA
Organism: Pinus tabuliformis; assembly: GCA_031772625.1. Classification (NCBI taxonomy): domain Eukaryota; kingdom Viridiplantae; phylum Streptophyta; class Pinopsida; order Pinales; family Pinaceae; genus Pinus; species Pinus tabuliformis. The sequence goes on from CM062818.1 coordinate 89,342,372, forward strand.
ATTAACCAAAGAAGACAACAGCAAATATTTTGATCCAAAACTGTACAAGAGCATAGTTGGCAGCCTTATGTACTTGACTGCAACTAGGCCAGACATTATGCATGCTGTGAGTTTAATCTCCAGATTTATGGAAAGACCGAAAGAGACTCATTGGCAGGCAACCAAGAGAATTCTAAGGTATGTGAATGGAACGAAGGGGTTTGGTATTTTATACTCCTCTTCTGAAAGTTTCATGTTGACAGGTTACACTGACAGTGATTGGGCTGGAAGTGTTGATGATAGGAAAAGCACATCGGGATATGTGTTTCATATGGGATCGGGAGCCATCTCATGGGCTTCCAAGAAGCAACCAGTTGTGGCTTTGTCAACAGCAGAGGCAGAGTATGTGGCAGCAACAGCAGCAGCATGCCAAGCAGTATGGCTGAGAAGAGTTCTCAAAGATTTGTGTCATGAACAAGAAAATGGCACAACCATTTACTGTGACAATAGCTCAGCAATAGCATTGTCTAAAAACTCTGTTTTTCATAAAAGAACAAAGCACATAGACACCAAATTTCACTTCATACGTGAATTGGTTAACAATGGTGAGATTGTTTTGCAGCACTGCAGAACAGAGGATCAGCTTGCTGACATCTTGACAAAATCATTAGCAAAGAAAGGTTTTGATCATTTCAGAAAATGTCTGGGTATGCAGCAATTGAAATTAAGGGGAAGTGTTGGAATTTAATTCCAACTGCAACAATGAACAGCTGGACAAGAATCTGATCTGCAGTAAATACTCCAGGCTGATTGGTGCATCAAAGTCAAGCTTGATATTTTTGCACATTAATATGCATTGAAGTTTCAATTAAATTCCCCTGCAGACAACCGACTTGTTTTTTGATAGAAGCATCACCGCCTTGCTGCATTAAATACAGAGATAAACATTAGAAGATATTTTGTAATATTTTATTGTTTTAATCAGATATGTTTTAGCATATAAATATCACACAGTAGTTTTGTTTTGAGGTTAGTAGCAGCTGAAGAATCACACAGAGCAGAGGAGAGCACGCAGCAGCGTGAGGAAGAAGAATAATTTCAGAACAGTGAAATGCATAGCAGTGCAGAAATTTGAATGTAATTTGCTTTCTGGTTGTTTGCTGATAGAAAGGGTAGATGTTATTTGTGTGGAACAGAAGCGTTCCTTGGTAAATCTATTTTGTAATAGAAGTTGTGAAATTCCCTCAGTATGAGGAAGACAAATCTGTAACAGTTAGTTTATTTTGATGAATACAAGTTAATTTTTCCTGTTGCTGTTACACCGTCACCGTTGCTGTTACACCGTAACTCAAAAAATACTTGACGTCAAAAATTTACGTTGCTGCAACACCACGAACAGCGTTGCTGCAACACAAGTTACAGCAACTGAAGAAAAACTGCGTTGCTGCAACACCATTTCCAGAGAACGAATTTTTCTGTTTTCTGAGTTAAAAACAGAGTATTTTTCTGTGTTAAAACAGAGTGTTATTCTGAGTTGCTGCAACACCAAACTTAGTTGCTGCAACACCAAACTGTGTTGCTGAAACACCGTTTCCAGCAAGCGATTTTCTGTTTTTCTGTGCAAAAACAGAGTGCAAAAACAGAGCATTTTTTTGTCTGTCTGTTATGGAATTTATCAGAAAATTCCAACAAAGTTTACCTAGATAGACCGACCCGAACCCTCCAACCCCAAGTTCGTTCTCCTCGTGGAAGCAATTTGTAGACTGACGAAGTGCTTCGTAAGAGAATATAGGCAAATTGCCCATCTCACGCCCAGGCAAATGTCTAGGAAGAGCCCCTCCAGGAGGAGGTTTTCTATTCTTCAGATGACAAATTAAGAACAGTACCGCTAGCAGCGTAGCTCCTCCAAGGGAGCAACCTGCAGAGGAATGAAGAGATTGATATCAAAGTGATCTTCGTCCAACCCCGAAAGGAATACGAAACCAATTCACGACATGTTTCAAACGGAGAAACATAATTATAGGAAGAAATCATAAATTTACCTATTATAATAGCTGTTGGGCGACCTGTAACGCAGCCATAACACAATTATCGTAAGTAACAGGAAGGATTCACATACATATGGAACAGATTCACGCTATAGTTAAAGCGGAGAAACAGGATAGGAAGAAATCATGAATTTACCTATTATAATGGTTGTTTGGTGACCTCTAATGCGGCCATAACATAACTATCGTAAATAACGGGAAGGATTCACATATACAGATAACAAATAATATTGTTTATGAAGACGGGGCATATACTTGTACCTATAAAAACCCTACTTCTTGGGTGCCTATGAATAAATGCATAGTAGTTGTCGGCACGGGGTCCATCCTCGCAATAACAAACGAACGGTGTGGTTGAACTCGAAGTGTTGTAACAGTAGCCACACATCCCTCCACTTTGGGAACATGATTGACAGCTTGCATCTCTCTTTCGATCACTGTAATTGAGTAGCAATAATCCCACATCAACTGTTACTTGGGCTATAGGACATCCCCGAATCCAATTCCCATTATCAAACAAACTGTAAGAGACGCTAGAATTACATTTTCCGCTAACCATTACTAAGTGGTCCGGTTGACATTTGTAGACATTTAGGGTCCTGTTCTCCGTAGCGGATATCACAGCGGTGTCTTTACGCCTTGGATGTGGTATCTGCATATCAATGTTAATGGGATTATCTAAGAATTCGCACTTCTCACCCCTCACAATTAACAAGGGTTTAAAATGGCTGTCTATTATTATGTAATTGTGGCCCTGAATTGTGATTACTGGAGATAAGTTCTGCACACAGTCGATCTGAAAGTCAGGGTGACCGCATCCACGGTTTCCTACACCTAGAGGATACTGTATATCTGAAACCCCACATTTACTGGTATTTTTGCAATACTGGTATTGCAAGTCCAAGGATAAGTAGCAGGGGAATGGACAGGCATAGTAGGCAGTAAGGATAAGGAAGAACAAGTGTCGAGGAAGGGAAGGATGAAGGAGATGAGCATATAATTCCATTGGGAGAAGATGAGACAATAGGCATAGAATCAGTGTTGGGGATGAAGGAGAGTGAAACTTAGGTGGTGCTAACTCAAGAAGTCTGTTAAGTTGGACGAAATCAACTTGATCCATCGCCTCCCATTCCCGTCAAGAGGACCCCAAACATTCGTTGGGTCGTCAGTCTTCCATAAATTAATCACTTCAAGATTCCGTGAAAAGCAGTATTGGAATTTTGTGTTACAAGATATTGTGTCCACGAGACGGTAGATATTCGCATACTTTAACTCCGAAGATGATGGTTATTGATAAACGAGTGTTTTTTAGTGCTATGTTGTGGAAGTTTTTTAAGTGGTTTTTTTGGTTTGATTTTTTTTATATTTGGTGGGAATTTATTGAAATGATAGCTTTAACCAGTAATCTTTTCACATTCAAGTGTTTTAGGGTTTTTTTAGAGTAATAAATTCATACATATTAAAAAAAACCAATTTAAATAACACAATCAAAATTTCACTTCAAAATTTTCTACTAATTCTTACACCACAAAATTCAAAAAATTTCCTATATTCCAATACAGGAAAGTGTAAACCATGACCCTAAAGACTTTGTCCACATATATGTGAATCGTTCCTGTTACTTACTATAGTTGTGTTATGGCTAAAAAGCTCAAATCTTGATAACACTATGAAGTAGAATTATCGCTAAAAAGCTCGCTAATACGATGTATACGCGTGTATGTATAAATAACAAAGTACAGACGTCAGAAGCACGTTCCTCCGAGTCAATTGAAAAAATGTAGCAAACGAGCTTCTGTTTGAACTTTGGAGTTGGTCCGCAAAGACTTTGAAAGTGCTCAAATTTCGTTGAAAAGAAAGACTTTGAAAGTGCTCAAATTTCGTTGAAAAGAAAAATGAACACAGAAGCATCGGAGGGCGAAAGACATAAGACGTGGGTCAAAAAGAGAGACAAATTTCATATATTCATGAAAGTTATGTTGGCTTACATTAGAACAAGACGTCATAGATATCACGGTTTTTTTTTTTTTTTTTTCTTATTATTATTATTATTATAATAATAAGTTAAAAGCAATATCGACTACGTCGTACATGAGAATATATCCTTTTTCCGTTTGTAGTAAATTTGTATATATATAAAGTTTTACCCAATGTAGATAATTAATGTTAAGCTTTTTACCTTTTCGAGTTAAAAGGGTTTCGGTTTTTTTTTTTAGGAATATTTAGAATGCATTTTTCTTATTTTAAAATATAATGAAGTTAATTATTGTATTTTTTTGTTATAATTTTTATTTTATTAAAATATTTTTATTTAGTGTGTATAAAGATGTGAATAAATTAAAGTTTTTGGTTTTTTAGGAATATTTAGAATGCAATTTTCTTATTTTAAAATATAATAAGAGTTACATGGTAACTAATATTTGTCCTTTAGTTTAAATATAACTTAATTAAACAAAAAAATTAAAAAAGACAAAAATTTCATCACAAAAATAAAATAACCAATAAACTATTATATTGTTGAATGCCATCACCAAAAATTAAGATATATGATTCGTTAGTATGATTTATATTAACACATATATCTATGTGCGTGTGTTATTTTTATTAATATATATAATTGTTTATAATTAAATTTATTAAAATATTTTTAATATAATAATAAGTTATTTTAAATTGAAAATATTGTGAAAATATTATAATTCATGAAAATAGAAATAATGGAAAAAAAAACAAAAAGTTAAATAAAAAGGAAATAAAACAGAAAACAAAAAATCAGTAAATAATAGAAATGGAAGTTACTAAACAACCCTTAATAAGACCTCAACCAATCACCTCACAAATAAATAATTTTAAACAATAATAAAAAATAACAAAAATTGAATTCCTAATGTTAAACTATACATAAGCATCATAAATTTTTGGTCAAATACCAACTAATACTTAATCAAAGAGAACACTGAATAGGTTATATCATGTCTCCAATTATAATAATGAAGTTAATTATAGTATTTTTTTTGTTATAATTTTTACTTTATTAAAATGTTTTTATTTAGTGTGTATAAAAATGTGAATATATTAAAGTCTTAAATATAGTCATAATACTTATTTTAATATCTATTTTTTTTGGGACGAAGGTCTACATTTATTAATTATTAGATTTTCTTAATATATATGATAATTCCAGTACAAGATTTAAGTATTGTGGACAATCTATAATATTCACATTATAAGTAGTCAAAATATAATCTTCTTGTTATTTAATAAAAAATGTGCTTTAATAAACTGTGCAAATAAGTAACCCAATAACTATTACTAAATAAACCTAATCACACCTTACTAACCCAATAATCATCATCAACATAGTCATCTTCATTATCATCATAATCATTATCATCAACTTCATCTACATGGTCATCGTTGTTATCACCATGATAATCATTATCAATATTATGATGACAAGTGCACTTGATCAACCATAGTTCCATGAAAATTGATGTGCATGAAGGGATCCAACCAACTGATCCATTTATTAGATGATGGTCATCATCATTGTCATCATCATGAAAGTTGTGCTAGTCATCATCGTCATTATGTTGATGTTATATTTTAACAAGCTCTATGCTAAATGGCCTACTAACCCATATCTATGTCACATATGTCCATTCAACCTATTGACCTATTAAGAAAACACCTTTTTTCATGTGTATACTCTACTAAAGTATTTAATCATGAGTGCACAACTCCTAAACTTTAATGTTAACACATTTATTAACCTCAAACCTTGATATTCCTAATCTAATAACCTCTAAACCCTGATAGAATATAACCCATGACTAACACCTTAAATAACTAACCCAATAATTAAAACCCATTGATGCCATAACCTACTAAACCTATCTCACTACTCTTTTTGAACCTACAAACCCTATCCCAACCCACTAACTCAAAATTCTTCATCATCATAATGATCATCCCACATCTTCAAATTCATCATTATCATTGTCATCCTCATTGTGAGTGTTACCGTCGTCATGGCTATAATGGATTTCCCATCTTTGTGGATTATAGGTAGATCAAAGGCGTGAAGGAAATCCAAGGCTTGGGCAATTTGAATGGCAATATTCAAGAGAGTATTCCATGGTAATCCATCAGAGTTTTTACAATCATCATGAAAATGATCAACGAGGGTTGCGCTTGAGATAAACTCGTATACAAGCAACAACTCTGGACTATCTGCAAGGGTGCAACCATAAAGACGAACGACATGTGGAAAATATATTTACCTCATTGATGAACTGCTCCAGTCTCCTAAAATTCCCATATATACCAACCTAAACCCTCCAACCCCAAGTTTGTTCTCCTCGTGGAAGTAGTCTGTAGACTGACAAAGTGCTTCATAAGAGAATATCGGTAAACTTCCCATCTCACTCCTAGGAAAATGTCTAGGAAGTGTTGGAAAACATTAATTATAACCACCTGCATTAAATGGGTTGAGTCTAGTTTCTTCTCGAGAATAGGAAGTTTCGAGAGTTCAGGTAGCTTCCCGAAGAAGTCACTGTCACCGACTCGAGAAGCTTCTTCATAGTGTATAAATACCCCTATTTGAAATCAAATGTTCAAATGTGTTTTGTATTTAGTTCTGTGTTTTCTGATATGGTATCAGAGCTCAAGTGAGCTATGAACTCAGAGCCAGAGTTGTGGGCTCGGTGGTGGTGAACCGTGTAAAGGAGGTAGTGAGTCTGAAGGCTCGGTTGTGTGCAAAGAGAGTAGTGGAGTTAATAGTATAGAAGCGTTGTGAAGGCTGTGCGTTGGAGTTGTGTGTTGTCCTAAGACTATTGAGTCTAGTCGAGTATTTGTAAGAGCCATTGGAGGAGGCTGAATCTTTGCTCATGGAAGAGAGAATTCATTGTTGGGTGAACCTATAGTGCTGTGATATTGTATGTGTGAGTTCCATGGAGGCGTCAGAGACGTGTTGAGCTGAAGATTGAAGTTGTTGAAGATTGTAAAGAATTTCCAATTGAAGGTGAAGTTGCTGAAGACCGTTTCCATTTGGAGGAGATTGTGTGTTAAGCGCTGGAGCCGTGAGGAGCTACCTGGAGAAGCGACCAATGTTAATACTACTAGATAATTATTTTTTGAGGAGTCGCTGAAAGTTTGAGCAGTGTCGTGGGTTTGTGAAGATTGAAACGCTACTCTTGCTTTATGTTCTTCTTCTTCTTCGAATGTAACAAAAAAATATGTTTACAGCGGGTAAAGGATTTGGTGAAGGGTGATTTGGCTTAAGTTGTTGCATAAGATACTGTTGAATGTGATTTCCATGTTCCAACCACAAAAGGAGGAGAGCCTCTACATCTTGAACTTCATTTGTTTCTATTTGGAGCTCAAAGGAGCCTTCGTTGGAACAAGTTGTGCGAATAAGGGCACTTAATATTCCAAGGGTAAAGCTGATTTTATAAATGTTGTTGCAAAATAGTCATCTATTCAAGTGAGAAACTTGGTATGTTAAAAAAAAATTGAAGTTTTTTGGTTTTACCAAGAATTAAGTTGATAATTACCTGGAGTTAAGTCGACATTTTATATATTGGGGCTATTTACCATAAAAATACGTCTATGAATTTTAGCTATATTTATTGTTAATAAAAAGCCCTAAGTTTATGCAAAGTCCCAAGTTCAAACTAAAAATAAACATGTGGTCATTGTTTTGTGATTGTACTCCTAAGTTCATGGAAGTTTCCAATTAAGTGAAAGGTGGTTTGTGGTGTTGATTAGTGATTGTCTTCCTAATTTTTTTGAAAATTGGTGTTTTCATTTTTGAAAGACTCTTCAAAGATTGATGGGTGCATGGGAATGATTAAATGATGTTTTGTTTGTGATTATGGAATAAAAAATTATTAAAAAAAAGGAAAAGGAATTATTTATTTGCACTTTGGCTAAAATTAAAATTGTTGTGGTTGAATTTTGGTGTGGCTGCTCGGATCTAAGTTGGAACCTACCGTGAGCCAGTGTTATCTGGTTGTTGTTGTAGACTTACAATTAAAATGGAAGGGCATTCACAGATACGATTGTGAAGCTTTAATGAGTGGATGAGTGTTAGCTCATGTGCTCCTTGAAAGAGTATAGGTGTGCTCTTTTTTATGTTGTTTTTCGAGAGAATTTGTTTCGAAGTATTTTTGGGCTGGGTAATATTTTTTCGGGCAGTATTTTTGAGTCAAAAGAATTATTTGATAAACATAATGGTTTTATTGATGGCCATGAATATTAGGAGATGCAGTCTATTCCACATGTTGATGCAATCACTGAGAGCAAAAATTGCTTCGCCCTGAACCCAATTGTTAGAAATTTGATTGGATCCACTTCTAAGATGGTTGCTACAATGGAGGATATGACCATGGATGTTGTTTAGAGGTTGCGCATGTTCGAAGATGAGTGCATTTTGGTGGATGAAGAGAAACTAGGTTGCATACTTTACAATGCTCCTTGTGATGGAAAGTGGGGAGAGCATAAATCAGATTACCTTGTTTTCATTGTTTGGGATGTTGTTGTGCATCCCAATCTAGAAGAGGTTGTTAAGTACATAAGCAAAGAGTAGTTGAAGGAGCTCATAAGGAAAGCAAGAAAGGTGATCTATTTTGGGCTGGGTAAGATTTTTTCGGGTAGTATTTTTGAGTCAGAAGAATTATTTGATAAAACATAATGGTTTTATTGATGACCATGAATATCAAGAGGTACAGTCTATTCCACATGTTCATGTAATCACTGAGAGAATAATTTGCTTCTCCCAGACCTAGTTGTTAGAAATTTGATTGGATCCACTTCTAAGATGGTTGCTACTATGGAGGATATGAGCATGGATGTTTTTCAAAGGCTACACATGTTCGAAGATGAGTGCATTTTGGTGGATGAAGAGAAGCTAGGTCGCATACTTTACAAGGCTCCTTGTGATGGAAAGTGGGGAGAGAATAAATCAAATTACCTTGTTTTCATTGTTCGGGATGTTTCCTTACATCCCAATGCAAAAGAGGCTGTTAAGTATGTAAGCAAAGAGTAGTTGAAAGATCTCATAAGGAAAGCAAGAAAGGTGATGTTTTTTATGTTGTTTTTCGAGAGAGTCCGTTTGGCAGTATTTTTGGGTTGGGTAATATTTTTTCGGGTAGTATTTTTGAGTCAAGAAATATTTGATAAACAGAATGGTTTTATTGATGACCATGAATATCAGGAGGTGCAGTCTATTCCACATGTTCATGCAATCACTGAGAGCATAAATTTCTTCTCCCCAAACCCAATTGTTAGAAATTTGATTGGATCCACTTCTAAGATGGTTGCTACAGTGGAGGATATGTTCATGGATGTTGTTCAGAGGCTACACATGTTTGAAGATGAGTGCATTTTGGTGGATGAAGAGAAACTTGGTTGCATACTTTACAAGGCTCCTTGTGATGGAAAGTGGGGAGAGCATGAATCAGATTACCTTGTTTTCATTGTTCGGGATGTTGCCTTGCATCCCAATCCAGAAGAGGTTGTTAAGTACGTAAGCAAAGAATAGTTGAAGGAGCTCATAAGGAAATAAAGAAAGGTGAAGATGAAACTACATCAGCAAATGAACAAGCATGGACCTTTTAGCAAGAAGGAAAAATGAAAGGTGTGTTATCAAGTCGTGTGTTGTAGAAAATCCAGATTATGTTGTAAGCCTAGATGAGACTTAGACCAAAAGGCATGTCAATTAAGAATATGTTTGTCATATTTATTGTGATATAGTCTATTTTTTGCATTTATTTTATGGTTGGAATTGGGGGGGGGGGGGTGTTGGAAAACATCAATTCCAACCACTTGCATTAAATGTGTTGAGTCTAGTTTCTTCTGGAGAATAGGAAGTTTTGAGTGTTCATGTAGCTTCCCGAAGAAGCCACTATCACCGACTTGAGAAGATTCTTCACAGTGTATAAATACCCCTATTTGGAAATCAAATGTTCAAGTGTGTTTTGTATTCAGTTCTATTTTCTCTGATAGGAAAAACCCCTCTAGGAGGAGGTTCTCTATTCTTCACATGGAAAGTTAAGAATAGTATCGCTAGCAGCTGCAACTCCTCCATGGGAGCAACCTGGGATGGAATGAAGAGTTTCATATCAAAGTGATCTTCGTCGAAGCCTGAAAAGAATACAAAACCAATTCACGTCATGGTTAAAACCGAGAAATAGAATATGGAAACCAATTCATTGTAAGGCTAAAGTAGATAAAGTGAAGAGGAAGAAATCATAAATTTACCTATTATAATAGTTGTTCAACGACCTGTAACACGACCATAACACAATGGTTGTAATTGATAAGAAGGATCCGCATACTTATGGAAATTGATTCATGTTAGAGTTAAAGAAGAGAAATTAAATAGGAAGAAATCATAAATTTACCTATTATAATGGTTGTTTGGTGACCTGTAGTGCTGACATAACATAACTATCGTAAATAATAGGAAGGATTCACATATATATAAAAATATATTTTCTTGTTTAGAATATGGGGCATATAATTGTACCTATAACAATCCTATTTCTTGGGTGTCTATGAGTAAATACATAACATACTAACTGAAGTAGCAGTTCCCTGTAGTTTTGTGCAAATTTTAAAAATAGACCATATCTTGATCCTGGCATTTTTCGGCATGGGGTCCATCCTTGCAATAACATATGAATGATGTAGTTGAATCCGAAGTGTTGTAACAGTAACCACACCTTCCCTGACTTGCTCCAAACGATTTACAACTTTCATCTCTCTTTGGATCATTGTAAATTAGTCGCATTGATTTCACATTAATCGTTACTTGGGTCGTAGTACATCTCGAAATCCAATTCCCATTATCGTACAAACAATAAGAGACACTAGAAAAACATTTTTCGCTAACCATTACTGAGTGGTCAAGTTGACATTTGTAGACATTTAGGGTCCTTCCCTCTATATTGAATATCACGGCGGTGTTTGTACATCTTGGATGGAGTATATGCATGTCAGCGGGATCATCTAAGAATTTTCACTTCTCACCCTTGACAATTAACCAGAATTTAAATTGGCTCTCTATCATTGTGTAATTGTGGCCCTAAATTGTGATTACTGAAGATAAGTTGATCTAAAAGTGAGGGTCACCGCATCCACGATTGCATACACCTAAAGGATATGATATATCTGTAACCCCATATCTCCTAGTATTGTTGTAATACTGGTATTGCAATTCCAAGCTTAAGAAGTAGGGGAATAAAGAGGCACAACATGCAATGCAGATAACTAAGAATAGGTGTCGAGGTATGGAAGGATGAACACGATGAACATTGGATTCCATTGGGAGAATATGAGATAATAAGGATAGAATCAGTGTTGGGAATGAATGACAACAAAGCGTAGGTCGTGTGTAAGATCCCAAAAAAAAAAATTACAATAGATTTGGTACATTTAGGTGTTCAAATTAAAAATGATTGCAATAAAAAACATTGAACACAAGGGGATCTGAAAAATGCAGTCTTTATTTTAATTAATACTTAGACAAACAATACATGCCAAATACAAGCAAATAATGGAGCCCCTACCTTGGAATGCATGACTTCTTAATGCATAAGAAAATAATAACACACTGAAGCACAATCGTGAACCCTGTATGGATCCACTAGACAAATCACACCCACAGGGTTTCCATCCCTAGGATCAAACTGGAATTGACCACACCAAGTTCTCAAGAAAAAAACAATGAGATATATAAACTCAGGATGATCTCAATTCCTAGATCCTATACTCTTTAATAGGCTTGGACTCTATAGAAACATTATTTTATTATTTTTCCTCAAAAAATGAAAGAAAATACCGTGGGAAGATCCCATGGGAAAATACCATGGGTATATTCTGTCCATTTTGACCATATCAAGAAAAGGGAATATTACAAATCCTCTCGCCAAAAGATTTCTTACCCTCAAGCAATCCACTTCTATCCACAAAAAAAATCATTTCTATATTGATATATAGATCCCATACAAACCAGTGTGTTATTCCATGCGTCCATGCTAAATGATCCTGATTTGATCCTTCGATACTTGGATCCAAAAAAATTCTATAGTCAATCTTACCCTTAATATCTTCACTTGGATTGCAATGCCACCTAAGTCTTAGGACATTTGGGTTATGATACCATGTCAGCCCTCCATCATTGCTCGTGCCTAAGGGCCCAAGCTGCAATATGCCCTTGCCTAAGGATATCCTCCTAGGAATGATCCCATCAATAGAGTTCCAACTGATAATTTCTTGCTAATCCATTCCGTTGAAAGGATCTAATGCATGAATGAATGCACATTGAATACATCTACTATGTTGATGTTGATGTTTCCTTATTCTCAACTCATATTACTCCACTTGGTCACTGAACATGATCCATTAGAACACTACCTTGCTCCCCAAAATGTATAAAGGAATATTGGTAGTGCTGCAAGCCTTATATATGTACTCATGTAGAGGACTGTTGTAGAACTCCCAATTATACTCCTCTTGTTGCCTTGTGAGGGACTTGAGTCATTGCTCAGCATTAGAGAGCTTGGACATTGATTCAACACATACTTCTATGAGCTCCTCAATTTTGTTGTTCTCCTGTAAGATAGTGTCTCTGGCTTTCCAGACTCTTTGCTTCAACATCATGAGATCTATCTTGATATGCGTGAATTTTCCCTGAAAATCCTCTACTTGCAATTCTGGTGCCTGTTGGAAATAATACTGAGAGGGGGGGGGGGTGAATAAGTATTATTAGATCAATAATTTAATTTTCAAAACTGATTTGTATACACTACTTCAGCTTAGTGAACTAGCATGTATACGCAACTGTACTTAATGCAACCAGCGTATATCTAGGGATCTTTTGATTTACCCAAATTATCATGTATTGAACTTTAACTAGTATATCAAGAATTCATTAGAGAGTGCAGTAAAAACAGAATAAAGCATCACACATAAGCAACACACATGAACACCAAGATATAAGGTGGAAACCCAATGTGGGTGAAAACCACCTACTGCTGTCTTCTCTGTCTTCTTTTAATAATGAGAAAATTATGTTTACAATTTTTGTACTGGTGCAGTCTTATACTAGTACGTAGGCTTCTACCTGTAGAAGGCTACAACCTTCTCTCATTCTCCAGCTTCTACTGGAAGGGAGCTACAACCCCTTTGCTCTTGTACTAGCTGATATGTTTACTAGTACGTAGGTGCCGGCCTACAGAAGGCTACAACCTTCTCTTTTCTTCCAGGGACCATGTTTCGTAAATTTTCAGACTGGATCCATCAACAACTTCATTCAATCATCAAATATATCTACATCAACCAATCTCCTTTTGAACCAACCACAACTGAATCAATCAATTACTTTGACAACCCATCAATCTGATCATTCAGAATGCTGTCACTAGAATACAGTAACCAGAACCCAAGCCAGAACCTAGAACACTAAAACAACAAACAGAAGAAATTAAAACATATTTTATAAGGTATACACTACTTCCATGTGTCAAACCTGCATGCATACGTGCTTTCCTCAAAGCGAACCAATTTACAGATCTGCAAATCAAATTTATGATGTATACGCTGCTTTGATAAGTAGAACCAGCGTGTATACGCTCCTTTTCTAAAGTGAACCTATGTACAGGTCTGTAAATGATGATTTAAACATTGCAACTATTCCAGGCTTCAGTCATACCTAGATCATCATATTTACAGACTACAACACGCGCCAATTATTCAGATACATGATCAAACCACATAAAGATAATTCACTTCAAGCCTTAAGATCCTGATACATCATTAGATCTTATCCTTCATCATCAACTAAGGTTCATCCTTGGTTCATATCCAACAATGCATCATAACACAATAACCTGCATACTAGATCTCACACTTCATCAGATATTCGATACTTGCACACCTTGGCCTAATGATCTTCTTCTCCTTTTATAGTTTGTAGGCATTTCTCAATACCATGGACCAAAACCACTTAGGACCAATACCTTGGACAAATACAATGGATCAAAATACCATGGACTAAATACTTCGGACCAAAAATTTATTTTTCCAAGGTATACTCACTTTTCCTTCTGTGAAAGTGTGTGTGTGTACGTATACGCGATTTGTATATAGTGAACCTACGTGTATACGTAGATTGGTCAGTGGTGAACCTGCATATACCTCTCTTTCTTCATTCTGTGAAGACTGATTTGTAATTCTTTGCTGTTTACCTACTATACTGTGATCTTTCATCTGAGTGAGTTGCCTTCTGAACTGATTCCTTGAAGCTGCCCTACATTTCATCACATCTGTAAACACTACTATCATGCATTCTGCCACATCTGATATCTCTTCTGTACATCCATCTAGTTCCCATATACATGAGAGTTGTTCTACTACAAGAGGATTGCCATCAAGTACAACACATATCATGATGTCAACAATCTCCCCCTTTGGACTTTATGGCAACAACAACCACACCAAGTCACTTCCCCCCTTTGTCATCAAGGGCAAAGGGTCATTCTCCCCCTGAGTGCATGCTGAATTCTCTGATATGCTGAAGTGTGCCAATTGAGCTCCCATGATCGAGTCCATGCTCACCCTGAGCATAAGCAAAGTATGCAAAAAGATGTTTTAAAAGAAGAACATGACTCTATACATACATCACAAATGACCTTCCTATCACCAATGAATCATACATACATCCATCTCCCAACCAAGTGGGGATATACCAAATTTGACTCATCCACCTAACCAAGTGGGGATATATCAATTGTTTATACATGTAAAAAACAAGAAGCATTACATCATCCATCCCATGCATAGTGGGGTTACAAATTAGGTCTTTTCATGACCGTTACATTAAAAGATATACATGACATATATAACAGAGACCAAATATCTTAAAAAAGATCATGATAGTCGTCAGAAACTATCATCAGCAGCATCTGTCAACATCATCCAGACTAGCAACCTGTATATGTCCATCATTAGTTCCCAAAATATCATCAACCATGTTCTCCCCCTGAACCTGTTCCACCTGTTCACTGTCAGATCTGATCATTGCATACGTTAGTAAGAGATATCAAAGCATCATCATCATCAGATATACATCAAGTGATCAACAACACTATGAGGACCAATATATCAACAGATTGAAACCATCATCAAACAGAGCAGATAATTGACAGAACCATAGCAGACCCCTTTTTCCTGAGTCTGACCCACTGCTTTTCTTCAAACCAACATATACGTGACTGTGCCCACAGAAACTATCCTATGTACGCGACTGTGCTTCATGAAACTCGCGTATAACCACCTTTCTTTAAAAAATAGGATTTAACAGCAGTATGATGAAGAAACTACTCCTAGATTTTATCTGAGATATTCAATGTCTCTCTGGGCGGTGGTTTAGTGAATATATCAGCAACCTGTTCTTTGGAGGGAACATACTCCAATTTGACCTTTTGTTCAAGCACTTGTTCACGTAGGAAATGATATTTGATGGGTATGTGCTTGGTCTTGGAGTGTATGACTGGATTCTTTGAAATACTGATGGCACTTGTATTATCACATAGAATGGAGATGGGTGGAGTACATGTGATCTGAATGTCTTGCAAGGTTTGCATCATCCAAAGTAGTTGTGTGCAGTAAGATGCAACAGCCACGTATTCTGCTTCAGCCGTAGATAATGAAATTGAACTTTGTTTCTTGCTAAACCAAGACACCAACCTGGAACCCATATAGAATGCGCCACCACTAGTGCTTTTTCTGTCATCAAGACTTCCTGCCCAATCTACATCTGTATATGCATGAAGTGTAAGATCTGTATCTCTAGGATACCATAAACCAAAGTTCTATGTTCCTTGAAGATATTTGAAGATCCTTTTGACTACTTGAAGGTGTGATTCGTTTGGATTTTCTTGGAATCTTCCAACTATTCCCACTGCATGCATGATGTCTGTTATAGACATTTTTGGGCACTACAACCCCAATCATACATGTCCATAAACCAAGGGCTCCTAAGTCCCTAAAAGTGTTGTTCCATACCCTAAAAGAACAAGGTCAGCTGATTACATCATCTCCCAGAAGTTCTCCATAGGAAACTGCTCAGAACTGGTCAAAACTGGACCATACAGGTTGCTCAGTGCTAAGGGTGTGATGCATCCCACCTGCCCAGTGTAAAGGGTGCGATGCATACTGAAAAGCCCTTATGTAGGGTGTGATGGGCGAGAGTGGACAAATGGCAGAGATAGTTTGCGAGGTGGATGATCATAGAATCTTCGAGAAACTTCTCCTATGACACTTGCCTCTCTGAATTTGCCCAGGTATGAGTAAGAGATCATCAATCTCCAAGTGGAATCAAGAACTATCAGAGAGAGGACACTAATCAAAATCCCAGAAGCTGAATCACCCCCCTGCAATCATCTATATATGGATCCCTCATCCCAGAGATCCAGAGGCTGGAATTTTGTATCTTGTAAGGAAGTGTTATTGGTTTCTTGGTGGAATATCATAGTGTTGGGTGATATAAGCTTTTCATGAGGTGAAGAAGGGCTTTCATGCTAGGAGGATGACGCTGGGTCAGAACAATTGGTTGTAGTCCTCTTTGCTATTCTTGATATTAATAAAGCTATTCAAGTTTTCCTCCACATTCTTGTATGTTTGATGATATATGCAGTTGTATGGTTAATATATATTTGGTCCTATATTGTTTATGATTGTAGATCTCTGTTCTTTGATAGTATTGTGTTGCTTTGATTCCACAGATGCTCTTTGAAGCTGGGTAGATGAAGGCAAAGCGACAAGGATCTGTCAGAAGGGAGAGGAACCAAGCAAGGAACTAAGTGCAAGACTGAGGTTGGTGTCCTTTGTTCCCCTCTTATCTACTTCTCATAAAGGAAAGCGAAAGTAGTTTTAGCTTGTTTGTTTCTAAGATAGCTACCAGTCTTAGTGGGACTAGCAACTCCGAGTGGACACTAGATTTCCCGATAACAAAATGGCGACTCCACTGGGGAGCGAATAGATTGTTTGTTTGTCTATATTTGTTTGTTTTATAAACTTACAGATGGAGGCTGAAGTCAAGCCAGCTAGCCTTCGAACTGCATTTGCTATGCAAGTGCAAATTAGATCAATGCTGCTTCAGTCTATCTCTGAGTTTTGTTTATAAAATGAACAATCGATTTGCAAACCTTCTAATTGCCTCAGTGGTGGCTCTAGTAATCTCATTAGATCAACCCCTGTGATTTATATTTACTGAACATCACTTGCTCGGCCTAAATCTCTGAACTGAGCTGCAAACTGTGACCTGGAACCCAGTTGAAGTCTTGTCCCTAGACCATTGCACCTTCTCCTCTTGGGAATCTGGATGCATCGCACCTCTTGTGTGCAGTAGGTGCGCTGCATCGCACTTTCCCTGTGTTACAGGTGTGCTGATCAGACAAGACCTCTTCTGCTCTCAGATTTTGGTTTTTTTGTTCACTCTCTTCAGCTTTATTTAGGAGTTTTACTATCTGTGATCAGTATACCACTGTGGAAACTCCCTTCCTTTCCATCATTCTGCCTCCATTGTGCAAAGAACTGTGAATGTTTTTATGTATTGTGTGCCATTTTCAGTTCTCTTTTACAAAGAAGTAGCATAATCAAACTGTCGTCTTCTGATTTGAAAGTGTCACAAGTGTCATTTTCAATCAAAGAAAAGAATTCTATTGTTCTGGACGATCGATTATACGGTTACTCTTGTATTTGATTTGAATTAGTAGTTTTTCAAGTGTTGAAAGCAGTTTTCAATTCAAAATAGCAAAGTGTCATCATTATCTTCCTTTCGTTTTGAAGAGAAATTTGTTAGTACTGTCGCTTTGAAAAGATAATTCAGATTTGTACTTAGCCTTCTTCTTGTCATTCACACATTAAGAAAGCTGAAAAAAAATACATGCATGTGCATTTGCATTTAGACTGCTTGTTGGTTTGATTTAGGATAGTGCATCTAGTGTGTGCTCTCTGCTCTATGTTGAAAGAATATCATCTCTCTTTCTTTAGTAGCTAGGATTTTCATTGCAAAAATAAGATTAAATGATTGTTTATCATCTTAGACTGCATTTTAGGAATTATATATCTATATCACGCGGCAAACCTGAAAGGAAAATTTCTTAAGAAAGATCAACTGTAAAATAAATTCAATGAACATAAAAACGCTTTGGAACCTAATGCACAACATCTAGAAGTCTAGGCTAGAGACATATTCTAGCGTCGTAAAGCCTGGTAACTATTACTTTCACTATTGGTTGGATGATTCCTCTTCTTTGAGACGACAAGTGCTAGTATGGACTTGTGCTCCCATGTATCGTCGAGTATATATTGGGAGACCACAACAGGTTATATCCTTTATCCATAGAAAGCCGTGTCTGCCGCCCTATCGATCGCAATGCACTGAACACAACATTCGGGAAGATTGACTGCCGTACCGTAAAAAGTATTCTGCAGTTTTGTGATTGGTTTGGTAATCCCTCTGTCTAGATTTCCAGAGTAGTCTCTTTCATTCCTTTTCAGATTCCTTAAAGGAAAAGGTCCATATGAGCACCTGTCACTTCAGGCTCATTAAAAATCAAAGGCGACTAGAGTCATCTTTTGTTTTTTCTTGACTCTTAAAAATTGAAAAAAAAAGTTGTGTCAAAGCGTCTAAAATTTATTTTAATCGGAATAATATCACCATTCCTGCGTTGGTCTTAGGTTCAGATCCTAGTCCTTTCTCCTCTTGGGGAGATGTTGGTGCACCTCATATGGCCACATTTTCACCTCCAGGATTGACTATTGGCTTGCCAATATGGCTCTTCTTGACCTCTATCGTTTAGAACACCGTAATTCCTGAACAATCGAGTCAGCAAATAGATGATACTAAAGTTACCTCCCAACCTTCTACTTCATCCGATTCTCCCTCTCCTCCTTCCTCTTCGCTTGATGAAGTTGGTAAAGCCAAAAATCAGGTAACTAAGAAAGAGAAGAAAGGGAAGGAGAAGAAAGGGAAGAAGAAGAAGGAGCCAAAGGTGACAAGGGGTAACCAGGCATCGTCTAGTGAAAATCCACACACTACACCATCCAAGCCTAAATCTCCATGTGTCATTTGTAAAGGATACCACTATCATCGAGATTGTCCTTGCATCCCTCAGATCTTAAGGGACTGGTCTCCTCGTTTGCACAACCCGGTGTCGTCAACCTCTGAAGATCATGTTGAGAGTACACCATCAACTAGTGAAAGTGAAGCATTTGGACAAAAAAGGAAATGTAAATTTCCTTGTAAACAGTGTGAAGGAGATCACGTCGTCCACCGGTGTCCCTTCCTAGATGAAGCTAAAAGCGTTTTGGATAACCATCGAGCTTCATCGCTACGGCTTCCTCCTGGATACAAGAAACTCTTGGCGAGTCCATCGCTAGTTCAAAATCCGACCGACATGCCATTGTGGTCGGTCGAAGCATCTATCATTGAAGATAAACTCGCTGAATCCATACCAGATGAAAGTCAAAAGGTTGAGGCGGCAGTCGACCCGGTCTTGTCTTCAGAAGGTCCATCTTCAAATGATACAAACACCGAAGAAAATGAGAACGACACCATTCAAATTCTTTTCGTAAGCACAGACTCTGATGAACATGGGGGCAATCTACCCATTCCTTTACCGTAGGAAGGAAGTTCGTTAGAGTCATATCCGGCCGTCTATTCAGTCCCACCTCCATGCAACCTAGTCGTTTCCTTCGATTGGAATCTACTAGGCAGACCCTGTGTATCGGTTAATGTACCATTTCGAATCATTGTACAAGTTTACAAAATGATCATGGTCAGTACCATCATAGATGAAGGGGCTTCTGTGAGTATCCTTTCCTCAACTGCTTGGGAAGTGCTTGGTTCGCCATCGCTTCTGCCTGAAATGAGAAATCCAATAAGCTTCGACAAAGGAACCAGTCGACCGTTAGGGATCCTTCCCAATGTGCCCATAACGTTGAGAAGGAAAACCGTTTACATAAACGTAATGGTAGTCCAAGGACCTCTAGATTATAATCTACTCCTTGGATGCGACTATAATTATAGCATGGGAGACATTGTCTCCTCACTCTTTAGAGTAATGTGTTTTCCGCATGAAGGCCGAGTGGTCAAGCTCGTAGACCAGCTTTCGTTACTTGGATCACACATGGCTAATAGTCAAATGACATCCCTAAATGGTCTTTTCGCGCAAGGAATGTCTCATCATTCTCTAGTGCATCCCCCTGAAGAGCACGAGTGATTCAGGAGGACATGACTGAAACCCAGGGGGCATGCACCCTGGTCTGTTTCGGCAGGAAAACTTTGGGTATGGGGTAGGTTTCCGCGGAGGATATATGACTAGTCTGACACACCCATCCGTTTAGGAAAATGGGATTAGACTGGAATAAGATTCCCTCATCAAAGTTATGTGAGTGGAGGCGACCGCGCCACTCACCTTTGTCTATTTCGGTAGACATCGCCAAGGAAGCATTTTGTCTGCAACGCGGATGGAGAGATTTCATATGGTAACCTGGAAACTCTAATTTGCTATGCCTAGGGGCATGCAAACCTTTTTGCATGCAAGCGAAGAGCGACCATTTATTTTCTTAGTTTGTAGTTTCTCAACCCTTTAAACTCGTAGGATTGGTTGTTCCTAGTTTTCATAATGAAAGGATCTGGAGGAAAGTTTCGAATGGTAGCTCCCTAAAAATTGAACCTATCGATGAGACATCCTTATTATACGACTGACATGAGCAGTTCTTATGTGAAGTTCAAGCTCATTAAAAATTAAACCTTAGCAATGAGCAAACGTTCCCCCAGAGTTTAAGCTCATTAAAAAATGAACCAATTTCCGGTAAATAACCATTGTGAATGCATTATCCTCAGCTTTTGAGCCCTGGTCGTGTTCTTACCATCACCTCCACTCTATTTTAGCTGATCATTCACCTCCATTTGATTGTTTACCCCTTTTGAGGAACAGCTGCGAAGAGTGATCCTGTTAGCCATCCTTGTGACACTGTTGTGATTAGAAAATTCCAAACCTTACTTGGAATTAGTTGCTACTTGAAATTATCACTCGTTCCTCAAAAAACGAGTCTCCTTTAAGCTCTTTTCATCTGACTCTTAAATTATGAAAATATTGTCGAGCAATTGGCCTCTCTAGCTCGTTAAAGTTACCGGAAGTGCTATCCCTCCTCTAGATTTTAATCTTTTTGGACCTGAGGGATTATTACACAAAAAGATCGAGCGCTTGTTTTGTTCGGCTCGTTAAAATTATCGAAAATTCATCCCTTTCGTATTATTTTATACTTTTTCGGACTTAAGGGATTATATGACGAAAAAGGATTATTGGAGTTTCCTTTACGTCCCTTTCAGACTCTTTAAAATTGAAAAGGACCGAGTTATCTTTGTCGTTAAACTTGTTAAAACCGAATAGCGACAAACTTGTCCCTACAGAAAAGAACGAGTTTCACTGTCGCTAGGCTCGCTAAAACATATCGACGGGTTTGCCTGAAGGGAAAATTATAGAACAAGCATATGTTATCCTCCTCAAGCTTGACAAAAATAAAGAGGTACTGGTCAGCAATGCCTGGGGAAAAATTGGGAAGAAAACTTGAAGAAACTTTATTGGTAGCAAGTCACTCTTGAACATGACACTTTCACTCCACGTCTGAGTCGGTTGGGTTATTCCATTTATTGGTCATATTACCATTGGTCCATCACACCATCCATATTTGGGGTTAATGCTACCAATCCATGTCAATGTCGCTGGTATGTTCAAGAGCAGTCACTCAGAGAATTCACCTATGTCTCATCCGCTGCAATACATTCATGCTCCATTCCTTCATGATCACCACCCTGAACCCTGTATCAGCAGATCATTTTCGCCTCCAAAAATAATTTACTCCGTTCCATGTCGTAGATGTGGGATTCATTAAGGCCTTCCTACGACGGGTCACTTCTTGTCGACATCAACTCATTATCCAAGAAGTCGACTTAGGAACAACCCTTTCAGTACTTTGAAGCTTGTATGCCTCAATGGCAAGTTTCTCACTTCCAGCGACAGGTTTACATCAATGGCCTTTGACCGAAATATTTTGCGTGGTGTTCGACACTAAGTCCTTTTTCACACCATGCGAATTGTATTATAGTACCTTGAGGGTCATCATCATTATCGGTGATTCCTCTCGTGCTTGTTAACAACTTACATCATTGGCTGGTAATCAGGCGATGTCTTTCCATGTTCGACTCCAGAACATCTTTCACATGGATCGACTTGTACTCTGAGTGAAGATTGGACGAGTTTGAAGACCCCGGATCTAGTTTCATCCATCCGGGCTATGATATATTCAGGAAAATAAAGACATCAAATGTACATTGTTGCTGCACAGATGATCATTCGAATCAAAGGATGATGACTCTATCAGAATCATCAGTCTGCCACACAGACGGTTGTCTGTCTTATGTACATGAAAATGAATTTATAAAGCTGAGCATGGGAATGCCTGCCTCAGCTAGATCATGAAAAATATTATGAAGATAATGTATTGTATTGTATCTTATTATAGGTCGCCTTCCAGCTCGAAAAAACTTCAGATCCTCATGATAAAGCATTTCACCCGACATCAAAAGATTAACAACCTCATGCTTTAGGGGGCAATTGTTATAGACATTTTTGGGCACTGCAACCCCAATCATACATGTCCATAAACCAAGGGCTCCTAAGTCCCTAAAAGTGTTGTTCCATACCCTAAAAGAACAAGGTCAGCTGATTACGTCATCTCCCAGAAGTTCTCCACAGGAAACTGCTCAGAACTGGTCAAAACTGGACCATACAGGTTGCTCAGTGCTAAGGATGCGATGAATCCCACCTGCCTAGTGTAAAGGGTGTGATGCATACTGAAAATCCTTTTTGTATGGTGCGATGGGCGAGAGTGGACAAATGGCAGAGACAGTTTGCGAGGTGGATGATCATAGAATCTTCGAGAAACTTCTCCTATGACACTTGCCTCTCTGAATTCACCCAGGGATGAGTAAGAGATCATCAATCTCCAAGTGGAATCAAGAACTATCAGAGAGAGGACACTAATCAAAATCCCAGAAGCTGACTCAACCCCCTGCAATCATATATATATGGATCCCTCATCCTAGAGATCCAGAGGCTGGAATTTTGTATCTTGTAAGGAAGTGCTGTTGGTTTCTTGGTGGAATATCATAGTGTTGGGTGATCTAATCTTTTCATGAGGTGAAGAAGGGCTTTCATGCTAGGAGGATGATGCTGGGTCAGAACAATTGGTTGTAGTCCTCTTTGCTATTCTTGATATTAATAAAGCTATTCAAGTTTTCCTCCACATTCTTGTATGTTTGATGATATATGCAGTTGTGTGGTCAATATATATCTGGTCCTATATTGTTTATGGTTGTAGATCTTTGTTCTTCGATAGTATTGTGTTGCTTTGATTCCACAGGTGCTCTTTGAAGCTGGGTAGACGAAGGCAAAGCGGCAAGGATCTATCAGAAGGGAGAGGAACCAAGCAAGGAACTAAGCGCAAGACTGAGGTTAGTGTCCTTTGTTCCCCTCTTATCTTCTTCTCATAAAGGAAAGCAAAAGTAGTTTTAGTTTGTTTGTTTCTAAGATAGCTACCAGTCTTAGTGGGACTAGCAGCTCCAAGTGGACACTAGATTTCCCGATAACAATGTCCGATCGGGTACCTGTTAGATAAAGCAGACTGCTAATCATGGATCTGTAAGTTGGTTGATGTACTACTATTGATTCATAATTTGAGCTAAGACTGCATCCTATTACCATTAGGGTACATACTGGTTTAGAATCTTTTATGCCGTACTTTTTCAGGATCTGTTTGAGATATTTTGTTTGTGAGAGAAAAATACCATCTTTATTTTGTTGAACTTGTAGACCAAGAAAATAGGTAAGCTCACCAAGCAAGGACATTTCAAATTCTTGCTGCATTATTGAAGCAAAATTCTGACTCATGGATTCTTCATTTCTACCAAAAATGATATCATCAACATACACAACAATTATTAGCAATTTACTAGTGTCCATCTTTGTATATAGATTGCTATTTTCCGACCCCTTTGAAAAACCCTGTTGATGGAGATATTTTTCAAGACGGTAATACCATGCCCTTGGAGCCTATTTTAGACCATACAGAGATTTTCTAAGTTTGCATACAAGTTTTGCATCATTTCCAAGAATGAATCCTTCTGGTTGTTAAATATAGACTTCTTCTTCTAAGTCTCCATTAAGAAAGGCAGATTTTACATCCATTTGGTATACTTTGAATTTCTGAAAACTAGAAAGAGCAAGAAACATTCTTATGGCTTCAAGTCTAGCAACAGGTGCAAAATTTTCTTCAAAATCTATACCTTCTTGTTGAGCATATCCTTTACAAACAAGTCTAGCCTTGTTTCTAATAACTTCTCCATTTTTGTTTAGCTTGTTTTTGAATATCCATTTAGTTTCTATGATATTCTTATCATGAGGTCTAGGAACTAATTCCCAAGTATTATTCTTTTCAATTTGCTCAAGTTCTTCATTCATGTCCTTGACCCAACATTCATCTCTACATGCGTCATTTACATTTTGAGGTTCAATGGAAGATAGTAATGCTAGATAGGTTGAAGCTTCAGCAATGGTTCTTCTAGTCTGCACACCTGCCCCTTTTTCCCCTAAAATTTGAGTTTCTGGATGATTTTTCTGAACATACCGGGACGGAGTCTTTTCTTCTATCGTTAACTCTTCTTCTGATGCTTCATTGGTTTCTTCTTCAGAATCAGTTTGATTTGATGTGGGAAAATTATCCTCATCTTCTTCATTATCATAATCTTGGTTTTTATCTGTTTTGGATTTCTGCATGCTTCATCAACCACAACATCAATACTTTCAATAATTTTCCCAAGTATTTTATTATAACATTTATATCCTTTACTTCGGGAAGAGTAGCCAAGAAGAATACCTTCATCCTCTCTGGGTTCAAACTTACCAAGTTTTTCATCAGTCCTTTTGATGTAACATTTGCTTCCAAAAACTTTGAAGTATTTTACAATAGGAGTCTTACCATACCAAAGTTCCTATGGAGTTTGAGTGCTGTTTACCTTAACATTTGCTTGGATGAGAATGGTGATGGTGGTGAAAGCAGCTTCACCCTAGAAGGTTGCAGGAGTTCCAGATTCATCTAGCATTGTTGGGTGTGGAGCATGATTATTTAAGATCTCTGTTTTAGCCAGATGTATACCCCAGGAAGTTTGTACATGCCTCCACGCGGGGGGGTGTGGGGGGGACTTGTCCCCCCTGTAGGGGTTCGGGGGGGTTGATCCCCCTCGACTAGGGGGTCTAGGGGCCAACGGTCCCTCGGCGGGGGTTTCAGGGGCACCGCCCCTGAAGCTAAAAACATATGTAAAATTTCCTTGTAAAAGTATAGTAATTTCTAGTCAATCTGGGCCGTTCATTAGGTGGATGATCTAATGGTAGAACTTATGTTTAATTTAGGGTTTTTTTGCCCTATAAGGCAACCCCTATTTTTTTCCCTAGAAGGCAACCCATCTCATTGTATGAGGTCATTGTATTAAGGCTGTGTAATAGATGTGTATTCTCCGAGCGAGAAATAGAGAGGTGAGACTGTGAAAGAAAATAGAGGATATTACAGCGGATCAACTGTAGGTTGTGTCTCTTCATTTTGCTAGATAATAGAAAGGAAGGACTGGTTGTTCAGGGTGGACATAGCCCAAACTGGGTGAACCATGTATATCTGCGCCTCTCTGGTTTTATGCGTTTTCTGTGTTTATATTTATGCAATATTCTATGTGTTCCATTGCTTTGTAATATATAATTTTCTAACAAGCATAGCACGAGCCATTTGTTGAATAGTTATGTTCATCCTTTCTACCACTCCATTTTGTTGAGGAGTCCTTGTAGTGGATAACTGCCTTTTTATTCCATGTTGTTCACAAAAGTAAAAGAATTCATTCAAGGTAAATTCCCCTCCTCGATAAGATCTGAGGCATTTGATTTTGCAATCTGATTCATTTTCAACCAAGGCTTTGAAGGCTTTGAATTTTTCAAATGCTTCATCTTTATTCTTTAGAAGACCTATCCAACACATTCTGGAAAAATCATCAATGAATAATATAAAGTATTCATCTCCACGAGGTGACTTTTTCCTTGATGGTCCACATAAATCAGTATGAACAAGTTCAAGAGGCTTACTAGCTGACCCTTCCTTTTTGATGAAGTGAGATCTGGTTTGCTTACCGAATTAACATGATTTGCATATAGTATTTTCAGGAATGTTGATATCTGGAAGCTCACAAACTACCTGGAATCTACATGCTTTTCTTATTTGAGAGAAGCTTAGATGTCCCAATCTTTTGTGCCATAGCCAATTTTCATCATTTTTGCTTAGATAGCACTGTTGTTGTCCTCCTTTGAGTATGTATAGGTTGTTTGGAGTTCTTGTCCCTTTGATCACAGTTTCTCCTATATCAAGCTCACGAACAACACATCCATTTGATCGAAACACTACTTCATTTCCTTGATCACACATTTGACTCACACTCAATAGGTTATGCTTTAAGCCATCAACATACATAACATTCCCAGCTTTAACTTTTTCTTTCAAGAAAACAAAGCCTTTACCTTTTATGACAGCAGGAGTGTCATTTCCAAATGAGACACTCTTTTCCTTTTCTAAGGCATTATATGAGTGTAGTTTTTCTTTGTCACCTGTCATGTGTTTTGAGCATCCACTGTTGATGTACTACTAGTTTTCTTGTCCTTCTGCATACAAGGCTATACCACATCTTTCTGTTTGCGGTTCTTTCTTTCTCCATATTTTGGGATTTAATGGAGTTTTCTCCTTTTGAGGTATTTTCCGAAATTTACTCATGCACTCAGATTCTTCATGGCCAAAGTTGTTACAGATTGAGCATTCTATTTCATTTTCAAGAAGAGAAAAGTTATTATAGGAAATTTTCTTGATCCCTGTCACATTCCTTTTATTTTGTGCTTCTCTATTCATGATAGTTTTGTAAGCAACACATTGAGCAGCTTTGTGTCCAAAATTATGACATGAGAAACATTGACCACTAAAAAAGTTCCTACGATTATCGAATCTACTGACCTGGTGATTGTAGTTTCTATTGAGATTTATCTTTGAAGCAAATTGAGTACGATTTACTTGAGGTTGATTGTGGCTTCTGTTCATTCTTGAAGTAAATTGAGCCTGATTCACCTAGTGATCTGCTTTATGCCTTTGCTGACGATTGTCAAACTATTCACTACTCTTTGCTGCATCAAGATAGCTTTTAGTGGAGGTTGACAGCTTCTGTGATTGAGATGTTTCTTCAGTGTATCCAAGACCTTTCATTATCAGAGGAGAGCACTGCACTTTGATAATTTAATTTAAGGTTTCTGATCCTTTAGCAAATCTAAGATTAAGAGCTTTTCTTTTCTCAAGATCCTTTCTTAGACCCACAATTTCACATTCTAGCTTTTTGTTGTGTTTTTCTCTTTTAGTAAGTTGGTATGTCAAGGTATCTATAATCATATTCTTTTCTTCTATACAGATTTTGAGTTTAGAGATTTCTTCATAAAGGTCATTGTTATGAAACCAGCTCAAGAAAAGATAGATCAACGCCTTAGAATTCAGCCTCTTCGAGGGGGCAACCTCCTTTACATTACATAAATGAACAATTCTTTGATGATTCAAATGAAAAAACCTCCTTTCTATATATAGGAGTCTAAGGAGTCACAATATAATCCAGCCGACCTAACAATAATAATAAAGCCACAAAAATAAAAATAGAGGGATTCTATGGGGCACAATAATAATAATATGGGGGCAATAGGGGCACAACAATATTAAAAAGGGGTATAACTACAATAGTAATGGGGTAATCACTAGTATTATAGGGACCCAACATGCCCCTATCCTTCAAAAAAGTGTTGTCCTCAACGCTTGAGTAGTTCTGGATACTTCTGCATAAAATTCTCTTCCTCCCATGTGGAATCTTCAGCGGATAAGTTCTTCCACTTGATAAGATACTCTGAAATTGATCGATTTCGTAGCTGTCCAGTTCTTGTTTCTGTGACTGCTTCTGGTTCCAATATAATTTTTCCTTCCTCGTCAAGTTCTGGCAATATTTTTTGAACTGGGATCTGGTCACCTATAACCTTCTTTAAACATGAAACATGGAAAACTGGGTGCAATCGAGAAGCTGCAGGAAGCTCCAATTCGTATGCCATAGTACCAATCTTTTGCAACACCTTGTATGGACCATAATACTTTGGTGATAATTTATTATCCTTCTTAGCTTGCTTGAGGGACATTTGCTTATATGGTTGTAGCCATAGGAATACCCAATCACCTACATCAAAACTTCTTTCACTGCGATGTTGATCTGCTTGTTGTTTCATTCTATTCTGTGCCAACACGAGGTTATCCTTTAAGAGTTGGAGGACTTGTTGTTGATGTTCGATGTGATGTTCCACTGCTTGAACCTTAGAATTTTCTCTTAAATATGATGTGATGGATGGTGGTTGATACCCATAAAGTGCCATAAATGGGGTCATTTTTGTTGCTGTATGGAAGGAAGTGTTATACCACCATTCAGCCAGAGGTAACCATTTGACCCATTCTGTCTGTTTATCTGATACAAAGCAACGAAGATATCCTTCCAAACATTTGTTTACTATCTCAGTTTTCCCATCAGATTGAGGATGATAAGATGAGCTATGAGCTAACTGAGTACCAAGACAAGAAAATAATTCTGTCCAAAAATTTCCAGTGAAAATGGGATCTCTGTCACTTACAATAATCTTTGGGTTTCCATGTAGCTTTTGAATTGTTTCCATAAATGCAGTAGAAACTGTACTGGATTTAAATGGATGTGATAATGCACAAAAGTGTGCATACTTGGTAAGTCTGTCAACTACCACCATGATGACACTCTTTCCCTCAGACTTGGGTAAAGTTGTGATAAAATCCATTGAAACTTCCTCCCAATGTTGGCTTGGAATGGATAAAGGTTGTAATAGACCCGGTGTCTTAATTGTTTCAACTTTATTTTGTTGGCAAACCAAACATTCCGCCACAAACTTTTGAATATCTGATTTAAGGCCATCCCAAAAAAATTCCTTCTTAACCCTGTGGTAAGTTTTTAAAAATCCTGAGTGCCCTCCTAAGGGAGAAGTGTGCAATTCCATAAGAATCTTTTGTTTTAGCTGGGAATTCTTACAGAGGTATAAGCGATCTTTGTACCATAACGAATCATTTTTCCAGCTAAATGTATCAGACGTACTGGAATCTTGTTGTAACTTTCGAATAAGTGCCCACACTTCTTCGTCATTCTTCCATTCCTCCCTTGCTTCGTTTATCCAATCTGGTTGGATAATAGAAATGGCGCACAACAATGCTTCCACATCCTCATCCTTTCTTGAGAGTGCATCTGCCACCACATTTTGGTTCCCTTTTTTGTAGATGATTTCAAAGTCATAACCCAACATCTTTGTGACCCACTTTTGTTGTTCTTCAGAGGATAAACTTTGTTCTAAAAAGTATTTAAGGCTATGATGATCCGTTTTTACCTTGAAGTGTCTTCCCATTAGGTAGGGTCACCATTTCTTAAGTGCATGGAGTATTGCCAACATTTCCTTCTCATAAATAGCTTTGCTTAAAAACTTTCCCTTGATTGGACGACTTTCAAAGGCAATGGGTCTTTCATCTTGCATTAGAACAGCACCAATTCCATTTCATGAAGCATCACATTCCACAATAAAGGTTTTTGTGAAGTCCAATGTAGCTAAGACCGGTGCTTGGCACATTGCCTCTTTAAGATGTTCAAAGGCCTTTGTTGCTTCCGGAGTCCATGAAAATGCATCTTTCTTCAATAATGTTGTTACAGGTGCTGCTATTCTCCCATAATTCTTAACAAACTTGCAATAATACCCTCTCAACCCGAGAAATCCTCGTAGATGCTTTATGGATGTGGGGATTTTCCATTCCTTAATGGCTTTAATTTTGCTAGGGTCTACCTTGACTCCTTCATGAGATACAATATGACCCAGATATTCCACCTCTTGGACTCCAAAGAAACATTTGGATCTTTTTGCATATAATTGTTTCTCCTCCAATAGTTGTAGAACCCTGTCAACATGTTCAACATGATCCTTCCAAGACTTGCTGTAGATAAGTATATCATCAAAAAATACTAACACAAATTTTCTAAGGAATGGTTTGAAAATTGAATTCATCAAACCTTGAAATGTTGAAGGTGCATTGGTAAGGCCAAAAGGCATGACCAAAAATTCATAATGACCCTCATGAGTTCTAAATGCTGTTTTCAGAATGTTTTCATTCTTCATTCTGATTTGATGATATCCTGAACGAAGATCCAACTTGGTGAAGTAAATTGATCCATGCAATTCATCCAGTAATTCATCAATGACAGGAATGGGGAGCTTATCTTTAATAGTGAGCTTGTTGAGCTCCCTATAATTCGAACACATGCGCCATGATCCATCCTTCTTGTGCACCAATACTACTGGAGCAGAGAAAGAACTTTGACTCGGTTGAATTAAACCAGCCTCTAGCATCTCTGCAACCATACGTTCAATTTCACTCTTTTGGACATAGGGATATCTGTACGGCCTGATGTTTGGAGGAACACTTCCTGGAATCAGATGAATAGCATGATCATGATTACGCATAGGTGGGAGACCTTTGGGAGTCTCAAATACCTTGAAATGATTGTCCAGGACTTTTCGGAGATCTGGAGAAATAGATGATTCCGATGTGGAAACATCTAGCGAACATAATTGTGCAATTACACCTCTTTGCTCCTTTTTTAGAAGCTTTGTCATACCATTAGAGCTGATTATCTTTCCTGGTTTCCCTGCAATACCCCTTAATTCAACTTCTTTTCCTTCCGTAGAAAATTTGATGAAAAGTTCTTGAAAATTAAAAGCTATTGTACCCAAGGATTGTAGCCATTGGACTCCTAGTATAACATCATCACCTCCCATTGGAATGGAAAGCATTGGGCTAGTTAATACATATTCTCCCATGGATAGCTTGATATTATGGCACTTTCTAGAGCAATTTATTGTTCCTCCATTTGCAATCATCACTTGACACTCTGGTGCTAGATATAAGAAACAATTCAATTCTTTTGCTACCTTACAATAAATAAAATTGTGGGTGCTTCCTGAATCAATCAACACTATTACCTTTTTCTTCTTGATTTGTCCTTCTATCTTGATGGTTTGAGGAGTGGTAATTCCCACCAATGCATTACAAGATATGGTCGGATTTATTTGTTCTTCATCTAGGCTTTGTTCCTGGAGTATATCCTCTTTTTTTGACCTTTCTTGCTCCTTTTATTCTTCCTCTTCACAATCTATGTAGAATAATTTCTCCTCAGCACACTTATGACCTTTAGTGTATTTTCTATCACAACTGTAACAAAGCCCTTTTGCTCTTTTTTCTTCCAATTGTTGAGGTGTCAACCTTATAGGTTGTGGAAGACTAGGGGCAACAACACTTCCATCTTTATAGTTGTGAGTGGTATGCTTCCTGGTTGC
Source organism: Pinus tabuliformis (assembly GCA_031772625.1). Classification (NCBI taxonomy): domain Eukaryota; kingdom Viridiplantae; phylum Streptophyta; class Pinopsida; order Pinales; family Pinaceae; genus Pinus; species Pinus tabuliformis. The sequence goes on from CM062818.1 coordinate 89,374,035, forward strand.
CATAATTTTGCTTTCCATTTTTCTTGCTAACCTGAATGCCTTCTCTAATGAATCAGGTTCCCAAAGGCGAACATCATGTTGGATATTATCCTTTAAAGACCCTATGAACACATCAATCCTATGCTCCACTGGAATATATTTTACCCTTATTTTCAATTTTTGGAACTCCTCAATGTGCTCCATTATTGAACCCTTTTGTTTGAGACTTATCAATTGGCTAAAAAAGGTGTTGCTTTTTGTATCCTCATAATGTGCTATCAATTCTTCCGTAAAAATTACCCAAGTGATAAATTGTTTACGAGAGCAAAGCCATTGATACCATACAAACTGATTTGGTTCCAAATATAAAGTTTCCATACGTACCTTTTGTGTGTTTTGCACATTATTGAGATCAAAAAATTGTTCCATCTGTAATATCCATGTTGTGGGATCCTTGCCATCAAACTTCCTCATATTGATTTTTAGAATATGGTGGGTCTTCGATCCAACATTAGAGTCTATGGAATCATGATTAAAATTTCTTTTGTTCGCATCATGAGTTTCCTTTACAACCTTTTCACCATTAGTAAGTATTTCTTGTAGAAAATTTGTCAATTCTGTCTTCAAATCTGCCATGTCTGTCTTCAAATCTGTCTTCAAATCTACCATGTCTCTCTTTAAATCTATCTTCAAATCATCCATCTTATCTTCCATGCCCTTTATCTTAAATTCCACGCCATTTATCTTAGCTTCTGTTAGCTTTTGTGAGCGTGACATTTGTTGCACTTGTTCTTGTAATTTTGATATATCATGTAGCATTTCTTCCTCTTCTTCATGAGCCATGCTAGATCTTTCAGGTTCCTTACTAGGTGTTTGCATTTTCTTCGTCGGGGCATCAGTTACCGATAATAATGCTTTACTATGCCATTTGAATTCCTTCAAACCAAGCTTACGCAAAAATTTTAAAAAAAACTACACACCTTTTTTCACTTCGTAGAAGCCTGATATTGAATCTAATGTATCTCTGTAATTTTAGATCATTCAGTTTTGAAATTGTGACCTGTAGTATCCTTCTGCGTTCTCTTTCCAATGCCACCAGTCTGATCCAAATTGGATTCTCCAAGGCAGAGTTATGCAAAATGTCCCACAGTGACCTGCTTATAGACTAGTTCAGTAGAGCCAACTTGTATGACATGCCACGAATCACTGTTTCAACCTTTGGCTATGAAAAATATATAAAAGAAACTACAGTCCGTCCTCTTTCTGTACCTTCTTACGAAATTTCAATCCGATGCTCAGAGAGAAAGTTATGTCGATTTTCCCCAGGTCACCTGTTTGGAATGTAATTCAGGAGTCTGCAAGAAGACCAACTTCCTTAGATCATATCTCCGCAAATATAGCACGAAAAGTTCTGAAATTTAGAACCGAGATTCAGCGCGATGTCTTCTCAAATGGGTTTTTTTTTTTCAAATTCTGAAACGTCGTAGAAAAAAAGTTATAGTGAAAATGCCACGATGAACTGTTTGGAGCAGCGAAACCCTAGAATCCAAAGCTCTGATACCAAATGTTATGAAACCAGCTCAAGAAAAGATAGAAAAGATAAATCAACGCCTTAGAATTTAGCCTCTTCGAGGGGGCAACCTGCTTTACTTTACATACATGAACAATTCTTTGATGATTCAAATGACAAAACCTCCTTTCTATATATAGGAGTCTAAGGAGTCACAATATAATCCAGCCGACCTAACAATAATAATATAAAGCCACAAAAATAACAATAGAGGGATTCTATGGGGCACAGTAATAATAATATGGGGGCAATAGGGGCACAACAATATTAATAAGGGGTATAACTACAATAGTAATGGGGTAATCACTAGTATTATAGGGACCCAACAGTCATCTTCATCTAAAGGATCCAAAATATCATCATCTTCATAAGCCATCAGAAGTCTATAGTCATTACTATTTTCATCTTCATCACTATTTGATAAACCATCACTATCTTCATGAGTATAGTAGCTCTTTTTACTTACACTTTGTTTTCTATTCCATTTTGCAGATTCCTTCCCTTTATCATATTTATTTTTATGAGGACATTTGGTAGCATAATGACCAACTCTACCACAGGCAAAACATTTGAAAGGTAGTTTACCTCTGAATCTTCCGGAACCCCGTTGAAGCTTCTTGACAAAGTTTGCTTCCTCTTCTTCTTCTGAAATATGTCTTGATTCATTGAGTTCTTCTTTTCCTTTTGCTGAAGCTTTAAATGCGACTTCTCTCATATCTGATGGACCTCCTTTTCTCATCTCAAAGGCAGTTAAGATTCTGTGAAGCTGTGTCATAGTAATAGTCTGTAGATTCTGCTTTTCTTCCATGGCAAATACTTTTGATTTAAATTTAGTAGATAAGGATCTTAAAACTTTTTCAACTAAGGTAACTTCCTTTATCTCTTCACCCAGATTCTTCATGCAATTAACAATCTCATCTATACGTAAGAAGTAACTAGCTATACTTTCATAATTGTGCATCTTGAGAGTTTCATATTGAATTCTGAGAGTTTGCAGTTTAGCACATTTTACCTGAGAGTCTCCTTCGTACCTTAGAATGATTTTGTCCCAATTTCTTTGGCTGATTTGAGCTACATAACTTTCACAAACTCTGATTCTGACAGACTTTCCAATAATGTATTGACAGCCTTGGCATTGGTTTCATATTGCTTTTTACCTGCTGTATCTGTAGGAATTGCTGATGGAAATGTATATCCTCCTTCCACAATTTCCCAGACATCTGTTCCAAGAGATTGAAGATAAGTTGTGGTTCTTACCTTCCAATAAACAAAGTTACTCCCATCAAATATTGGTGGTCTGATGGATCCCCCACTTTCTTGATTACTCATGATGATGGATCTTCCTTCAAGCGATCAAGCTTCTTCTTAAGGACCTGCTCTGATACCACTTGTTGGAAATAATACTGAGAGGAGGGGTGAATCAGTGTTATTAGATCAATAATTTAATTTTCAAAACTGATTTGTATACGCTCCTTCAGCTTAGTGAATTAGCATGTATACGCAATTGTACTTAATGCAACCAACATATATGCAGAGACCTTTTGATTTACCCAAATTATCATGTATTGAACTTTAACTAGTATATCAGGAATTCATTAGACAATGCAGTAAAAATAGAATAAAGCATCACACGTAAGCAACGCACATGAACACCAAGATATAAGGTGGAAACCTAATGTGGGTGAAAACCACCTGCTGCTGTCGTCTCTGTCTTCTTTTAATAATGAAAAAAATTTGCTTACAATTTTTGTACTGGTGCAGCCCTATACCAGTACGTAGGCTTCTACCTGCAGAAGGATACAACCTTCTCTTGTTCTCCAGCTTCTACTGGAAGGGAGCTACAACCCCCTAGCTCTTGTACTAGCTTATATGTTTACTAGTATGTAGGTGTCGGCCTACAGAAGGCTACAACCTTCTCTTTTCTTCCAGGGACCATGTTTCATAAATTTTCAAACTGGATCCATCAACAACATCATTCAATCATCAAATATATCTGCATCAACCAATCTCCTTTTGAACCAACCACAACTGAATCAATCAATCACTTTGACAACCCATCAATCTGATCATTCAGAATGCTGTCACCAGAATACAGTAACCAGAAACCAAGTTAGAACCTAGAACACTGCAACAGCAAACAGAAGAAATTAAAACATATTTTATAAGGTATACACTACTTCTATGTGTCGAACCTGCGTGCATACACGCTTTCCTCAAAGCGAACCAGCGTACAGATCTGCAAATAAAATTTATGATGTATAGATTGATTTGATATGCAGAACTAGTGTGTATACACTCCATTTCTAAAGTGAACTTGCATACAGACCTGTAAATGATGATTTAAACATTGCAACTATTCCAGACTTCAGTCATACCTAGATGATCATATTTACAGACTACAACATGCACCGGTTATTCAGATACATGATCAAACCACATAAAGATAATTCACTTCAAGCCTTAAGATCCTGATACATCATTAGATCTTATCCTTCATCATCAGCTAAGGTTCATCCTTGGTTCAGATCCAACAATGCATCATAACCCAACAACCTGCATACTAGATCTCACACTTCATCAGATATTTGATACTTGCACACCTTGGCCTAATGATCTTCTCCTCCTTTTATAGTTTGTAGGCCTTTATGAATACCATGGACCAAAACCACTTAGGACCAATACCTTGGACCAAACACCTAGGGTAAATACCTTGGACCCGATACCTTGGACCAATACCATGGATCAAAATACCATGGACTAAATACTTTAGACCAAAAATTTATTTTTCCAAGGTATACGCGCTTTTCCTTATGTGAAAGTGCGTATGTACGTATACGTGATTTGTATACAGTGAACCTACATGTATACACATCTTGGTCAGTGGTGAACCTGCGTATAACTCTCTTTCTTCATTCCGTGAAGACTGATGTGTAATTCTTCGCTGTTTAGCTACTATATTGTGATCTTTCATCTGAGTAAGTTGCCTTCTGAACTGATTCCTTGAAACTGCCCTGTATTTCATCACATCTGTAAACACTACTGTCATGCATTCTGTCACATGTGATATCTCTTCTGTAGATCCATCTAGTTTCCATATACACGAGACTTGTTCTTCTACAAGAGGGTTACCATCAAGTACAACACATACATCATAATGTCAACAATGCCCTTCTTAATGTCTTTGTATCTATATTTACCAAATGATCAACTATCCCAACTCCAAGTTGAAACTTTGATTAGATCTCTAGAAATATTTCATCCGGCACATTATGCTTGTTATGCTCCCCCTTATGTGCATCATGTCGATTCACTACTACTGGTTCCTCACTTAGGTCTTCCTGGATGTCTTCCCCTTGGAATTTTCCACTTGTGGAGACAATCCATTGTTCATCTTCTCCAGTTTTTGAACATGGATGCATTGGTGCAATGCTATATACACTTGATTGGTCATATTCTTTGTGGATGTCCCTCTGGAAATCTATGGAATTTATTGTATAGGAGTCGACCTCACCATGCACTTATAAATGATTTTCATCCTATAAGTCTCCCTTAATAACATCACATTGTCGCTCATCTTTACTTAAATGCTTGAACTCTTCATGGGTGCTCTCATGAAATTCAATGGATCCAACTATAGAAGACCCCCAATGATCTGAAGGAATCTCCTCCTGTTATGTCCTTCTTGCACCTTCCTATCACCTCATCATGAATGGTTAAGTGCCCATGGTATATTGTAGATGAAGTATAGTCTATTCAAAATGCAAGAAGAAAATCCTAATTTGATTTTCCTTGAATTAAATTAGGAGAGAAATTGTAATTCCCCATCACAAGACAACTTGTATGAGTTAAATAAGTTAATTTGACTTAGTTGGCTCAATTAATTCGAGTTGAGGGTCTAACTTGATTTATGTAGAGTGTCTCATACTTTATAGGAGCCCTGTTTGAGTTTATTTTGAGTTGTAATAAATTAATTCAATTTAACTGAGTTAAATTTAGTTAAACTAGTTCCAATTGATGGAGGAACTAGTAGGAGGTCAGACATTGGGGTGTTGCTTCATGTTTTCAACTAGTTAATTGATGATTAACTGATAAATAAATCATGCATGTTAGATCTGAGAGTTACCTACTTGACATTGGAGTTCAAGGGCAGTGTACTATTAGTTGTACAATCATCCAAATTGTACAGGTGGTGCATGTAGTCAAAGGAAAGCCTATGAGGATCATGCAATTCCAATTGAGGAATTTCCCTAATTAATAGGGGGATAATTCCAAAGGAAAGAACACAAGGAAATAGGGACTTGGGAAAGCAGAAAATTGGTTAACTATTGGCCTAGGCTTGTATAGGAAGTGGTGATATATATAGAGGTAGTGCAGAGGTTGCTCGAGCTTGAGAAAAGCATTGTGATCTTCTCATATTTTCTCACTAATGCAATATACAAATAGCATGGCTTTTTAGATATGACTTTCCCTATGAAATCATTGTGTAATTTGTTGATTTAATTCTTTCTCTTGATTCCTTCGTGATTTCTCGATCGATTAATTATTTCTGCTTATGAGTAGAGTAGATTCAAGTCTATTGTTTTAGAAAATTACATAAACAATTTGAATCTAAAGGGAAATTCTACATGGTATCAGAGTAGAATTTGCACTAGAAGAGAATAATATGAGTTTGTCCTTGCATGTGAAATCAAATTTGCAGGATCATTCTTCAGAGCCAATAGGATGTCGTTCTACAGATTGAGACTCAAATATGCCCTCGAGTGTAGTTCAAATTATATTTCTTGGAAGGACAAGATGGAGGAAGTGTTGGAAGACTCACGGGCTGAAGGAACTCATTGACAATGATATTCCTAAGCCTTTGACAACCGATGCTCAAGATCTGGCAGAGTTGAAGAAATGTGTTGCAAAGGTGAGAATGATCATACTTGAAGGAGTTCGAGATCATATCGTCGCAAACCTCCACGTGAAGGATACACCATATGCAATGTGGCAAGAATTGATAGAATTATTTTAGAACAACATTAACCATAGGAATTTGGCCCTAAAGGACAAACTTTGAAGGATGAAGATGGAGAAGGGTGACACAATATCATAGTACTTCAGCAGGTTCACCCAATGTCAAGATGAGCTTGGGAGCATCGGTATTGTAATTTTTGAAGATGATCTGGTCAACCTAGCACTTCTAGGCCTTCCTAAGAGCTGGCACAACTACCAGGATTCGGTAAATGGGAGGGAGAATCTACCAAAGTGGGAGTGGTTATGGTCTGATTTGGTGCAAGAAGAGATAAGGCGGGACAACCAAGATGGGACCTCATCCAAAGAAATGTTAGAGGACTTTGCATTAGTTAGAAAAGGAAAGAAAGTCGAGGGAAAGAAGTCCTAAGGTGAAGATGGAAAGAGGAAAGACTTGTCCAACATCAAGTGCTTTCACTGTCATGAATTCAGGCACTATGGCATGAAATGCCCACAAAAAAAGGCAAGCAAGAATGGACTTGCAGTTGCAGTAGAAGGTGAAGCTGTAGCTTCACAATTCAAGCTTGATTTTACTCTCATTACATGCATTGCAAGAACAGTAATGGGAAGCATGTGGTATCTCGACATCGGTGCCACGTTCCATATTACAGGGAATAGGGATCTCTTCAATGACTTGGAGGAGAAAGACCTCAAACAAAACATTGAGTTTGGAGACAACGGGAGTTATAACACGACTAGTATTTGTACAAGTAATTTTTAGAGGGATTCTGGCTCCCCTCTTAGACTCAAAGATGGTATATATGTTCTAAGTTTGAAGAAGAATATTGTTTCTATCGCGGTATTGGAAGACTGTGGCTACACTGTGATATTTAGAAAAGGAAAGGTTTTCCTTAGACACAGGGATAGGGGATAGGTGAAGTAGATTAGTAAGCGAGTCAAGAACCTCTATGTGTTTGAGGTTGAAGATGCATGAAAAGTCTTGAGGGGCAAGGAAAAGGCTAGAGACTTAGTGGTTGAGAGGGAGCATAATTTTCCTCTCAAAATGGAGCCTCAGAAGTAGCCTCAACAAGTTGTGGATGAACAAAGATTTGAGAAGTAGAGAGGAGACAGAGTGGAAACATCCACACAAAAAATACCTCCATTAGGGGGAAATTTCAAGCTAAGTGGGCAAAGGGAGCTCATCCAACCATACATCCAGGTGTGAGTTGGGGCAATATGAAGCCTTAGCCCAAGAGTTTTATAAATTGTGTTGGGTCCATTGAGGTGTGTTTGTCTCATGGATCATTACCCTTGTTATAGGGGCCCACAGTATTCAGTAGTAGGAGGATCATTTTCAGCCATATAGTAAGGATTACAAGTAGTGTTGAAAGCATAGTAGGAAGGCTCAGTAGAAGAGTTAGAAACAACACAATTTTCCTAGTAGATAGTTGCAGACACAGTTGATTCAATTTATTTTTTTGGATGCTTTTCAGTTACAGATGTTGCAATAACAACAACAGCAGCGAGAAATGTTACATGAAATACATTCCAAATGTATTGGATCGGGGTAGATGTGAATCCCTTTCTTGTTGAGAGGGAGTGTTGAAGATGAAACAAGAAAATCGTGATTTAATTTTCCCTTGAGTTAAATTAGGAGAAAAATTGTAATTCCACATCACAAGAAAACTTGTATGAGTTAAGTAAGTTAATTTGACTTATTTGGCTCAGTTAATTTGAGTTGAGGGTCTAACTTGAGTCATGTATATTCTCTCCCACTTTATAGGAGCCCTAGTTGAGTTTATTTTGAGTTGTAATTAATTAATTCAATTTAACTGAGTTAAAGTCAGTTATACTAGTTCCAACTAATGGAGGAACAAGGAGGAGGTCAGACAGTGGGGTGTTGCTTCATGTGTTCAACCAGTTAACTGATGATTCACTCATAAATAACTCATGCATGTCAGATCTGAGAGTTACCTAGTTGACATTGGAGTTCAAGGGAAGTGTACTACCAGTTGTATAATCATCCAAATTGTACAAGTGGTGCATGCAGTCATAGGAATGCCTATGAGGATTGTGCAATTCCAATTGAGGAATTTCCTTAATTAATAGGGGGATAATTCCCAAGGAAATAGGGACTTGGGAAAGTAAAAAATTGGTTAAGTATTGTCCTAGGATTGTCTAGGAAGCTGTGAGACAGATAGAGATAGTGTAGAGGTTGCTCGAGCTTGAGAAAAGCATTGTAATCTTCTCATATTTTCTGAGTAATGAAATATACAAACAACAGGGGTTTTTAGCTGTGGCTTTCCTCAGGAAATCATTGTGTAATGTGTTGATTGAATTATTTCTCTTGTATGATTCATTATTTCTTGATCAGTTAATTATTTCTGTTGATGACTAGAGTAGATTGAAGTTTTTTATTTTAGAAAGCTACATAAGCAGTTTGGATCTAAAATAAATTTCTACATAGTCCTCTTCTTAGTTTATTCTTGCTATGGCATTTACTTCCTTTGTTCTTGGTTCCTCCATCAGTCCTTGCCAACCCCTTCTTGGTCAACACCCTTCTGAACACTTTTATGTTTTTCCTAACCAAGTTCGTGGCTAGATCATAGGCGGTTGGTGATACCATTGGTTCCTTGCTCCAAATGGTCAACAATTTGGATCATAGTATATTACAGGTGTCAACATATCGTTCTAAGAACAAGGACGCAATATTTTGCATGCATGTTTTGACATGGTTTGGATGAGCTGATGTAATGTTGGTGTAAATTTTTTAGAGAAACTAAAATATCAAGTCGTCACATTCCCGATTCAGCATGAATGTGCCAAGATGAACTTTTCCATGAGTTCTAGGATTTTGTGTCGTTTTTGAAAGGTATGAAGCATGATGTTGTTCAACTCTTGAAGGGTTTCTACTATAATCTCCAATATCTCCCTCATGATATCATTATTGTAAGGTGGTAGTGGTGATGTTAAAGCTATGATCTTGTTGAGACAAGAGGCAACTGTGAGTCTAACCATTTCACAATAATGCTCCAAAAACTTGGGTTGTATGAAAGAAAGCATGGATGGCATCAAGGCCCAGCTTGACCTTTTTCAATTTGATTGATCTATCAAGCAAAAATCCATATCTAATGTGTCCAACTGTAGGAGGAAATCTTCATACTTTGTATCCTACAATTTGGATCTAAGTTCAAAGAGATGCTTGCTTTTTACATCTTCCTTTTGAATATCCTTTGACTACAAAAGGATAACATGGAATTTCCGAGGGAAAGGCCTATTGTTCTGCTCTTGCTTTTGATTTGTAAGTTTCTTCTATTTTTTTATCGACAAAAGTATTGTAGCCTAGAGAATCAACTAATGTATTACTATGTTGATTCCTATAGAATTTCCAAAAAAAGGGGATGACATTATCTCTTGGCATCAATGGATTTCAATACTTAGCGTTCCTTCTTTCTCCCCAACTTTCTTCAATAAAATCAATTTGCTCCTTTTGAGAAATTGATCTATGTTAGGCTTGAATATAAAAGAAACAATGTGTTGAAATAAAAATAATAACCCAATGGAAGAAATTCTTCTTATTATAATAGGTGTGAAGACACATTTTATAAAAATGATCCTTGCAATAGTTGAAAAGATGTTCAACCTCCAATTGTCATTAACTCCACCATTATTTCCACAACCACAAGTGAAAATTCAAACTTTGTATTCGAAAATTTGTGGTCAAACTTCACTGTTACACAGTGATACGTGTGCCTAATAATCAAATATATATGTCTCTCGATTAGATCTTAGCGATATGAGTTAGATCTACGGCCTGTATGGCCCTCAACGCTGAGAAGTATGACCTCTCGATTATCCAACCTCCACATGAAAAAAATATGGCTCCTCATCCCTCTCCAATCCAAAGTGTTGTTGTGATCATTCTCAGCCTAGATGTTGATGACTATGACCACTCATCCCTCTCACGGTGTTGTTGCATTCATTTTCAGCCCTCATAACCGTGTGGCACTAATGACTAAGGCCTCTCAACCTTGAACTATTGTTTAACTATCTTTCATCTCCTACCCAAGAAATATAAATATATAGTAGTGTAACTACTATATAACTTCTTGGATGTCACAATAGGGAAGGAGAAACTCGCTCTTGGAGGAATACAATAGATCAACGCCCTATTTTTCAATAGTTGAAGCTACGATGCACTGACACCCATCAACTAAAATCAACGCAAACTTATGATCTCGATCGAATTAGTGGTTCCTAGATTTGACGAAGACCCTAAAGACTCATCAGAGAAATGCAAAGTAGGAGAGGTCCTATTAGCAGCTCCAAAAATCTTGGCCTAATATTGAGAAGTGTGAGATACTCAAGATATTGGCATTCAATTTATAGGCAACTGGTAGCCCCAATGAAAGGGTATGATTAATAGATAAACCAATTGAAGGATTGGTACTATCCTTTCACCAAAATATACAAACACTTGGGAACAGTTTCAAATACATTCTTTAGATTAGTGTAACATTCTTGCTAGGGACTTTTGCGGTTCCCTGTACATATGAAAAATAATTAGTCAAACTAGTAATCTTATTTGTGAACGCCTTATAGTTGGTCAATAAATAATCCAAGCATGCATTATGGGAATTTTGAGGTCTAAGTGGGCCTCCTAAGGAAATTATAAAATAAGATTAGATTATATCATCAAAATTTAGAGGGAAAAAATAAAAAACTATTTGTTCAACTCATATTTTCAACTTATTTCCCTATTGGTTTACTCAAATTTCTAGCGGAAACACTCATTGGATGCAAAATTTGATTCCTTATCCAAGGAGTACCCATGTTGCATACTTTCAATGGACCCTGCTACATGAAAAAAGAGAAATACATGAAAAATGTGATTGCCCATGTTGCATACTTTCGATGGACCCTGCTACGCGAAAAAGAAAGAAATACATGAAAAACATGTTTGCAATCATACTTTTTCATGTATTAATCATTTTTTTGTAGTAGGGTCCATCAAACATATGCAACATAGATATTCCTTGGATGAGGAATTAAATTTTTCATCTAATGAGTACTCCTACTCGAAATTTGAGTAAAACCTTAGGGATATAAGTTGAAAATACAAGTTGAAAATGTAGTTTTATTATTTTATTACTTTTTAAATCCAAAAATGGTGAATCATCCCCCATGATTGAGATAATCATCTTGAATCCTATTGGTTCTTATAAAGTTTATTTTGGTTGTGCATTTTTCTTAGGAGGCCTATTTTAGACCTCAAAATTCCCCTAATGGCTGCAACAAAAACACAAAACGTAAGACCCCATTCCATAGTGCTGGAGAGGCGGTTGTCAAACCTTACAACACAAGTGCATTGAATGTTTTCTCATTCAAATTATTATATCTATGGCCTAAAGTTGCTTCGAATTTGATCAGTCAATGCTCCAACCCTTTAGATTGACGATTATATGGAGCTTCGACACAAAATTACAAAAAATTGACATGCTACTTTTGATAGGTTGTTGGGTCACAAGGGAGCAAGGCTCCTTCGACTAATTCAAAGGGGTCATGAACAAAATAATGGAGATGTGCAGCTTCCAAATACCAAAATCTTATCTAATAAAAAAAAAATGTTGGATGTCTATGAACCCAAGCTGCTATTGAAATGCACAACTACCTGATGGGTGTTCATGAAGAAGCGATACCAAGTCGAGTTTAATTACAATGGTGTAAACTCTGAAACCACTACGTGCTTATTTCAATGTGAAAACCGTCAACATAAACTTTGGTATGGCTTCTTGGCCTTGGATAGACACCCTTCATCCCACCAATGACTAATGTAATTATATGAAAACCCTCGGTCCCTCAACATAGAGGTAGCGTCATAGATCTGATCCTGATAGATTCCCTTCCTTGACTGAGAAATGGTAAATATATCTATCCTAGAAAGAACTCGATCCAACAGAAATTTGACAAATCGATATTTTGAATGTAAAGAATGCACCCATTAGATCTCCATACGCATAAGAAACATTCAACATTCAGTCCTGTCAAATATGAATCAACTTCAAATATGGCTTCTTGTCTTTGGTAGAAATTTGATTTTCAAAGGGTTAATCTCCCCTGAAGGAATTAATAATTCAACCTATATTGCTTAGATTCTAGGTCTACACCCCCAAACTATCATGACAGATCAAACAATTATCTCGACTTCTACCTCTTGGTGCAATCGCCTTACCTTCTAACTATCAGTGCTATGTCATCTTGTCCATCACAATATCACAAACCAAGAATGATGACTCGGCCTTGAATGTTCTGATCCTATAATGGAAGTATAATGATATTGAAACTGGCGCCTTTTAATAATAAACCCTCATGCCTAAATAATTATTATCGATATATATATATATATATATATATATATATATATATATATATATATATATATATATATATATATATATATATATATATATATTTGGTCCTCGCTATAGGAAAACTGGAAAATAACAACCCAACTAGGGTGATATAAAATATTACCAAAGATGGAAGACGCTGGCTAGGGTGAGAAGAAGTCCCATCGAAGATCTTTGAATAAAACCCTCAGGCTGGCTAAACGCACAACCTTGATACCACTATAAGATCCCAAACAACAAAATTATCAACAGATCTAGAACATTTAGGTGTTCAAATTAAAAAAGCTTGCAATAAAAAACATTGAACACAAGGGGATCTAAAACATGCATTACTTATTTCAATTAATACTTAGAAAAATGATAAATACCAAATACAAGAAAATAATGGAGCCCTTGCCTCGGCCTGCATGACTTCTCAATGCATAAGAATGTTAGAAAAACACTGAGAGGGGGGGTGAATCAATATTTTAAACTAGTTAAACTTTTCTTTTCTCATTCATATTTTTGTACTCCACTGTTATGAAGTAAATCTATGTATCTACGCGATTGTGATGAAGAAAAGTAGCGTACATCCAGTTCACTAACTATTTTGGTTAATTTATCATCTGTTTAACTTGAACCAGCATATCAACACTTCAGTAAACATTACTTAAATAGTAATCATGTGCAGTAGGAATAGAATAAGTCATCACACACAAGCAACACATGAACACCAAGATTTTTAGGTGGAAACACAATGTGGTAAAAATCCACCTCTGATGTCCTCTTTGTCTTCTTCCTTTATTATAAGGAGAAATTTATTACAATACTTGTACTTGCACAGACTCATATCAGTACGCAGCCACCCACCTGCAAAAGGCTACAATGTTCTCTTATTTTCTAGCTTCTACATGCAGGTAGCTACAGCCCCCTTATCCTCTATTCTTTGTGGATCACTTTTCAGAATATTTCAAACTAGATCCATTCCAAATATTAGACAAAAATACTGAAACCAACATTGTATCAAATCACTGAACCAACTTCATCACCAAATCATTAAATATACCAAATACCTAATCTCAAACAACCAAAGAAGCTACATCATTTCAATTCACTGTATGCTCTTCATCAAAATTTCAAACCACCTACTGTTCATCACAGAAACATAATCCTGTTGCTATAAACCCTAGTCAAACTTATGTCAAAATATATATACGCTATTATTATGAGACATACCTACGTCTATATGAACTTTCTCTTACGTTGACTCATGTACAAATCTCAAAACATTGAACCCTGAAACTAGATCTGTGAACTACTGAAATCAATAACTGAAATTCATACTGACCTTGTCACAAATCTCTGAACGAAATACATAACATCTCATAGCAGCATCATTATTATTCAACATTTCATAACATAATCAATTTGACATCAATAAACACTATCAAACATAGATGATCATGGAAGACTTCATCGACAAACATCAAACACAACAAAATTGGTCAGACATGATATACAACAAAACCCTAGCAAATGTATGTGGCCCTTATAAGACACTTGCGCATATTTACATGAATTTCAAGAAGCATTCCTGCGTACAAATCTATCCATAATGTAGAATTGATACACTACTACCCAAAAGTTGATCCGCGTATGTACGTGATCTTTTTGAAGAAAAATTGTGTATAAATCTGTAACTATTGAATAATACCTTCGTTGCTGAACAGATCATTAATCAAACCCAAATCTCAACAAATACTATAAAAGACACACATCATAACATCATCATCGCAAATATATCAACTCATAAGAAAATTATTTAATGTGTAGTCATTTTAGATCTATAAGATCTGATCCATCATCACATTCCCGGGTGCACACTTATTTTAGATCAAACAATTCATTAACAAACAAAATCATGCACACCTAGCACTTTTATCTCCATATCCTTATATAGCTTAGACCTTAGCCAATACCTTAGGCAAATTCCGTAGTTATGTCGATGGTATTCTTTTACAGTATCAAATATCTATTGTCGCACTCACTACTATGGGCCAATTCCATGGTAAACATTCCTAGTATTTAGAATACCATGGTGCGAACATTGTTCACCACTTTTCTTCACCATACCCACATATGTACACGACCTTTGTTTAGAGGACCCACATATACTTCTTAAAACATTGTCTTTATCATTCCTCTATCTCTGAATGGATATTACTTTGTCCAAGCTATCTGTCTCATATTTACTAGCCAACAAACTTATCCTGCTATTATCATGTTGATATATTTATTAAATATGTCGCCATCAAGGAAACCACATTTGTCCTAATGCCAACAATCTCCACCTTTGGACTTGATGGAAACCACCACTTTGGTGTTTGGTAACCATCACCTGTAGATACTTGTAAACACATATGTAGATATAGCAAGTCACCAAGCATCCTCCAAACACCAATCTTCTCCCCCCCTTTGACATCAAGGGCAAAGGAGTTGATCAATGTTGAATGAAGGCTTCTATCCCTTTGTAGATATGATCTATTGAGTATAAACACTAAATACTAACCATCCTCCCTCGGAGCATATGATGAATTTTTTGAAGATATATAAAGAAGTACATGACTCTAGACATGACCTTTACTATCACTAAGAACTCATTCTTACATTAATTACCCAACACATTGGGGTTACATAGTTGACTCATCATTACATTAAATTCCCAAAATAATGGGATTACATACATAATGAAATTGACTCCAATATTTCAATCATGATTGAATATAACAATTTTACATCATGGGTCTTTACATGACCTTTACATCAAGATACAAATATGACATTTATAACCAAAACCAAAGACCTCAAGAGTGAGGTAGCAGGACCATGATAGTCATTAGTAACCATCATTTACCATATAAGGATGAGCATATGTCAGTAACAATATGGGCATTATTATGCAACAAGGAATATTCAAGAAATCAAATGCCAACACTATGCACTATGAGAGACATGTCAAATGATCCCCCTAAAACTGTTCCATATTTTCACTGTCAGGACTGATTATGTTCATTAGTAAATTCAACAAATAAATAATGCCATTTAGTGACCATCATAAGACAATATCACTTCTAAGTATCATCTGAGTAATAACAAATTGTAACCAATCAATATCAGGACCATAATGCCAAATAATAACCGTCAGAAACATATTAGAGCCTTTGCCTGAGTCTGACCCATTATTTCTTCATCATAGAGAAACATACATGACTATCTAGATCAGAACTCGTGTATATACATGACTATAATTCATTAAATCCACATATAGAAAGTAAATTGTAGTAATTTTAGACTCATCTCCACTTGAACATGAAAAGTTCTGTCAGAATAATTAACAAAGTGATGAAGAAGATACCACTCCTGGTTTTTGTCTGAGATATTCAAAGGAATCACGAGGAAGTGGTTTAGTAAATATGTCTACAACTTGTTCCTTTGAGGGAACATATTCTAGTTTGACCTTTTGTTCAAGGACTTGTTCTCTCAGAAAGTGATATTTGATTGGAATATTCTTGGTCTTTGAGTGTGTGACATGATTTTTAGAAATGCTTATGGCACTAGTATTATCAGACAAAATAGGTATAGGTTAAGGATAAGTTATTTGAATATCTTGTAATGTTTTCATCATCCGTAGAAGTTGAGTGCAGTGAGATGCAAAAACAACATATTCTGCTTCAGCAGTAGACAAATCAATGGAGCTTTATTTTTTGCTGAACCATGATACTAAGTGCGGTCCCAAATAGAATGCTCCTCCACTAGTACTTTTCTGATCTTCAACATCACCCACCCAAAATGGTCCTTGTGAGTGCTTGAATATTCTATTAACTACATGGAGTTGAGTTTCTTTAGGATTTGATTGAAACCGTCCAACAATCCCAATTACATGCACTATGTCTGGTCTTATGCCTGTAAGGTAGAGCAAGCTCCTGATCATAGATTTGTATTTTGGTTGATTTAATGAGGGACAATCATCCTATGAACTGAGATTGCAACCTATTATCATTGGTGGGCATACAGGTTTGTAGTCTTCCATTCCATCTTTAAAATATACTTGAGGTATTTATTTTGTGAGAGAAAGATACATTATTTTCTCGGTGAACTTGAAGACCAAGAAAGTATGTTAGTTCACCAAGTAATGACATTTCAAACTCTTGTTCAGTGACTAAGGAAAAACTTTCACTCATAGAATCTTCATTGCTTCCAAATCTAATATCATCTATGTAAACAACAACTATTAAAAGTTTACCATTATCTGTCTTTATATATAGATTACTATCTGCAGATCCCTTAGTGAAACCTTGTTGTTGAATATATGTGTCAATGTTATAATACCATGCATGAGGAGCTTTGTTTAGCCCATATAATGCCTTCTTGACTTTGCAAACAAGGTTTTTATCATTTCCTAGAATGAGCCCTTTAGATTGTCAATATAAACTTCTTCTTCTAGATCCCCATTCAGAAATGCAAATTTAACATCCATTTGATATACTTTAAAGTTATGAAAGCTTGAAAATGAAAGGAATATTCTTACGAATTCAAGTTTGGCTACAGGTGCAAATTTTTCTCAAAGTCTATTCCTTCTTGTTACACATAACCTTTGCATACAAGACTTTCTTTGTTTCTAATTACCTCTCCATTTTCATTTAGTTTATTTTTTAATACCCATTTTGTCCCAATAACATTTTTATAATGAGGTCTTGGAACTATTTCCCATGTATGGTTCTTTTCGATTTGCTCAATTTCTTCATCCATAGCCTTAACCCAACATTCATCTTTGCTAGCTTGATTTACATTTTGTGGTTCAATTGTGGATAATAAGGCTAGATAACTAGAAGTTCCAACAAGAGTTCTTCTAGTTTGTACTCCAACTTCCTTATCACCTAGAATTTGAGATTATGGATGATTTTTCTGAACATAGCTTGATGGAGTCTTTTTTTATTATTATGTACTGTCAATTCCTTCTTCTGATGCTTCAACGATCCCTTCTCCAACACTATTTTGTCTTGTTTTAGGAGTATCTTCGTCATCTATTGATGCTTCCCTTTTGGTGCCTTTGGATGCTTCATCAGTCACAACATCAATGCATTCAAAAATATTTTGAAGTCTTTTATTGTAGAATTTATATCCTTTGCTTCTAGAGGAGTATCCAAGGAGAATTCCTTTAAAACTCTAGCTTCAAACTTTCCAAGCTTATCATCATTATTCTTTATGTAACATATTCTCCCAAAGACTCTAAAATGCTTGACAATTAGAGTTTTACCAAACCATATGAAGAATTTTGTCACTGGTAACCCAAAATGAGACTTGTTGATGATATTTACCATTGTATGTACTGCTTCCCCCCATAAGGTATGAGGTGTTCCAGACTCGTCAAGCATGGCACATGCCATTTGTTGGATTGTTCTGTTCATTCTATCTGCACTCCGTTTTGTTGAAGATTTTTAGCTATAGAAAATTTCCTTTTGATGCCATGTTGTTCACAAAAGTTGAAAAACTCATATAATATAAATTCTCCTCCTCTATTAGATATAAGACATTTTATTTTAAAATCTAACTCATTCTCTACTAGTGTTGGGTGAAGGAATTGCGGTTAGGCAGACTTCTTCAACACTTAATTGTCAACCCGGGGGTTTCATAAACTTATAGGTGAAGCATAGGAAATGTTGAAATGATATGAAATTTTCCTAACTCTATTCCTACTTCCTTAATTACAATCTTGCAGAATTGAAAAGAAAAGATCACCCGACAATTTACACCAAAGGAATTCTAGTGTTGGAATGTGAAAGAAAGTACTTTTGCGGAGAAACAAATAAAATGAACTCTTAAACTCTTGTAAGCAATCATGACTAAATGAAATGGAAATCTATGTATGTCTTCAGTATAGTTGTATGTCAGATTAATAATTGGACCCTTGAAGATGTCTAACTTTTCTATAGATCTTTATCCCTTCACTAAGCTGTTATTCTTGTACTCTTGCAATATTCTTGCACTAGTACCAAAACAAAGTTTATATGTTGGAAGTATATTTTACACCTGTACTGAAGATTTATGTCCTCATGCAGGGGCTCTAAGTCTCAGGACTAGAGCACTCTGTTCCTGTATCAGGATATTGATTCATGTACCAGAACAGAGATTCCTACACCAAGTTTTCAAATTTCTTTTATAAAAGAATAAAGAGTGTGTTAACTTAAGGAAAGAATTTGTAAAGGTGAACTTAACTTTGAAATAACTTCCACAAGAAAAAAGATGCTTCAACCCAACTTAACTTCAAAATAAGAATTAATTTCTAAATTCAAAGCACACTTTTCTTCAATCAAGGAACTCCTTCATGCAACTAAAGAAATCATCTAATTGTGAGAGCAGGCTTTATCCCTGTAATAGTTATTCACACAAATCTGATCTGCCTTTTTAACCTTCTTAATTTAGAAATATTCACTTTGAAATAATTAAATATGAAGTTCGATCCTTCCCTAAAAAGTATGAAGTGCAGGTACAGATTAATGTGTTATAACAACGTTCATTCTTTAATTACCAAAGCATATCTAATTCAGGATATCAAGAATACTTCGGAATGATGAACACACACTTGCAGAAACACATCAAGGCTCTTATGATAGAAAAGAACAAAATACTTTTGTTTTAATGAACCAAAGAAATCAATTTGCAAAATTGTAAATGCACTAGTGTAGGAATAACATGCTTGCACGATCCAGGCATAAATAATGCTAAGTTTTGAAGAGAAAAAATCACAAAAGGATAAAATCAAACTTAGTTAAGCATGCACACCATGAATCCGTCACACAATGGTTATGAATGAAATCGAACCTGAACTTTGTGGAAGAATGAAAACATCTATTTAATTCACACCTTGCATTAAACGAAATCAACACGCCTTTAATGAGAAAGAAGAATGCGAGGGAGAATGAGCTGGGTTGGTTGGGCCCTAGCCAAGAAATTCGTTTCCCTGTTTAGGAAACTTTGAAACTCAGCTCTCAACAATGCAACAACACAAAATTAAAACACAGGATTGAAATAACATGGCATAGTCCCTTTATTATAAAAATCAACAAATGTACATGGTGAGTTTGAATCCAGCCCAGAACGAGGGTGATACGAGAAAAATTACAAAAGACAAAAATTACAGTATCATTGTTATATTTATTGCTCACCACTATTTTCTATATGAATCCTATATTATATACATCCTTTTAGGCCTATGGTCATAACCAAATTACATTCAACGTACAATCTAAGCCTTTCAGCTATAACAAAATAACAATAATATTACATGCTAAGCCTTTTGGCTGTAACAAAATGCTAAACTTGAGCACTCAGTTGGTGAGCTAATATTCATCATATCCCTGACTTATCTCTGCTTTGAGCATAGCTCGAGATGACCGATTCTGAACGAGATGTCCATGTGAGGTAGTGAGTTGTCATGGAAGTTTAGGATTCGCCAATGGTGCATGAATCCTACCTACACTCGACCATGCTAAAGAAATGATTAATATGTTTCTTACCAAATACTTTAGGAAAAAAAATATTAGTTTCAAAGAATATTAAAGGTATAAAATCTATAAAAGCAATTAATTGAGCACATTTGTAACCCTTACATATGAGATATAAAGCTAGTGCATGAAAAGGCATGATTCTTGGAATAGTGCAAGAATAAGGAAGTTGCAAGGTTAAAACAAAGGTCTAAGGTTATGATTTTGAAGTGGGAAAGGGGTTAAAAGTGAAGCAATTTAGCCTACCAACATCCTCCCCCCCTACGTTGTTGTGGGTCCTCACACAACATTATATGCTACAAAAAAACCAAAACAAAGGTGCCTCCCTTCAATTCTGAACTTGTATCTTGGTCACCCTTTTAAGATGTTTATAGCACTTTGAGGCCCGAAATTTCCATATCTTGACTTGTCTTTTCTGCTTCTTCACCTCTCCTGCCAAGTCCACATTCATTTGCTTCTACATTTTATTATGCTCTTTCAAGGCTTGGTTTAATACCTCCAAGTCGTAAACATGCTGCTTGAGCTCTTCTATCTGATTTTTCATACAGAGGGTGGATTTTTCTACTCCCAATTCCTTTGGTGCAGACTTCTCGGTAGTCGATTCCAGACATGTACTGGCATCATCAGGGTCAAGGTTATCCTAGCCACCTAGTTCCTACTTTTCAACATTGTCAAGGGTTTCAGTACTCTAAGGGTCTCAGTACTCTACACATTCACTTTACCAGGGGTTTCAGTACCCAGAACTTAAAAATCATTAAGGGTTTCAGTGCCCAAAACTTCAATATTATCAAGGGCCTCGATACCCTGCTCACTCACCTTACCATGGGTTTCAATACCCGGAACTTTAAAATCATTAAGGGCTTTAGTGTCCTACACCCTATCATCCATCTAACCCTCTACCGGGTCTTTGCTTGCACTCGACATCATTTTTCTCTTCTTCATCTTACCAAAGAGGACTGACAAGGGTGTGTTATCTTCATTCTTTGCATAGTCTCCATCGACCACTGTATGGGACACACCCTTAACGACGACTGAGAGGTTATTGTTACTTAGTGAAGTAGGCGGCGAGTCATCCAATAGTATCGAGGAGGTCGACTGAACATGACCCGCCCTTAAAGAGGCAGTCCTTCTCCTGGCCAACCTCCTGGTCTCGGTAGGGCACGGGGTCAGAGTTTCTGATTTTTATTTCTTTCTTGCACTCTTCTTCTGGGTTGACTTCCCTACACCTCGTCCCTGAAACTCCTTTAAGAATTCTTCCCAAGTCACGTTTTTAACCTCCGGTTCCACCTTGATTAAAATTGTGATCAGCCTGTGGTGATATAGCTTATATGCAACCTGGCTTGACTTCCCTCTTTGAACACCTTTTGACATTTTTTCTAAGCTCTTGAGCAAATAATAAGGAAAATTAATGAGCTTACCAGACTCAAAATGTAGGACCAATCGTATGAGATACATGAAGGTCAGTGAGCAATGACCCTCGCTAGTAAGAAACTTCTGCAATACATAAAGGAGATCCTTACATTTTCCAATCATAATATTACGCTGGAGATCGTTCTTCCAATACATCTTTTGCTTCAGTTTGACCACAAATCGATGCCACAACTTCTTCTCTACCTTCTCCTTCTTAAGCCATTGTTCCCCCGCTGCTGGTAAACATGTAACTTGAGATATGGACTCCTCTGTGACTGCAAATTCCAACGAACCAACCTTGGCTTAGCTTCCATCAAAAGTTTGGGCGAATGCTAGCACCATAGCTGAGTCGAATCCATCAAATTTTTGTAGAAACAGGAGGAACCTAGATTCCTGCAATATTACAAGATTGTTTCTATACTCGGCCATTTTCTCCATCTCCTTCACGAACCATGGTTCAATCCTTACAGGCGCCATTTCTCTGTTTGAATTCACCCAATCTCTGTCTAAAAATTTTGGAAGAGTATTACAATATAAAGAACTCAAAATGATGGTCGAGCTATACATCTGCCGCTATATTGGCCACTTCCTGAATGGTCATGCTTCATCATTAAAATTACACGGATGTGAATATGAATTGGTTCAAGTACAGGCAGGCGATGATGATTGGGAAAGGTGGTTGTTTAGATAATGATTCAGCGTAACAGTCATGCAAGATATGGAGTAAGGCCATCATTAATAGGTGATGAGTTTTTAAAGAACAGGTAACTATTGGATTTCGGGAGAATCGTACCATCCCACATTTACTTCATGATCTCCAACAAGGTGTACTCAGTACTCATTAAAAAGATTAGATTTCATATCCTAAAATATATTTGTACTTAAATTATTTTTTCCTAATTTAGTAAATGATAAAACAAAGTGTTAATCATAATACAAATTATTGAATGCCATCATCTACAGGTGGTGCAACTATTCTACCTATATAAAAATTTATGAAACAAAGATATGATTTTCAATACGTATTTTTGCACCAGGTGTTCTTGCACCAGAACATGTATTTTTCTAATTGGGCACGCTCAGCAGTGTGGATTCCTGTACTGAACGTGCCTGCATTAAATGTGCTTGCACTGAACATGCCTGCACTTAAACATGCCTACACTAAACATGCCTGCACTTGAACATGCCTGCAATGAACATGCTTGCACTCGAGCACACATTCCTGCACTAGGGATATTTGTAGCATATCTAGAAAGAGAAAGGGAACCAAAAAAATTCTGATAGGAAATAATTCATAGGTTGGATTAAAAGATTTGCTCGATATATGCCTTCCAATCTTATTTATGAGTTCGCATTAGATCCTGCAATTTTTCCATGAGGGAAAAAAAGAAGTGGGAAAAGGGTAAATTTTAGAATGGGAAGGAAATTACGATATGTAATTCAAGAGTGAGAAAAACCAAGAGGGACAAATCAAAAATGGTTTTTGGGGAAAAATTTTCATGTGAAAAAGAGGGAAATACGAAATCAAATAGGGAAAGTTTTTAAAGAAAGGGATGGTAAACTTCATGGGATGAAAAAGAAGAAAATAAAGGGCAAAATTTCACCTGACATCTGCCTGTATAGTGTTGATCCAAAAAGTAAATGCAATGGGAATTGAGTGTTACTTGGATAAAAAAATTCGTGCCAACTATCCCAGACTTGGATAAGGGCTTGGTTCCTGCACTTGAACTTGCTCCTTCTTGGTGACAATTAACACATCTAAAGGTCAAGCAACATTCCCATTTTATTAGAATTTGATCTTCCTACCAGCAAGCTGGTTTTCAGTTTGATCCTTTTGCAATCATGTCAGTAAAATTGATTTTCACAATCACACAAAAATATTTTTTCTTTACCCCTTTTTAATTTTTATTTTATTTTATTTTATTTTATATATATATATATATATATATTTGGATTTTCTTTAAACTTTATTTCAAGAGAGAATAAATCATATTACAATAGGCTGGCATGGCTACTTACCAACTGAAGTTCGGACTGCTGCTACACTTGCTGCATGAAATCTTCCTTTGTGATGAGCTAAAAATATGCTTTAAGCCTATGCCCATTCACAAGGAAAGATGAATTTTGCCCATCGATAGTTTTTACTTGTACAACTCCATTGTCGAAAACTTGAATTACCTCATATGGTCCCATCCGTCGAGTATGGAACTTCCCTTTAAAATGTTTAAATCTAGAGTCATAGAGAAGTACCCAATCACCTGGTTGGAATTGTTTATTCCTAATAAACTTGTCATGCCACTTCTTTCTTTGCTACTGCACCAAAATATTCAGTTGAACAACATCCCTTCGAAATTTATCCAACTCGTTCAAGTGTAATAGACGTTGTTGTTGTGCTTCCAAGAGATATACACCCAACTGAACTGCAGTTCTGAAAGTCTTTATCTGAAATTGAATTGGCAAAAGGACTTGTTTTCCGTACACCAGCTCATATGGTGTATGTCCTGTGCTATTCCTCCAAGTGGCTCGATAATCCCATAAGGCTTCACGAAATCAGCTAGCCCAATCCTTCCTGTGCATGTTTACTATTTTGGTGAGGATGGATTCGATCACCTTGTTTGTAGATTACACTTGGCCATTTTCTTGCGGTGGGATGGTGTAGATTTCCTATGCTAAATATTGTACTGATTCATGAATTCCTGTAAAAAGTTACAAACAAACTGCAGTCCATTGTCAGAAACAATTTCTATAGGAACACCAAATCTAGTAAAAATTTCATTGAATAAAAAATCAACAACAACTTTTTTAGTGGCAAAAGAAACAGCTTTAGCCTCTACCCATTTAGTAACAACATCAGTACAAACCAAGATATGCTTTTTATTTAAAGATGTGGGGTTTATGGATCCTATGAAACCAATAGCCCATTTTTCAAATGGCTCAATCATGACTTGAGGACATAAAGGCATTTCATTAGCTTGAACATGTTGACCCATCCATTGACAACTATCACAACGCCTAACATATTGATTTGCATCCTGTTGTAGAAACTAAAACCACCCTCCAAATTTTTCCTTAGCTTCATTTTGGAGCCTCCCTACCAACTTTTCACAACACCTTGTCTTGGTTCATTAAGTACAAAAGCTTAAGTGTTTTTCTTGCACGAAGACAGCCTGTTGATCAAAACTTGATTCATTCCCCTCAAATGGTTATCACCCGGACTTGGTCTAGTTGTAGGCTGAGAAACTCCCCCAAGAAATTGCATAATTATGGAGGGAAACCAACCTTCCCTCCAGAAATTACACAATTATTTCAGACAGCCTGCTGGGCTCCAAAATTGCGCAATCTTGCCAATTAGGCTTCACCCACAAAACTGCGCAATCCTTCCCAATAGGCCTGCTCAGCTCAAGAATTGTGAATTAATCCTGGGAAGAAGTCAATGACTCTACCCAAAAGCGTTAATCTCTTGGGTAGCCAGCCCAACTCTCATCCAGAAATGCACATTTCCTCCCAGTAGTCGAGCAACCTCATGCATGAGAAGTTGGGTTAACTAGTTCCACTTGGGACCAATGAAACTTGACTTCCATGCATCAATTTATTTTTCCCGAAATAGCAAAAGGAAACATGAAAAAAGCATCCCTTGATTCAGGGAGATATTTTTAGAAGCTGAGGTTACATGCAAAGTTTGTTCTAGAAACTTTCCTGCCAATGTCTCTTTTTCCTAGATTTGTGGCATGCATGTCATGAGCTTAAACTTATTTATTTGACGCATCAGAGCTCATTCTTTCGCATTGATCTTGGAGCTCTAAAATCCCACAACACATATAGCACTCTTTGACACGTCTGGCTTAGCTATTCACAGGTAAGTGGTCTCAATTTGTCTTTTTCAACATTTCTGTCGCTTTTGTGTTTTCACTTGTGTGAGTGTTGTTTGCTTGATTTCTTTGAAAGATTTCTGTCGTTTACATGCATACTAGCTTTTACTAGCACCATTTCAGTTTTTGTTGCTATCTCACTATTGTCGCATGCATGAAACTATTTTGCACGAACGGTCGCCGATTCGGCGACTCACTTCACTCACATGCATGTTGATCTTTTTACTGAATCTTTCATTCAATGTTTGCATGCACGATCAATCACTTCTACTTTCACTTAGTGTCACCATGTATTCACTTTCATATTTGCGTTCAGTTACTCGTTGGCGGGTCTAGGCTACTTTGGATTGAACACTGCCTCACCGAGACAACATTGTGAAAATCGGCGAAGGAAGGCTCTGTCTTCCACTCCAGAAATGTGCAATATTTCCTAGGCACTATCCTCTAGGATTTCTTTTAACAATTCTGAGGGACAGTGACTGTTGGCCCAGAAAATTGCACAATGCAGTCCCTGAGCCTGTAGTCATTGCCAGCTGGAATTGCACATTGCACAATCCCAATAGTTAGAAATCAGCATGGATTGCGCATTACATAAATCCAGTAGCTAGTCTTGCCTCCCAGACAGCCCAGAATACCTTTTGCATAGTTCTGGCAGCCAGTCACCTAGCCTCTCAGGGAAAATTGTGCAATCTTTTCCTATCATTCCCCAAGTATGTGTTATGTCATTCCTCAAATTTTCTTTCGTTTTTGCTAACCGATTTCTTGCCATGCATGTTGCTTTGTCTCTGGATCTTTCAGGTGCTCATCCTCCTCTTAGTAGTACGGGACCAATGGCCTCCAAGAGAGCAAGATCAAAGGAAATTGAAGGAAGTGTAACTGGAGCAGCAGTTAAGCATGTGTCTGCATATCTACTGATCTATGAAGTTACCAAGTTGTTTCTAACCAAGGACATCACGATGAAATTTCAAGAGGTCACTGAAGATTTTGCAGGCACTTTTATGCAAGACCTCGAAGACCTTTAGGTGTATGTGAACATTCATAAGTCTAGCTTGTACAAGATTGCATGCAGATAACCCGCGTTCCCATGTGCGGACATGATACACTAGATTTCCTGACACACTGATCCTGAGACGATGAATTTGATTAGTGTCAGCGGGACGAAACTTTCCACCTTTTGGGCATAGGATTATGATGAGATGTATTAGATGTCAAAGTCCGTGGCTATCATGGAAACTCCTTTCAGCCTACCCAGCAGTAGTGTCAACTCTAGAGACATGCTGAAGAATTGGGTAAAGGAGCCTGCTAGATTCAGGATGACACCCAACTAGATCTATAAGACGAAGATACTGCGAAAGGCGTAACAATACATGGTCATATTTGCATGTCGACTAGGTTGCCAAGAAAGCACGGAAACCTTCCCACAGAGTTGGGTGATCATGCTGGACCAACTAGCCAAAGAGGGTAAACCATGTAACTGGTCCGGTATGTTGGCTCATCAACTGAAGGAATAGGTAACAAAGGCTTGACAGTCACCCTGAGGTATGCAAGCAGAGATCTACATGTCCGCCTACATCTTAGATGCAATCTGTTCCCGATAGGAGTTCTCAAGCTTGGACTGGGCATGGTCACCGACGAAGACTGCTGTGAAAAAATATTGTAAGTTGTACGAATTCAACTTTAGAGGAGTAATCACATGACTGTCTGATCATTTTGTCACCTCATTTTACAAGATTATATTTAAATAGGATCCACCCTGCATGTCGAAGGAAGAAATGGAGGAACTGATAGACATTGTTGTTTGGTATGCCTCACCATCTGGCACCTTCATACAAATGTTTAGAGCAGAGAAGCCTCCACATGTTCTACCAAAGTTTGCCTTGGACATACTCGTCATGTAGGAAGTAGCATATCACATCTCGGTAGGATTGACAACTAGACTACACCAGAAGAAGAAGGCCCCTTGGACCGCTCTTCCATTGCAGATTCGGCTATATGAGATCCAGAGTTTCAAGCAAGTGGATGTCAAAGAAAAACTAATGAATAAGTATCCATTCGACCTCCGAAGCTACAATCCATATGACCCGCATTGTATTTTAAAGATCAATGTACGAGAGTACAGTTCAACTGGATCCACGGGGCATTTCATTGGGCCGAGGAGGACCCATGGAGATATTGCTATAGTTTCTCCATACCCAATGAATAGGTCAGCTTCACTGTGGAGTGGTTAGTGAAGCAACGTGAAGAAGCATCTTGGAGAGCACCACACCAAAAGCAGTAGCAACAGAGGCAAGCATACTAATGCATGACAAGAGTAAGAGGAAGATTGTTGATCGCATGAAGGAAGAGAAAAGCTACAAGTTTTGAGTAGATCCAATGGTAGAGAAAGAAGCTATGGCTATGGAGGTGAAGAGGAAACAACGTGACAAGCGAATCGCATAAAGGCAGAGGGAGAAGAGAAGAATGGAGGAAGCAGAGAAGGAGTTTCATGAGCTGAAGGAGCAACTACGAAAGGAACAAGAGTTGCGCAAGTAGGAGAGGGAGGCATAGCAGCAACAAGTACAACAGGGGGCGCAACATGTGCAAACAGATGAAACCACACCCGTACTAGTAGTAGATTCATTAGAACATTTGGCATCAGGCAGATAGGGTGAACCATCATAGGAACAAGACTTCACTCATGAGATAGAGAAATCACTTCAACAATTGGATACGGATATGGAGCAAAGAGAATCGGAATAGGACATCAACCTTATGCCTCATCACCAAGAGGTTGTATTACCTGCTTCACTGATCCAGATGATGAGAAAGTCTCAAGCGACTGAGGAGGTAGTTAGATCCTCGGAGATCAGCACGAAGGAGAGATGCACAAAATCTCATTCGACGAGTCTCAACATAGAGTTGTTCAGTCTCGTAGAGTGTCGACTCTAGATGATCATACATCTCCTACGCAAGTTGAGGAATGAGTGATCATGTTTGACGTGTGCAAACATCCAACAACCTTGTCTGATGCAACTAGAGTGTATGCTGAAGCCACTAGTTCAAGTGTTCTCTTCCTGATAGATGAAAATTAGCAAATGGCTAAAGAACTTCAGATGGCCAAGCAAGGAGGAGAGTTGGTGATAACGTCCGCCTGAGTTGAACTGAAGAAGGAAATACTAGATGAAGTATTGTCCCTTGACACATTTATGCGAGTGTTGTACTCCAAGTTTGGCACCGTGCATAAGGCAGTCGTCCATCTCAACGGATGGTAGCAGCGATGTGCTAGAAGAGCACGTATCTTGACGAACTTGCATGTTGCTGTTGATTACATGAAAACATGGATGATGAGATACAAGGGAGCCCCACTTCACTTTCCTAAGATGATGAAGGCCAGTGCAGTTGAGTTGAAGGCATGTATTTGGAGTCAGATCCAGAACTATGAAGAGCTCCCGTAGCTCATCACTAGTATACTAGCTTCCCATGCACGCGTGTTCAAGAGTATGGATGTTGTGGTGCCCGCGCATGTGATCCCATCTATTGGGACTCTCACCTAGGTGAAGACAAAGGCACAGGTCCCACTAGAGCTTGACGCGTGCTTCAACGAGTTGATGTGCATCACCACCAGCCCAGACTTGCCCATCAGTGAAGACATCATGCACAAGTATGTTGTTGTTCCAGCCACATTGAAGACAATGATGTGCATGCTTACAGACGAGTTGGACAGAGGAGCCTGCGTAATGTACCTAGATGCTACGAAGGCAAGAGTCAAGTTCCAGAAAGATGTTACCTTGGATCACACGTACACCATCAAGGACTACCAATCTTGGCATCAATATGTTACTATTGATCATCATGACGATGTTGAAGAGTTGGACTTCCATGGTTGTCTAAGTCAGAGTGATGTCTAGCATGGCTTGCTCAAGCCATTTTGTCTCACATGGGTACATGTGCATTGTAATGTAATGTCATGTCAAGTGTAATTTAAGTGTCGATAGTTGGATGTAACAATCATAGAGTAGATGAAGAGTCACGAGGGTAGTTGAACTGTCACAAAGGGGAATTTCAAGGGCCACCCCACCCTTTGCTATAAATAGTCCCTGATAACTCATTGTACAGGCTTTTGGTCAGTGAAGCTTCCGATAAGACTATCTTGGAGAGAGCTTGGACAATATTTTAAGGAGCCTTGGCTTCTCCACTATGCAGAGCTAGTACATCTCTTTGGAGGAGTAGGCAGTTGTGGATGTAATGTTTCGCTATTGGAACTAGTGGTTGGACATGGATGTAATGTATGACTAGAACTTACACTTCTTAACACTTCTTAATATAACAAGAGCCAACACATTTCATGCATATGTCATATTGTATTATATGTTATCTGGTTTACTCTAAATGATATATGTATCTGCTTACTTACACATGCATGTATAGCTATCTGTGTATGTATGTATGAATCTTTTTGAAATGTGTTGTTGGTTTAGCCATCACTTTGGATTGATTGTTAACTTTCCTTCCATGTTGTGATGTATCTTTGCTCGTGTGTTCCCTTCATAACTGTGTGCTATCACAGGTTTCCAAGGGGCGCACTCATCTCAATCCCCGTGTGTTAGAACCTCTCATGCACCTTCCTTGGCTCGCTGCAGCTGTCACACCCTTGCTACCAACAGAGTTATCTTACTTTCCTCTATGCGAAATTGTGGTCAAGGAATTACCATACGACCCATTGCTGGGACTCCTACACCAAATGGTTTGAGGTCTAATTGGGACTTCTTATCGGGAGGATCCCTTGACATGTTGGTGGGTCCATCACCGTCAACATTTCTAGCACTAGAAGGAGGGCCAGATGACAAGCTGTGTCATCTCATCCTGTTTTGAACCTTTCATATCTATCATGGATTCTTATACTCTTCTCCCTCCACGATGTTTTTCGAATCATGAAGATGTCACCATCCCGAGGGAGTTCTTCGATCTCTTGTCCACTTACATGTATGATGGTGAAGGTGAAGTGGCATGGCACGAGTTATTACATGACTTTATTTCCATGCTTCATGAGGAAGATGGGTGTTCTGACAAACATGCCAGCTTGCTACTTGCATACGTACTTCGAGAACCTCCACTTCGATGGCTGTACAGCCTACCAGCTGACATCGTGCACTCACTTGAGCACTTCTGTGATCTCATTGAAGACACTTTCCATCATTTTGATCCAGACCATCTTGACCAAAAATTGTTACAACAACAGAAGGCTCCACATGAATCGACTATGGATTTTTGGCAGCGCTTCCGTGACTTGCAGTTTCAAGCTCCGAAGAGCTAGATGAATTTTTTCTATCTTTGGGACCAGTTCGAGTATTGTGTTAAGAAATCTGCTCATCCCAAGAAGAAGTTTGAAATCAAGCCTCGCTTAACATTCTTCAGTGATGGAGCTGCACAATCCCAGACGGATGCGGTCACTGTCACAAGTGACTGTCCACCATCCCCTCATCAAATAGCTCCACCACTGCAGAGTGATGTTGAGGATCATGCTCACACACCTGTTCAGCTGTCACATCCTCCCAACATCACTTCGCTTAATTTTCACGTAGATTTGGTTGCGAGTCCATCGAGTTGTCATATGCATTTTTTTCCACAATCTCCATCTTCACACTTGGTTGTTCCTCTGGATGATACTATTTTGTGTTCTTCCATTCCAAACTCTACACTTGTGTAAATGAGGAACAAGCCACTAACAGAGTTGATGTTTCACAACCAACATGCGTTGTCATTCATGAAGAATATGAGTGGGAGATTGAGCATCAACACTCGGCGAAGGATGACTCCCTTCCATTCGAGCCCCCTTCATTCTTTCCTGACATCTTTGGTGAACTTGCCATCCAAGATTTGGCATGTGTATCTTCATCCATGGATGCACCCATTGTTGATCACTCGTCAGATATAGTGGATTCTAGTCCAAGATTTAACAATGGAGAGGATAAGTTATTCATTGAAAATCCACTTGCTCTTTCATCTGCCTTTTCCGGAAACATAGAGGATCAATTTGTTCGCTTCTCATCCACCCCTCTGTTTGATTATCTGATCATGAGGATACTGATGAAATCATTGATTTTTCTGATCGTGGTTGTCATGATCCATTTAATCCCATATTCAATCATGATCATGTTTCTATCACAGTTGATTTTTCGAAGCCACCGGTTTATGATGATATATCTGACGATGACGTTGAAACACCCAAGATTGTTGAGGCACTTCAACTTGAGCTATTGTTTATGTCAAGCCCTCGCTCTCTTGGGGTTAGTCTCACTTCTGATCAAGAAATTGTTCAATAACCCAAGGCTCCTGATCACTCATTTGTATGCATTGAAGATCAATCTCACGCACAGATCATGCTTCCTCCACTTGAACTACACGATCCTATCGCTCATGCATTGGAGGAATCTTACATTGCAAGCACACATGCACGATACAAGATGTATTTGTTTCTTTCATTTTCTTGCATGTCACAGTCAAGAGTGTGCATATGCTTCAAAGCTGCACATAGTGTCGCACAACACCATGGTAAGTCCACAGACTACTCTTCATACACTTGCACTCACTTATGTTCCATGGGAACTTTCAAAAACGAAGTGTGGTTGTCTTCATTGTTATATATTTCTTGCTTTCTAGTTCACATAACAAGGTTGCTTGCAGACCAAGCCTTCACCAACATGAGTCAACTAATGCGTCAGTGGATGCATTGGAAATATCACTTCACGTGATCAGGCCCATGCACCGTTAGTTTAGGAGTAGGAGTAGTGTTTGATTTCAATTTGTTTTCTTGCATGCTCGTTTGCTTTGTTTGTTTGTTTGTTTGCTTTCTTGCTTGTTTGCTTACTAGCTTTGATTTCACTTTTGCTTCTGCTCTTGCTTTTCTCTATTCTTTGTTAGTTTTCTTGTTTTTTTCATAAGTTAGTTTTGCATGAAACCATTTATGACTCTTGAAACAAGCTGGGTAAAGTACAAGAGGCCTTGTGCAGCTATCACTACTTGGTTATCTGTCATCTTGCCTCTGTATGAATATTTTGCTACTCTTAGTCCATGATACGTCGAAGGAAAATACGTATTCTTTGAAGTAAACCTTGGTGAAAGCACAACGCTTGTGCGCTAACCAGTGTCACCTACTCTAGTCGGTTGCTTTTAGGTTAACCCTTTTCAGCTTAGTCAAGTAGAGTAAGGTGAGGGGGGGAACCTTAACAGGCACATCAAAGATACAATAAAATACTTCTTTTCTGGAACAACCTCTTCTTCTCTTAATAAGTCGGGATCCCTATTCTGCCTCTGAAATGAATAAATGCTATGCACAATTGAAAATACGAAAAATGAAAAAATGAAAAGAGAAAAAAATTCAAAATGAAAAATGAATCAGGCGAAAGAAGAGAAAGGATTCATGTGCGGAGAGGTGATGCAAGTAACTCCATCGGGCTACTGACCAAGGTTGCTGGCAGCGAAGCCATGCATGTGTTCCTATGTGACTCCGTCGAGGTACTATATAGGCTTGCTGGTAGTGGAGAAACACCAGATATGAAACTAAGACTCTGACGACTATACTGATTGTGCACCAATATACCCCTCGAACCCAATTGAAACAACTGTGTCGCCTTGGCTTGGAATGCGTGTCAACCAACCAAGAGCTTGGTAGATGCTACATCTTACAATCAAGCTAGTGTGAAACCAAGATGAACTGAGAACTTAACAATACTTCGGAAGGTGTTAGACTTGATTTTCACGAACAAGTTCCATTCAGAGAGCTCGAGTTCTACTAGTGTTTCACCGTGTTGTAGCGGCTACAACCACCCTCCAAATTTTGCCTTAGCTTCGTTTTGAAGCCTCCCTATCAAATTTTCACAGCACCTTGTCTTGCTTCATCAAGTACACAAGCTTAAGTGTTTTTCTTGCATGAAGACAACCTGTTGATCAAAAATTGATTCTTTCCCCTCACAAGATGATCACCCAGACTTGGTCCAGTTGTAGGCTGAGCAGCTCCCCCAAGAAATTGTGCAATTCTGGCGGGCAGCCAGCCTTCCCTCCAGAAATTGTGCAATTTTGTCTGGCAGCCTCTTGCGCTCCAGAATTGCGCAATCGTACCAGTGAGGTTTCACCCAGAAAATTGTGCAATCCTTCCTAGTAGGCATGCTTAGCCCAAGAATTGTATAATCATGTGCAGTGATCAATTGATCTGCCCAAAAATTGCACAAATATCCTGGGCAGCCAGCCCAACTCCCATCCAAAAATGTGCATTTTATCGCAGCAGTTGAGCAGCCTCATGCATGAGTAGTTGGGTTGACTAGTTCCACCCAGGACCAAGGAAACTTGAGTTGCATTCATGACTTGATTTTTCCCAGAATAGAAAAAGGCAACATGTGAAAAGCATCCCTTGATTAAGGGAGCTATTTTTAACAACCAAAGGTTACATGCAAATTTCGTTCTAGAAACTTTCCTCCAAGTGTCGCTTTTTCCTAGATTTGTGGCATGCACGTCATGAGCTCCAACTTATTTATTCGACGCATCAAAGTTCATTCTTTCACATCGATATTGGAGCTCTAACATCCCACAACACATCTAGGACTCTTCGACACACCTGGCTCAACTATTCATAGGTAAGTGGTTTCAACTTGTCTTTTTAGCATTTCTGTCGCTTTGTGTTTTTTCTTATGTGAGTGATGTTTTTTCTGTCGCTTTAGATTTAGGATGACACACAACCAGATCTATAAGATGAATATATTGTGGAAGGCGTATCAATACCTGGTCATATTTTCACGTTGACTATGTGGCCAAGAAAGCATGGAAACCTTCCCACAGAGTTGGGTGATCCTGCTGGATCAACTAGCCAGAGAGGGTAAACCATGTAATTGGTTCGGCATGTTGTCTCATTAGCTAAAGGAACAGGTAATGAAGGCTTGCCAGTCACCTAGAGGTATGCAAGTAGAGATATACATGTCCACCTACATCTTAGATGCAATCTGTGCTCAACAGGAGTTCTAGGCTTGGAATGGGCATGGTCATCGATGGAGACTACTATGAACACATATGGTAAGTTGTTGTCTGAATGAATCTTCAAAGGAGTAATCACATGGTTGTCCAATCATTTTTTCACCCTAGTTTAAAAGATGATATTCGAACAGGATCCACCTTGGATGTCGAAGGAAGCAATGGAGGCACTGATAGACATTATTGATTGGTCTGCCTCACCTCCCAACACCTTCATATGAATGTTCAACATGGAGAAGCCTACACATGTTCTACCGAATTTTTCCTTGGACATACTCATCATGCATGAAGTAGCATATCACATCTCGGTAGGATTGACAGCTAGACTGCACTGAAAGAAGAAGGCCCCTTGGCCTGCTCTTCCGTTTCGGATTGGGTTATATGAGATATAGAGTTTCAAGCAAGCGTATGTCAAAGCAGAACTAATAAAGAAGTATCCATTTGACCTCTGAGGCTCCAGTCCGTATGACCCACATTGTATTGTGAAAGATCACTACACGAGTGTATAGTTCAACTGGAGCCATAGGGCATTTCATTGGGCCGAGGAGGACCCATGGAGA
Organism: Pinus tabuliformis; assembly: GCA_031772625.1. NCBI lineage: Eukaryota > Viridiplantae > Streptophyta > Pinopsida > Pinales > Pinaceae > Pinus > Pinus tabuliformis. The sequence goes on from CM062818.1 coordinate 89,409,330, forward strand.
TATTGCTACAGTTTCTCTAGACCCAATGAACAGGTCGGCTTCACTGTGGACTGGTTAGTGAAGCAATGTGAAGAAACATCTCAGAGAGCACCGGCACCAGCAATAGTAGTAGCAGAGGCAAGCATACTAGTGCATGACAAGGGAAAGAGGAAGATTTTCGATCGCATGGAGGAAGAGAAAAGCTACAAGTTCCAAGTAGATCCATTGGTAGAGCAAGAAGCTATGGCTATAGAGGCGAAGAGGCAACAATGTGACAAATGAATCATGCAAAGGCAGAAGGAGAAGAGAAGAATGGAGGAAGCAGAGAAGGAGTTGCATGAGTTAAAGGAGCAACTCCAGAAGGAACAAGAGCTGCACAAGCAAGAGAGGTAAGAACAATAGAAATAGGTACAACAGGGGGCACAACACATGAAAATAGATGAAACAACACTCACACTAGTAGTCGATTCGTCAGAATAGCTGGCATCAGGCGTTCAGGGTGAACCATCGCAGGAACGAGACTTTTCTCATGAGATAGAGCAAGAACTTCAACAGTTGGATACAAATATGGACCAACGGGGATTGGAACAAGACATCAACCTTATGCCTCATCACCAAGAGGTTGGCTTACCTGCTTCGACGCATCCAGATGATGAGCAAGTCTCAAGCGTTCGAGGAGGCACTGAGATCCTCGAAGATCAACCAGATGGAGAGATGCACAACATCTCATTCGACGAGTCTCAACATAGATTTGTGCAGTATCGTAGAGTTTTGACTCCGAATGATCATACATCTCTTGCTCAAATTGATGAATGAGTGATCATGTTTGATGTGTGCTTATATCCAAAATCCTTGGCCGATGCAACTAGAGTGTATGCTGAAGCCACTAGTTCAAGTGTTCGCTTCTTGATAGATGAAAATGAGCGAATGGATAAAGAACTTTAGACAACCAAGCAAGGAGGTCTGAGGAGAGTTGGTGATAGCGTCCGCCCGAGCTAAACTGAAGAAGGTAATACTAGATGAAGTATTGTCCCTTGACATAGTTATGCGAGCATTGTACTCCAAGTTTGGCACCGTGCATAAGGAAATTGTCCATCTCAATGGATGGCAACAACGCTGTGCTAGAAGAGCACATATATTGATGAAATTGCATGTTGCTGTTGATTACATGCAAACATGGATGATGACTTGCCTAATATGATGAAGGCTAGTGCAGTCAAGCTGAAGGCACGTATTCAGAGACAGATCCAGAACTATGAAGAGTTGTTGCAGCTCATCACTAGTATACAAGCTTCCCATGCACATGTGTTCAAGAGTATGGATGTTGTGGTGCGCGCACTTGCAATCTGATCTATTGGGACTCTAACCTAGGCGAATACAAAGGCACAGGTCTGACTAGAGCTTGACTCATACTTCGACGAGTTGATGCGCATCGCCACTAGCCCAGACTTTCCCATCAATGTAGACATCATGCACAAGTATGTTGTTGGTCCAACCGCATTGAAGACAATGATGCACATGTTTATAGATGAGTTGGACATAAGAGCTCGAGTAGTGTACCGAGACGCTATGGAGGCAAGAGTGAGGTTCTAGAAAGATGTCTCCTTGGAGTACATGGACACCATCAACGACTACCGGTCTTGGCATTAGTATGTTACTATTGATCATCGTGAGGATGTTGAGTAGTTGGACTTCCATGGTTGTCTAAGTCAGAGTGATGTCTAGCATGGCTTGCTCAAACCATTGTGTCTCACATGGGTACATGTGCATTGTAATATAATGTCATATCAAGTGTAAGTCAAGTGTCGATAGTTGGATGTAAGAGTCATAGAGTAGATGAAGAGTCATGAGGGTAGTTGAACTGTCCCAATGGGGAATGTCAAGGGCCACCGCACCCTTTGCTATAAATAGTCCTTCATAACTCATTGTAGAGGTTTTTGGTCAGCCAAGTTTCTGATAAGACTATCTTGGAGAGAGCTTGGACAGTATTGTAATGAGCCTTGGATTCTCCACTACACAGAGCTAGTATATCTCTTTGGAGGATCTATCAGTTGTGGTTGTAACGTTCCACTATCAGAACTATTGGTTGGATATGGATGTATTGTATGACTGGAACTGACACTTATTAATATAACAAGATCCAACACGTTTGATGCATATGTTGTATTGTATTCTATGCTATATGTTTTACTCTAAATGATATATGTATATGTTTACTTATGGATGCATGTATAGCTATCTGTGTATGTATGTATGAATCTTTATAAAATGTGTTGTTGGTTTAACCATCACTTTGGATTGCCTGCTAACTTGCCTTCCACGTTGTGATGTATCTTTGCTCGTGCATTCCCTTCTTAACTGCGTTCTATCATAGGTTTCCAAGGGGCGCATTCATCTCAACCCCCGTGTGTTAGAACCTCTCATGCACCTTCCTTGGCTCACTGCAGCTGTCACACCCTTGCTACCAATAGAGTTATCTTACTTGTCTCTATGCAAAATCGCGGTCAAGGCATTACCATACGACTCACTGCCAGGACTCCTATTCCAAATGGTTTGAGGTCTAATAGGGACTTCTTACTAGGGAGATCCCCTGACATGTTGGCGGGTCTCGCACCGCCAACACATCCTTAAACAAAGAAGGCCAAAAATAGCCAGTGCGTAAAATTTTATATGCAGTTTGTTTATCAGCAAAGTGGCCACTGCAAGGTTCATCATGGGTAGATTTTAAGATATCAAACATTTCTTCCTCTCTCACACATCTACGAATAACAAAATCTGGTCCAGTGTAAAAGAGGTCTCCCTGTATCCAAGAATACGAAGCACTTTTCTGAATGATATCCCGCTTTTCACGAGTGGATAAGTGAGGCGGTGTTTTTCCAGTGACTAAATTGTTAGCTATGTCATAACCATGTTGATTTTGCTGACATAGCAAAATGATGTTCGTCAAGGAAAACATCGTCAACATGAATTACTTCACAAGGATTATTTAATCTAGAAAGATAATCAGCTACAACATTAGACTTTCCTGGTCTATCAATAATTGTAACATTGAATTCTTGTAATAAAAGAAACCACCTAGTCACTCTACCACTAGTTAAAGGTTTATTCATTAAATATCTTATAGAAGAATGATCAGTATGCACATAAACTTCATATCTTGTAATGTAATGTCTGAATTTATTAATAGAAAAAATAACAGCTAAAAATTCTTTCTCAGTCACTGTATAGTTAAATTCAACAGGTGACAAATTTTTATGGATGTAGTAGATTACATAGGATTGTTTATTCTCCTCTTGTCCTAAAGCTGCACCAATGGCAGTGTCTGAGGCATCAGAGGAAATGTGAAGTCGTAAGGACCAGTTTGGTCCTCTAAAAAATTGTGCCTATACTAATTTTTCCTTCAATGTCTCAAAGGACTGTTGGCAAGTTGTGGACTAGGTGAATTCACTATCCTTAGCTAATAATCAAAAAGGGGGGGTAGCAATATTGGAAAAAATTTCAATGAATCTCCGGTAATAACCAGCATGTCCTAGGAAATCTCTCACTTCTCTTTGTGTTTTGGGTGCAGGCAGATGAATAATGACTTAAACTTTAGCGCGGTCTATGTGGATACCTTTGTCAGAAACCAAATGACCAATAACCACTCCTTCTTTGCACATTAATCTACATTTTTTATCACTCAAAGAAAGATGAGCCTTTTGGCAATGTTTCTAGATTTTTAAGAGCTTCATCAAATGAGTTACCAAACACAGAAAAATCATCCATATAAATCTCAACACATTTAATATTAGTAAAAATAGCTAGCACAACACTTTGAAAGGTAATGGGTTCATTACACAACCCGAAAGGAAGCACTCGGTAAGAAGATGTACCGCAAGGGCATGTAAACATAGTTTTTTCTTGCTCTGAGATTGCGATCTGGATTTGGTTATACCCACTAAAGCCATCTAAAAATAAAAGGTACTTTTTACCAACAAGGGTATCTAGCACCTTATTGATGAAAGTAAGGGGAAAGTAATCCTCAAGAGTGGCTTTGTTTAATTCTCGATAGTCAATGCAAATATGTCATCTTCCATATTTCTTAGGGACTATCACTAATGGAGAGACACATTCACTGTCAGAAATGAGATAGATGAAATTAGCATCTAAGAGTTTTTATAATTCCTCTTTAAAAATATCTCTTAGCATGGGATTCATTTATCTCTGGGGTTGTTGGAGAGGTCGGGCTCCCTCCCAGATATAGATATGATGAATACAAGTCTTAGGAGGAATGCCTTTCATGTCTTCGTAATTCCAAGCAAATGCATCCAAGTTATCTTGCAACAAGGTAACAAGCTACTCTTGCTGAGATGAATCCAGGTGTGAGATAATCTGTAAATGTTTTCCTGGACTAATTTCGACAAGAGTGGTCTCGGGCTTAAGAGTATAGGAAGATGATGCCACAGTATGGGATAAGGAAGGTTGGGAATCATAATTTTCTTGAAAATACAGACTAAATATCTAATGAAGTGTGTCAAAATTAGGCATAGTGTCTAGATTGTTCAAGAAATCTCGTAATTCACCATCCTAGGTGGACTTGGTATGATGTTGAATCGAAGAGACAGACTGGGTCTCCTCATCACTATTGTCGTAATCTAACCATAAAGTGTCCTTGAGTTCCCGAATAGATATAGCAGGTGGATATAAGGTGTCATTTTTCATAGAGTCTCCATGTGAAATGTACATATCACCGAAGCGACATCCAATATAAGCATCGACCATGGCAAGCCATGGTCATTCCAGAATCAAAGGATGTCCTCCCACTAGATTCTTTGGCTAAAGCACAATGAAATTCGCGAGGTATTCCCATGAATCTATAGAGACAACCACATCATCCAATACTCCATCGGGCTTGAATTTAGACCTGTCTGCAAGCTCAAGCACAGTGGGCGTAGGATGAATATGTCCCAACCTAGGTTGTTCCATGGTTTCCCTAGTCATAACATTGATGGCCGCCCCCATGTCTATTAATATATTAGAGACAAGGATATCACCTATCTGGACAGAAACAACTAGGTTTCCAGGATCTGTTTGTTTCTCCATTGATATGCATCCTATCATCAACCCTGCTACTCTACCAATAAACTGAATGGTCTAAGGTTCTACTCTCTTCCTCCCTGGCTTTTTAAGACATAACTCCCTAATGATCTTTGCACAAATGGGAATTTCTCTGATAGCCTGAATTAAAGGGACCTTTATACAAATATTCCTTAACTCTGAAGCCAGAGTGGACTGGGGGTCATTCTTCTCCATAGCCAACCTCTCTAGATAGGGAGGTTAGTTTGAAGAAGATGGTGAATTTGAAGGTATGGGAATGGGCTAAATGGTGACACTATTTTTGGAATGATGAAGAATTTCCTCCTCATTTTTCTCCTCAATGATCACCGTGGATTATAGCTATATATATATATATATATATATATATATATATATATATATATATATATATATATATATATATATGTTGAGTGTGGAGCCTGATTATCTTCCGTATTCAAAGGATTCAGCCGGATGCATACCCCAAGAAGACTGTACACCCCTCCACGCAGAAGGGGTGAGGGGGGCACTTGTCCCCCCCGCGGGGGTCCGGGGGGTTAAATCCCCCCCGGCTAGGGGGTTCGGGGGCAGTGCCCCTGAAGCTAAAAATAGATGTAAAATTGCCTTGTAAAAGTCTAGTAATTTCTAGTCAATTTGGGTCGTTCGTTAGGCAGATGATCTGACAGTAGAAGTTATGTTTAATTTAGGGATTTTTGCCCTACAAGGCAACCGATCACTATATATGAGGGAATTGTATTGCATCTATGTATATCTATATTCTGAGTGAGGAGGAGAGAGGAGATTGAGAGCGAAGAGGGTGTTACAGTGGATCCGCTGTAGGTTGTATCTCTTCAGTTTGCTGGATAATATAAAAGGAAGGACTAGTTGTTTCTCAGTGGATGTAGCCCAAACTAGGTGAACCACGTATATCTGTGTCTCTCTTGTTTTATGCATTTTCTGTGTTTATATTTCTGAAATATTTTATGTGTTCCATTGCTCTGTAATATATAATTTTCTAACACACACACACACACACACATATAGTGGTTTAACTACCCTTCCCATTCTCAATTGAAGTTCAGTTATCCCAACCAGCAAGGTTTGATAGGTAGGAGAAGGGGATGGTCCAACTAAATGAATCAATTGTACCGCCTTATTGTTATGATTCAGTATTGGTTGAGAAGGTAGTTGAGGTGGTCTAAATGGTGGTGGCCAAGGCAATGGTGGCAATAGTTGACTTTTCTGAGTTAGAGAAGGAAAATATGGTTTTAACATATGGTGTGGTGCATATGAAGTAGAATATGATGGCATCTGAGTAGGATAGGAATGATATGAATAGTTTGGCTCTGTCCATCCTTGTTGCCAAGGTTGAGAGGACTGTACATGGTGAAAATGGTTTCTATGCTGCGAATGTTGAGAGTGATTATTATTATTATAATAGGAATATGGAGGTGCATTATAACCATAAAAATGTGGTTCAAGAACCATACCTACACTTACTTGTGGCCAGTTCCTTCGTGCTCCCATGGCATGTTACGGCTCAGGTTCAGAATGCTCTCCTTCAAGTACAACTTTTAATCTAGGTATGGAGGGGCAATCATCGATGGCATGGCTCTCTACACATATCACACATTTATTATCACTTTTTATATTAGCACGACACTGTCTTAAATGATGTTTTTTCCTACATTTTAGACAAAAAATAGACAATGTCTCTTGTTCTTTTTCTAGTTTTTCCTAGAATTTCAAAGAGTCTATTTGTTTTCTAACAGTATTCATGATTTTAATTTTCATGTTATTCATTTTATTCTCCAAGCCAATAATCATAACATTTGTAGATCCCAATTTGTTAGTTTTTCTTCGACCTCCTCTAGTGTATCTAGATTGATTTCATGAGAACTTCCTACACAAGTCACAAATTTGTTCAATTTTTTTTTGAGCAATGTCTCCTTGTCCTAACAAATTCAAATTATCTCTAGAATCCTCAGTAAGTCCTCATAGGAACAAGGTTCGAATAGTAATTAAATCAAATTTGTGTTTGGACCTTTGGAGTATGTAGAAATTTTGAATAATATGACACATATTCACAGAGATTATCCTGATTATACACTTATAAGTGGAACATGCATAATACATAACCTCCTCTACTTTGATCATCTATTTACAGAAGCAGAAACATTCACAGGCGCACATAGAAGCATCAATCAAACTCATTAACACAGTATGTATCCCGGGGAAAGCATCTCGCTAAAAACCCCAACTATCTGTATATTATATTGATTGAGTCATGTAACATTACAAAGTAAAATGCTTATCATAAGCAATCCAGTACCAGCTCCACCTGTTACACAAAATACAGCTCAGATTTGATCTCCAAATCTCCCTCGCTGCTTTGCCTGCCTCCACTACTCAATACCTGCTCAAGAATTGATGAGAATGGTTTACCAAACTCGTATTTGACCTGCAAATAATCACTCACACTGTGTTGGACGTGAGCACAGGCTACAATTCTTGGTATTGGCCAATTCATTGGCATACTCAATCCCTCTGATTGTGAAAATCATCATGCACAACTATAGTCACAACTGATAGCAATCTGATCCTTTAACACCTGTCCCTGCTGAACTGAACATGCACTGACATGCAACTAAGTTAACTGATGTATTATATAGTTGCATTATGAGTTAATAACTTGTGAATTAATTAATAACTAATTCACCCAACTCATCTCTAGTCTATTGATCAGTTAGACTAAATACAACTAGTTTAACAAAGCTAAACTGAGCACAACTCCATCAACTGCACCTCGAGTCCACTAAACTCAACTCACTTGAGTTCTAACTGAAGTCCTGCATGCAAATATTAGTCATCCCATAGGTAACCATGTATTTCCTTCTGGGATCTGAATGTACCACATCCATAGCTCATCCTGAAGTGCTCCAAGAGAATAAGATCAAGTTTATAGTCCAAATATTATTATGAGACAATAATATTTGACTTTTCTATTTTTGACAGCCAGTATAAAAATAGAATTTGATCAATCATACTGTGATCACTCATACTATGACCACTCCTGCTGTGATCATCCCTGCTGTGGTCACTCCTGCTGTGATCATCCCTGCTGGGATCCAAAAATAGAACTTGCGGCATAATTTTCCTGTGGGCCCACTTAGTGAAGGCGACTCCTTTCCACTAAGCTCCATCATCTTGTTGCATTCTCAACAAGCATTTCTTGTTGCACACTTTTCAACAGAGTATATACAAAAATTTCTCTAAGTAGTCCTCCAAAATCTCATCATCACCTTGTACAATGGTGACAATCTCGTCCTGCATTTATCTAGTTTAGAATATTCTTGATATTTATTCAAAATACTCCCTTCATTTGTTCCCAAGAACTTACAGTGTTTTCTCCTAGTCCCATGAACCAACGCAAGGCTGAATCCTTGAGAGTTGCAAGAAACAACTTTAATTTTTGGGAATTAGAAGAATAATCATAACTCCTACATAATATATAAAACTCAAAAAGAAATGAATATGGGTCTTTGTGCACCTTACCATGAAAGTGTTGAAGAGATAAAGGTAAACTATTCTTCATTTTCACATTCACTTCTTTGTTTACTATTGGAAATCTAGAAGTGGACTGCTCTTCATTTACATGATTCTCGCTAGTTCCCTCTGCATGGTCTTCATGATTAGCCATTGTTGTGCCTCCTCAGACCACTTCTAGAAGATGAAGGATGACTATTGCTAAATTGGACTTTCCGATCACCATTAGCCTCCTTCTTCCCCTTTTCATGTTGTGTCACACCTGAATCAGTGTTTCCAAAATCCATGTGGATCATTCCGGCATGATGAGTATGGGTCCACTTAGACTTCCTACCTGCAAAAGAAGGTCCAATATGAGAAGATTTTTTAGATTTCTCAGTGTTTTTCTGGTCCTTATTGGGCTTCATACGCCTACCTTTCTTAGGTATTCATTTTAAAAATGAAAAAAAAAAAATGCAGATGCTTGTAAAGAAAAAGAATTTGTCAATTGTTGCAATGAATAAAAGATTAGCACTTGTAAAATCCTTAAAACAATAGAAGCATATTGCAGGAAAAAATAATAGCAGACTTACCCCTATTGCAGAAAATGGAAAGTTCTTACCAATTTCAAATTGCCTCCCCGACAACGGTGCCAAAATGTTGGGTGCAAGAATTGTGGTTAGGCAGACTCCTTCAACACTTAATTGTTAACCAGAGGGTTTCATAAACTTAGAGGTGAAGCAAAGGAAATTTCAGAAATGATATGAACTTTTCCTAACTTTATTCCTACTTCCTTAATTACAATCTTTCAGAATCGAAAAGAAAATATCACTCGACAATTTACACCAAAAGGAATTCTAGTGCCGGAAGGTGAAAGAAAGTACTTTTGCAGAGAAATAAATAAAAGGAACTCTCAAGCTCTTGTAAGAAATCTTGACTAATTGAAATGGCAATCTATGTTTGTCTCCAGTATAGTTGTATGTCAGATTAATAATTGGACCCTTGAAGATGTTTGACTTTTCTATAGATATTTCTTCCTGCACTAATTTATTATTCTTGTACTCCTGCAATTTCTTGCACTAGTACTAGAACATAGTATGCTAGAAGTATATTTTACACCTGTACTGAATATTTATGTTCTAATGCAGGGGCTGTAAGCCTTAGGACTAGAGCACTTTGTTCCTATATTAGGATTTTGATTCCTATACCAGAAAAGAGATTCCTACACCAAGTTTTCAAATTTCTTTTATAAAAGAATAAAGAGTGTGTTAACTTAAGGAAATAATTTGCAAAGGTGAACGAAACATTGAAATAACTTCCACAAGAACAAAAAAAGATGCTTCAACCCAACTTAACTTCAAAATAAGAATTAATTTCTAAAGTCAAAGAACATTTTTCTTCAATCAAGGAAATTGTTCATGCAACTAACGAAATAACCTAATTGTGACGACAAGCTTTATCCCTGTAATAGTTATTCACACAAATCCAATCTGCCTTTTTAACCTTCTTAATTTAAAAAGTTTCACTTTGAAACAATTAAATATGAAGTTCGATCCTTTCCTGAAAAGTATGAAGTGCAGGTATAGATTAATGTGTTATAACAACGTTCATTATTTAATTACCAAATCATATCTAATTTAGGATATCAAAAATACTTCAGAATGATGAACACACACTTGTAGAAACACATCGAGACTCTTATGACAAAAAAGAAGAAAAGAATTTTGTTGTAATGAACCAAAGAAATCAATTTGCAAAACTGTAAATGCACTAGTGCAGGAATAACATGCTTGCATGATCCAGGCGGATATAATGCTAATATTTGAATCGAATAAATCGTAAAAGGATAAAATCAAACTTACTTAAGCATGCACACCATGGATCTGTCACACAAAGGTTATGAATGAAATCGAACCTGAACTTTGTGGAAGAATCAAAACATCTATTTAATTCACACCTTGCATTAAACGAAATCAACACCCCTTTAATGAGAAAGAAGAATGCGAGGAAGAACGAGTTGGGTTGGCTGGGCCCTAGCCAACTAGCTTGTTTCCTTGTTTAGGAAACTTGGAAACTCAATTCTCAACGATGCATCAACACAGAATAAAAACACATGATTGAAATAACATGGCACAGTCTCTTTATATTAAAAATCAACAAATGTACATGGTGAGTTCGAATCTAGCCCAGAACGAGGGCGATACTAGAAAAATTACAAAATACCACAATTACAGTATCATTTCTATAGTTATTTCTTGCTACCATTTTCTATATCAATCCTACATTATATACATCTTTTTAAGCTTGCGGCCATAATCAAATTACATTCAGCGTAGAATCTAAGCCTTTCGGCTGTAACAAAATAACAATAATATTACATGCTAAGCCTTTCGGCTATAACAAAACGCTAAACTTGAGCATTCAACCGAAGACCTAATCTTCATCTGTTATATACCTAGGGGGGATAATATGGGGTACAAAGGGAGATACCCAAGGTAATAATGTAATAATGGGATGGGCCATAGTAATAAATAAGGTGGTTAACCCATATCATGTAAGGGACCACAAGTAGTTAGTAATAATGTAATGGGCCCATGGTATTAGTTCAATGGTATGAGGGAACCATGGTAATGATCCATGGTATTGTATGTATGAAGCCTATATAGAGGCTGGAGACTCCACATGGAGAGGGTGTCAAGGATTATTGTATGAACAGGCATATGGCTTGTGAAGTGTTCTCCTTCCTTAAAGAGTGAATGTATGGTGTTGCCCTACCTGAAGGGTTTGATCAATAGAGAGAATCATTTCTATCTATTTCTATCTTATTATTTTTAGGTTTATTGCCATTATCTTATATTTTTGAATCATATCTATAACAAGTGGTATCAGAGCACTTTCTTGGGCAAAAGTGGAGATTTTTTTTTTTTTTTTGCAGGATTTCGAAGGCGGCGAGTTTGCAGATCCGATCTGTATGTTTTGGGGAAAAATATGCAAAATATAATTGCATATCTGGATTCTTTGTGAAAAAATACTCGATTTCAAAAAAAAAATTGGCCGAATCGGAGTCCAGATGAAGGAGATATCGTTGATCTAAAAATCAGTGGTGTTGCAGAATTTTTCGGGGCAGCGAGTTTGCGGTGCATGTTTGGACATCTTGGTGCAGGATCTACAAAATCTAATTGCAGATCTGGATTCTTGGTGAAAAAATACCCAATTTCAAAAAAAAATCAGTCGAATTGGAGTCTAGATGAGGGAGATATCGTTGATTTAAAATCAACTCTTTTTTGCAGAAATTTTGATGACGGCGGGAGAGTTGCAGCACAGATCTAAAATTCCAGTGCCTGGATCGGGATTTCTATCACATGGGTAGATGCAGAATGGTTGTTCCATTTCCAAAAATAGGTCATAATAGGGATTCTGAGAAATATTGACTAAACTGTGACATTTTAAATTTTCGCCAAGTTTTTTTTTGTGATGGCGGGCCTAGATCATAATTTGAGGGACTTGTATAAATTTGATGGCTCTCATCCAGCCAAATGGCTAGCAGAAATGGAGAAAAATTTCAAATTGAATTACATCTATGATGATGAGACTCAGCTGAGTGCGGGAAAAATGTACTTGGACAATGAAAGATGGTAATGGTGGCAAGGGCATTAACGTTGCTATGGAAGGCCCTTGACTTGGGACACATTCAAAAAAGCTTTTGTGGACAACTTTGACCATAAATCTAATCTTGTGGATAAGCTCACACAGACAGACACACAGCCTAGCAAAGATTTTATTTTTACGGGAAGGAAGGAAACCAAGAAACCTAAAGGGTTATTTTCTGTTGGTATCTCCTTATTGCGGGTTCATAGATTGATTCAGAAGGAGATCATTGTTTCTATAAATTCTAGTTGCAAGCATAATTTTATCAATGTTAATTTGGCAAAAAAATTTCAAGTTCTAGCAAAACACATTGAACACACACAGGTGGATGATGAGGATGTTCAAGTGTATAAGGATTTGAAGATTTCTATGGATAAGTATGTTTTTCATGGTGATTTTTTTACTTTAGATATGGATAATATGGATATTGTTTTGGGATATCCTTGGATGGAATCAGTGGGTACTATCAATATTAATGTGTAGAAGAAATTCCTAAAACTGTGGTATAAAAAGAAGAGAATTACATTACAGGATATTTCCATCAATAAACAGGTAGAGTCCACGGAGGTTGACGCAGAAGATGTTCCAGGGACTGACATATGAGATGATGAGCAGTTGATGGTTGAAAATCAAACACAAACACAGGCTGAAGCCGAAAAGGTTATAGGTTCTAACACATCTGATGATGGTTCAGTCGCTGAAATAATATTAGAAGATAAGACACCACAACAGGCACCACAACATGCACCAGATAATAGTCAGGCTCCAGTAAGGGGTGAATTAAAGAAAAAGACACCATGTGTTAAAACTTCAACATATCATCACCCACATCATCCCGCAAGACAACAACCAACAAGATGGCAACCAATTAGCCACAAGGACAACAACCCCCACATGACAAATAGAGCAGAGCGAAGATCCACCTACTACACATCAACACAGAAGAGCTGCCACGATCAACTTCCATCTCAAGTGAGCGAGGCACTCGCGAGATCAAGGGTTCACCTTTCTCTTGGATGGCTAGATGCACGTGCATGGTACCCGTGGACTACTATTTTGAGTAGATCTTATTATTTGTGTTCTTCCCATGTTTCGGGGACGAAACATGCTAAGGGGGGTGGAATGTTATATACCTAGGGGGGATAATATGGGGTACAAAGGGAGGTACCCAAGGTAATAATGTAATAATGGGATGGGCCGTAGTAATAAATAAGGTGGTTAACTCATATCATGTAAGGGACCACAAGTAGTTAGTAATAATGTAATGGGCCCATGGTATTAGTTCGATGGTATGAGGGAACCATGGTAATGATCCATGATATTGTATGTATGAAGCCTATATAGAGGCTAGAGACTCCACATGGAGAGGGTGTCAAAGATTATTGTATGAATAGGAATATGGCTTGTGGAGTGTTCTCCTTCCTTGAGTGAATGTATGGTGTTGCCCTACCTTAAGGGTTTGATCAATAAAGAAAATCATTTCTATCTATTTATATCTTATTATTTCTAGGTTTATTGCTATTATCTTATATTTTTGGTTCAGATCTATAATAAGTGGTATCAGAGCCATAACAAGTGGTATCAGAGCACTTTCTTAGGCAAAAGTGGAGAATTTTTTTATGGCTCTAATACCACTTGTTATAGCTCTGATACCACTTGTTATAGATCTAACCCAGAAAGTATATGAGAATAGAAATAAACCCAAGAATAACAAGATCTGAATATAGATAGAAATGATTCACTTTATTGATATCAAACCCTTAAGGTAGGGAAACACCATACATTCACTCCTTAAGGAAGGAGAACACTCCACAAGCCATATGCCTGTTCATACAATAATCCTTGACACCCTTTCCATGTGGAGTCTCTAGCCTCTATATAGGCTTCATACATACAATACCATGGATCATTACCATGGTTCCCTCATACCATTGAACTAATACCATGGGCCCATTACATTATTACTAACTACTTGTGGTCCCTTACATGATATGGGTTAACCACCTTATTTATTACTATGGCCCATCCCATTATTACATTATTACCTTGGGTACCTCCCTTTGTACCCCATATTATCCCCCCTAGGTATATAACATCATCATATCCCTGACTTATCTATGCTCCGAGCCCAACTCGAGATGACCGATTCTAAACAAGATGTCTGCTTTAGGTTGCGAGCTGTCACAGAAGTTTAGGCTTCGCCAGCGGTGCAGCAATCCTACCCACACTTGACGATGCTAAAGAAATGATTAATACGTTGCTTACCAAATACTTGAGGAAAGAAAATATTAGTTGCAAAGAATATTAAAGGTATAAAATCTATAAAAACAATTAATTAAGCACATTTGTAACCCTTAAATATGAGATATAAAGCTAGTGCAGGAAAAGGCACGATTCTTGAAATAGTGCAGTTATAAGGAGGTTGCAAGGTTAAAAGAGGGGTTTAAGGTTATGATTTTTAAGTGGGAAAGGGATTAAAAATGAATCAATTTAGCCTACCAATAGCTAGAGCTTTGAATACTTTATATTTATCAAATTCTTAATCTTTATGTTTTACTAAGCCAATCCAACACACATGATTAAAATCATCAATGAATAATATGAAGTATTTCTCCCCCCCGAGGAGACTTCTTTCTCATAGGACCACATAGATAAGTAAAATGGCAGCCCCTAGGACATATGGAGTTGAAACTGGGAGCGAAAGGCTTCTTTACGGTAATCTTCTCTAACCTGCATGACAAAGAAAGAGTGTTTGAGAATGGCCCTTATTTTTATTATAATGCTAGACTATTTATGAGATATTGGGAAGAAAGCTATAACCCCAATAAGGAAAAAATTTTATCAGCACTGGTATGGGTTAGATTATTTGGTTTACCAATGGACTTCTGGGACCCGGAAATTTTGGAAGGGATAGGGAACTCGATAGGGAGTTTTGTGAAAATAGCAGAAACCACAAAGAAAGGAAGGGATACTTTGTATGTTAGGATTTGTGTTTACATGAACATTGCTAACCCGATCTCAGATAAAGTGGAGTTAGAATATCATGAAGAAGTATGGCAGCAAACCCTGGACCATGAACATATACCATTTAGATGTTGCAAATGCCATGAATATGGACACCTAGTCAAAGAGTGTCCCATAACAATGGAAGAAGATGAGAAGAAAAATAAGCAACATAAGAAAAAACAAACAAATTAGGAAGGATTCCAGGAGTTGAAGAGTAGAAGAAGATCAACAAAAGAAAACTCAAATGAAGGAAAGAAGGAACAACAAACAAACCTAGGAAAATCATCCTACGGGAAGAAGGGAAGACGAGGATCAAACAATGGAATACCAGGAAGACAAAGAGAAAGACACAAGCTCCAGTAGTGAAAGGACCCACACTAAGAGGAAAGCCCTGAGTGAGCTTCCAGATAAAGGCAAAGAACAGGAAGAACAGACAGAAAATATGGAAATAGAAATGGAGACAAACAGGGGGGAAGATCTAAGTATAGAAGAAGAAGTCCTCAAAAAGCTATTAAATGAACGGAAAAACTTGGACGAGAGATTTATCCCCGAGGATCAGAAAAGACTCTATTCGGAAACATTTCAACAATATCAAGACAAACAAGAAAAAGGAAAATCAGTGCCTGAAGAACATCAAGAGAACAAGAAGGATAGTCGACCAGACCACCAAGGACAAGTAAAAGGAGGGAAAAAAAATGAGGAAGGAAAAATATTAAAGACTCTATACAATTAATGGGGGAAATGTTAGTGAACACAGGGAGAGTTGTTCCACTTTCGGCGGTGTTCCAAAACCTCCACCAAACCCCCCAATGATTTTGACATCCTGGAATATAAGAGGTCTCAACAGTAAAGGAAAATAGAGGCATCTAGTAGAATGGTTGAGAAAAGACAAACCACAGATCATGCTACTTCAGGAAACTAAAATATCAGGACAGAAAATGGAGGAAATTCTAAATAAAATAAAACCTAGATACAAACAAGTAACCATAGATGCTAAAGGAAGCACGGGAGGGATAGCAGTCATCTGGAACCCAGCTGAAGTCATAACAGACTGGTGGATAGGAATGCCCAGAATACTTACAGGGAAGTTTAGACTCATAGGGAAAAGTGAATGGTTTTTAGTTTCAGCAGTTTATGGGCCCCACACCCCAGGTGATCGAGGCTTATTCCTCAACCACATGCAAAAGCTTGGGAATTGGCACCAGGAACAGATGTGGATCATTGCTGGAGACTTCAATATGACAACAGTCAAAGAAGAGAGAAAAGGAGGAGTACAAAGGGAAGACCCAACGATGGAAAGATTTAGAGACGTACAAATGGAATTAAGATTGGTGGACATCCCAACCATAAATGGTAAATTCACCTGGAATAACAGAAGAGGTGGGAATAAACAAATAGCCTCAAGACTAGATCGACTTCTAGTCTCTGAACAATTAATCGGCAAGGACATCTTCTATGAAGCGTCCATCCACCCGTCAATAGGGTCAGACCATTGGCCTATTAAATTGGAGATAGCTATGAACACTCGGAATAAAAAACGACCATTCCAGTTTGAGGCTTTTTGGCTAAGAGATCTAGAATTCATAGACAAAGTGAAAACATGGTGGTAGGAGAGTCAAACTAGAATGGCAGGAAGAAACAAAATGCATACGTTCCAAATTAGACTCAAAGACCTAAAAGGAAAAATAAAGAAATGGAACAGAGAGGAATTTGGGAATATCCAAATAGAGAAAGAAAAACTACAAAAAAGGATGGAGGGAATCCAACAACAAATTATAGAGGGAGGAAGAAGTGAGGAGCTGGTAGAGGAGGAAGGAAGGGTCATTAACCAAATAGAGGAAAGAAGAAAGAACGAAGAAATACTGTGGAAACAAAAATATCGAGTCCAATGGTTGAAAGAAGGGGAGAAAAACTCAAAATTCTTTCACAAAGCAATGTTGAACCACATACATCATAACAAAATCTTTTCACTCAAGGATAGTCAAGGGAATAGGGTACTTCCATAGGAAGAAATGGAGAAGCTACTGGTAGATCACTTCAAAGGGATCCTAACAGAACCTAACATAAGCCGGGAGGAGGAAATTACTAATGTGTGTCAACATATTCCACAAAAAGTAACCAGAGAACAAAATTTGGCTCTACTCAGAGTGATCATGAAAGAAGAAGTGGAGGAAGTAGTAAACAAAATGGTGAAGAACAAGGCCCCGGGGCCTGATGGATTTACCATAGAATTTTACCAAGCCTCCTGGAGTTTCATGAGCCAGGACCTTGTGGAACTGGTTGAAGAATCAAGATGTACAAAGCACATGCACCCAGCTCTAAACGCCACCTTCCTGGCTCTGATTCCAAAAACAAAGAAATCAGAGGAACCCCAGGGATTCAGACCAATATCTCTTTGCAATGTAGTATACAAAATTCTGGCTACTATAATGGTAAACAGACTGAAACCAATTTTGCCGGACCTCATTGCTCAGGAGCAAACTGGTTTTGTTAAGGGAAGACAGATAACTGATGGTATAGTCATGGCTCAAGAGGTTATACATTCACTGAAAAACTCCAGAAGCAAAGGCATGTTAATAAAATTGGACCTGGCAAAGGCGTATGATCGCCTTAGTTGGGACTATCTGGGAGGTATACTAAAAGCTCATGGCTTTGACGCGAGATGGGTGAAATGGATTCTGTCAATGGTGAGCACCCCGATGATGTTAGTTATGCTGAATGGCACCCCTTCGGAAGCTTTTAATCCCACGAGAGGGCTTAGACAGGGAGATCCCCTCTCCCTATTTCTATTCATTCTAGCAGCGGAAGGACTAGGCAGGCTAGTGAAAGCACGCCTGGCTACTGAGCAGATAAGGGAATTGAGAATTTGGGGTAATGAAACACCTGTCACACACCAGCAATTTGTAGATAATATAATGATCTACGGTCAAGCCACTCTTAAAAAAGCCTAGCAGATCTCAAAAATTCTATCCGAGTTCACAAAATCCTCAGGGACAGAGATTAACAATGAGAAATCAGAGATATTTTTCTTTAACACCCAGGTAGCATCCTAGAGATGTCTGGCTAGGACAATGGGATTTAGGGTAGGTAACTTCCCAACAAAGTATCTTGGCATAATGCTCAATGAGTATCAGCACAAAATAGCGAATTGGGAACCTCTCATAGGCAAGATAAGGAAAAAGATAGAAAATTGGACATTTTGGGCTTTAAATACCCCTAGCCGAATAATCCTTCTCAGAGCAGTATGACAATCCATCCCAATATACTAGATGTCTAGCCAAGCTGTCCCTAAATTTGTTTTTCAAAAATTGGTAGCAATGTTTAAGTAATTTTTATGGCAAGGAACAAGTGCAACAAGAAAATGGGCATTACTCTCTTGGGAATGGCTTAGCAAACCAAAAAAAGAGGGATGCCTTGGTTTGAGGGAGCCTTATATACTCAACCAAGTGATGGGCACGAAACTGTGGTGGAGGTGGACACAGGGTGGGCCGGATCTATGGAAAAAAAATTGGGAAAAGAAATACGAGGTAGCAGAGAAACCAGAAGACAGGATGAGAAGCCAAATAGAGGAAAAAGGATCAGTAATATGGAATTTGGCAAGAAACAATAAAGAGTTAATAAGGGACTACAGCTTTTGGGAGGTAAGAGAGGGAGAAATAGCCAAGTTTTGGGAGGAGTCTTGGTAGTAGTGAGAAAAGCTTCTTTATAAAGAAGGCCTCCAGGAAATCCAGGATTTCACCTCCCGAATAGAGAGGGAAGTGGTCGGAAACTTCTGGAAACCAAGTATAGGGGAATACTGGCGAAATTGGAAGCAAAAGGAGCACTGGGAAGTAGCCCCAGAGACTGAAAGCTAGGGAGATTATAACAAAGAAATGGCGTCTAGGAAAATTGCAGTGAAAATAGGGCAGGATATACTCAGATGGGGAACCCGAATCAAAGGTATGTTTTCTATAGTAGAGGGCTATTACTTAAAGGCAGGCCATCATCGACAGATATAATCAAACAAATGGAAAAACTTATGGAAAATTAAGACCTGGCCTAAAGTAACCTTTTTCTTATGGATTTTATACCATGGACGGGCACTAACCTAGGATCAGATCCGAAAAAAAGGTAGGCAAGGACCGTCACGCTGCGCGCTTTACAATGAACAGGAGGAGATGATGGAGCACCTAACAAACCATTGCACCATCAGCAACAGCCTGTGGAGTAGCCACCAACAATTGTTCGAGCATTGTCATAGAAACTACCATAATATTAAAAATACTTTGGAATTCTGGCCAAAAAAACCTTACAAGAACCAGGTCCTAAACCGCGCGTGGCTGCTGTCAGTAGGGTTTATGCTGTGGAATATATGGAAGGAAAGAAACAATGTGATCTTTAAAGAAGAAAATAGAACCCTGGTTGAAATATGGAAACAGACAATATAGAATACGAGAGAAACAATCTTAACAGAAATGTGGAAGGACGAAGATTGGAAGACCAACGAAACGGAGGAGAGAATCCTGCAGCGGTTACAATTAACCCAAAGCATGATATACTGAACCCAAAGTAAAAATCAACACAGAGAGGTTGAAGAGATAACCACTTACAAGCATCCAAAGTAAGGCTTTACCAAGCTAAACTTCGATGGAGTAGCAAAAGGCAACCCGAGAGACGCCGGAATAGGGGGGATATTCAGGGACGATGGAGGAAAAACTTTGAGAATTTTTGCGATGGACTATGGGGAAGCAACGAATAATGAAGCGGAGTTACATGCGCTGAAACGAGGGCTCGAAATAGCCATTCGGGAAAAATACCAGAACCTCCAAATAGAAGGTGATTCAAAACTAGTGGTGGATATGGTAAAACAACTACAAAACAAGACACCGACGAAAAAAATAAGCAGGAGCTGGAGAATAGCCTGGTTAACAAGTGAAATAGGGAAATTAATCAATAGAATTGACTACGCGATCCCCACACATGTAAGGCGAATAGGAAACAGACTGGCAGACTGGTTAGCGAATTGGGGAAGCCGAAGCAGGGGAAGGTCGATGGACATTAGAGGAACAGAGCTCCCTCATCCAGAGGAGAAGGAGCAGTTGCAAAGACTCTTTGACGTCAATAACGGTGGCAATAGCGACTCGAAGAGGAATGTTCAGGAAAAGGCAGGATGTGGCAAACACGTGGAGAGGATGCAGCAAGGGATGACAGACAGGACACACGTCAGAAAGGAACAGAGGCGGGCAGGTGACGGAGCAGGGAAGCTGATGGAGCAGGGCAGGGAAGGACCGCATCCCGAGAAGTTTGCTGACATGCAATCAAGAATGGAGATTGGGGAGGGCAGGTGGGAAATTTGGGAGAGGGACAGGGAAGGGACGACAAGTGGCAGCAGTAGGATAGGAAGGGTACGATAGGAGCAGCCCGGAGGAAATAGGAGTATGATGAGTAAAGGTGGACATAACAATCGAGGCATATCCTAAGAAAAGGACTTGAGTAAAAGAGTCGGGAAGGAAAACAGATAGGTGGAGGTCAGGAGGGATAGAAGGATTGAGGTAATCCAAAGAGGGCCTGAGGTGGCATTCGAATTATGCATGCAACATAGCACGACGTAGGAGGGAATGCAGAAAGGTGGTTAACAGGTGCAACATCCAAACAAAGCATCCAACATCAGTGGGGAAAGGTGGTATGTTGCCTCATTCTCCTGTTCTGTCCTTTTCGTGGTTGCAAATAGTAGGAGTCTCTGTAATTTTCCTGAGGCACCCATGAAGCCAATTTCAGGAAGTAGGCATACAAAGTCAGTAGGAAACCTCAGACCTGGGAAGAAGCACCCTTACTGGACTAGAGGTGCAAGCCAGAAAGTCCTAGCTCCTAGGAGATTTGTGGGTCTCACGGGGATTTCGAATTTAGACCCCCTGCGGCAAGGAAACCCAGAATCAAGGAAAGAAAGCGGGGTGGGGAAGGGAGGAACCTCGGTGAGACGAGGTAATCCTGTAAGTAGAAGGTCTCTGGACCCTATCTCTTTGGCCAAAAAGTCCGGAAGAGTAAAGAGTAGGATTTCTATGGTAAATAGGCGAGCAAGCCATCCCCTTCGGGAGCTAAGGGGTAGAGATAATTCGACCAGAATATCAGAGTGCCATCTGCAAGGGCAATGTGGGATCCTTGGGGATAACTTGAGAGGAGGGAATGAAAGGGGCCTTACAGGCAGATTTTCGGTGTGTTATGTACCGTCTTACCATCTTCAAACCCAGGGAAACCCAAATTCTGGCAATGAAAGAGGGGTAAGCAAGTGGATTAAAAATGAAATTTCAAATATTGTTACTAATTTCTGGTACCATGTCTTGCTAGGTGAAAGAGATCCAGCAAAGCGCATTCTGCAGTCAAGCAGGAAGATGGATCCGAGGAAAGTTAAAAAGCTCCAAAATAGGAGGAAGGAACCAGTTAAAATCCGAAAAGAAGAGGAAGGAAATCGGAAGCCAAGCACAAGATGTACATGATAAATGCATACATGGCGGGGAATTCTCTAGAAATTTGAGAGCAGATAAATGGATGGGAAAGAGAGCTGAGATCAATCAGCTCGAACCAAGAGGTCCCTAGGGGAGAGTGGTAGGCCATAGTGCTAGACCCAGGGAATACACGTAGCCGTAACTCACTATTTAATAAGTCGCTTCAACATTATTGGATAATGAAGCATGTGATAGCTAGAGCAATGGAAATGAATCAGGCAGTCCGCAAGGAAGAAGAGGAGGAAAGAAGACAGAAGGAAGAGCAGCTGAGGAGCCAGGTTTAGGAATATTTGGAAGCAATGAAATCAGTGCTTATTAAGGAAATAGCAGACATACAGCTTCAGGCCTTCTGTAACAATCTTATCCTAGGAAGAATGGAACAGATGCCGAGGGAGATGAAATAGGTGATGGACCGGAGGAATGAGACTCCTTGATCAAGTGCGAAGGTGCCTGCCCCAATTTTATCCTCAGATGAAGACTGATACAATAGATAAAACTGTTAGTATTGCTAGTGTTTTTTGATATTACAAACTGAATTTTGATGTTTTATCATAGCATAAGAGTTAGGGTAATGAGTAGAGCTCGGAAGAGCAGACATGTGAGAAATATGGAGATGAACATTTTCAAATTTTGGTCTGGATTTATGCAGACAGGTGGTTGCCTAGTTTCCTTCAAGCAGGTTAACCACCTCGGACATAAGATGGATGGATTTAATGCAGATAGGTGGTTGCCTGGTTTCCTTTGGGAAGGTTAACCACCTGGGACATATGATGGATGGATGTAAATTTTGAATTGGAAATATAGAAAGTAGCTCTGCCAAAGTTAACAAAAAAAAAGTATGAATAAGTTCGAGTGGCTCACTTGAAGCACCTTCTTTAGCATTAAACTGCACCCTAGTTTGCTTACTGAATTGACATGATTTTCATATGGTACTTTCTGGTAGAGAGATGTTAGGCAAGTCATGAACTGCTCTCATTCTGTTTGACTTATGTAGTTGACTGAAGCTTAGGTGTCCCAATATTCTGTGCCAGATCCATATTTCTTATGATTTTCTCAATTAACAATGTTCTAAACCACCCTCCAAGACATAGACACTACATGGAGTTCTCGTTCCCTTTATTATGATTTTACCTGTATTGAGATTTCATACGACACAATTATTTGATCTAAAAACCACCTCATGTCCTTGATCACACATATGAATAACACTCAATCATTTATGTTTTAATCCATCAACAAACAAAAAATTTCCATCTTTAACATTTTCTTTCAGCAAAACACTTCCTTTTCCTTTGATAGTAGTAGGTGAATTATTTCCAAATGTCACATTCTTTTCATTCTTTATTTCATTAAAGGACATAAATTTTCTTTATCACCTATCATGTGTTTTGAACATCCACTTCCAATGTACCACATATTTTATTGATCTCTTGGATATAAATCTAAACCAAAATTCTCAAATTCTATGGTTTTCGTTTTCCATACCTCATATGTTGTCGTTTTTTGTTCATTCTGAAGAGTAGATAATATTTTTCTTCTACATTCAATTTATTTATGCCCAACGTTATTGCAAAAGGAACATTTATATTCATCTTGAAGAGGTGAAAAGGTATTTTAAGAGTATTTTTTTAAGCCAGTCTCATTCTTTTGTTTACTTTCTTCTCTAGTCATGATAGTTAAATTATAAGAAATACACGGAGCAGCCTTATGACCAAAATTACGACAAGTGAAGAATTTACCATTAAAGTAAAAGCTCCCAAGAGTGTGGTACCTTCTTGTGTAGCTTTCCCTTTGATTGTGATAAGGATGATTCACCTGAGAAACATTTGATCCCTTACTCCTTTGCTGAGAGTTGGAATTTTTTTTACTTCTTCCTTTTACTGCATTGATATAGCTTCCTGTACCTGTTTCAGAAGATTTTATAGTCTTTAATGTTTCTCCATTATATCTAAGACCTATTTTTATAATAGGAGAGCATTTTACTTTGATGATTTCTTCTAAGGTCTCGGATCGCTTAGAAAATCTAAGGTTTATAACTTTTGCTTTTTCAAGTTCCTTAGACTTGCAACTTCTAGCTCTAACTTTTCATTTTGTCTCTCCTTTTCTAGGATTTGTTTCTTCAAAGCGTCTTCTGCTAATTTAGCTTCTTCTAAACAAATTTTAAGCTGAGTTATTTCTTCTACGAGATTATAATTTTCTTTTAGGGCATGCATAAAAACATCATTAGTTTCATCACTACATTTATCTTTAACTGTCATAAGTAGTTGATATTCTTGAACCTTCTTCTAGCCTTGATTTTTGTAGCATCATTTCCTTTCTCATGGTTTTCTCTATAAGGGAATTTAGGAGCATAATGTCCAACTCTTCCACAAGAAAAACATTTGAAAGGAATCTTACATCTAAATCTGCTAGTACCTATTGGGAATTTCTTTACGAAATTAGCCTCTTCTCCATATGATACATAACCTAATTCCTTGAGCTCCTCCTTTTCCTTTCCTTTAGAATTAGCATTGAATGCAACTTCTCTAATATCTGTGGGACCCCCTTCTCTCATTTCATAGGTTGTTAAAATACCATGAGGTTGTTGAATAGTAATATTCTTCAAATGTTGCATTTCTTTAATGGAAGAGACTTTCTAATCAAATTTTGGGGTTAGATATATTAATATTTTCTCAACCAATGATGATTCTTTTATTTCACAACCACAATTCCTCATAGACTTCATGATCACATCTACCCTAAGCATGAAAATTGCAATACTTTCATCATTATGCCACTTTTGAGAGTTTCATATTGAATTCTAAGAGTTTGAAGTTTGACACTTTTTGCCTTGGTGTCACCTTCATAACTTTGGATGATCTTGTCCCATATAGCCTTTGCAGTATTCAACTACATGACTTTTACAAATTATGATTTTTCCAAGCTTCCTAATAGAGAATTAACATCGTTTGCATTGGTCTCATATTTTTTATTTTTTGCTTCATTTGTGGGAATATAGGATGGATATTAATAGCCTCCTCCATCGATTCCCCAAAAATTTGCTCCAAGTCACTATAGGTAAGCTCTTGTTCTGACGTTCTAGAAAACTAGATTAGATCCATCAGATAATGGTGGCATGATAAATGTTGACCCTTCTTGAGTGCTCATCTTGATAAATATTCCTTCAAGCGATCAAGCTTCTTCTGATGGACTTGCTCTGATACCAATTGTTAGAAAAATACTGAGAGGGGGGATGAGTCCATATTTTAAACTACTTAAACTTTTCTTTTCTTATTCAGATTTTTGTACACAAATGCTATGAAGTAAAACTATGCATGTACGCGACTATGATGAAGACAAGTAGCATATATCTAGTTCACTAACTATTTTGGTTAATTAATCATCTATTTAACTTGAAATAGTATATTAGTACTTCAACAAACATTATTTAAACAATAATCATGTGCAGTAGGAACAAGAAGTCATCACACACAAGAAACACATGAACACCAGGATTTTTAGGTGGAAACCAATTGTGGGAAAAAACCACCATTGTTGTTGTCTTTTTTTTTCTTCCTTTATTGTAAAGAGAAATTTCTTACAATACTTGTACTGGAGTAGACTCATAATAATATGCAGTCATCCACCTGCAGAAGGCTAAAACCTTCTCTCCTTTTCCAGCTTCTATTGGAAGGGATCTACAACCCCCTAATCCTTTGTTCTTTCTGGATCACTTTTCATAATATTTCAAACTAGATCCATTCCAAAGATCACAAAATAATACTTAAACCAACATTGTATCAAATCATTTAACCAACTTCATGACCAAATCATTAAATAAACCAAATATTGAATCTCAAACAAGAAAAGAAGCTATATCATTTCAATTCACTGTATACTCTTCATCAGTGTGTTAGACCACCTAATATTAATCGCATAGACAAGTTCATGTCATTGAAAGCCTGGTCAACCTTATGTCATACTATATATGTATATATATATATATATATATATATATATATATATATATATATATACGTTATTATTATGAGACATACCTGCATATATACACGCTTTCTCTTCAGCTGACCCACGTACAAATCTACAAACACTGAACACTATAATTGAATCACTACACTATTGAAATCAATTATTGAACACTAAAATTGAATCACTACACTGCTGAAATCAATCATTGAAATGCATATTGACCTTGTCATATATCTCTGAACCAAATATATATCATCTCATAGAAGCATCATTATTATTCAACATTTCATAACATAATCAGTTCAACATCAATCAACACTGTCAAACATAGATCATCATGGAAGACTTCATCGACAGACAACAAAAAACACAACAAGACTGATCAAACATCATATACAACAAAACCCTAGAATATGTATGTGGCCATTATAAGACATGTACGCATATGTATGTTCCTTTCAAGAAGCATACCCACATACAGATATGTCCATACTGCAGAATTGATATGTTATTACCCAAAATATGATCCACCTATGTACATGATATTTCTAGAGAAAAACTGCACATATATACATATATATATCTATATATATATATATATATATATATATATATATATATATATATATAACTACTGATTAATAACTTTGCTTCTCAACATATCATCTATCAAACCCAAATATCGATACATACTATAAAAGACACACTTATTTCATATCAAACAATTCACTAATAAAGAAAATCATACACACCTGGAACTTTGATCTCCATCTCCTTATATAGCTTAGGAATTAGCCAATACATTAGGCCAATTCTGTAGATATGTTCATGGTATTCTTTGACAGAATCAAATATCCATTATCGTGCTCATTACTATGGGACAATTTCATGGTAAAGACCCCTGGTATTTAAAATACCATTGTGTGGAAACTGTATGGGACTTTTCTTCACCATACCCATGTATGTATGCGGCCTCTGTTCATAGGACCCGCATATACTTATTAAAAAAATATCTTTATCATTCCTCTGTCTCTAAACTGATATTATTTTTTCCAAGTTATCTTTCACATCTATACTAGCCTGCAAAATTATCCTGCAATTATCAAGTTGACATATTTATTAAGTATGTTTCCATCGAGCACAACACATTTGTCGTAATGCAAACAAAGAAAAAAACAAACACACTAAAGCACAATCATGAACTCTGGATGGATCCACTAGGCAAATCACACCCATGAGGTTTTTGACCTTGGGATCAAACTAGAACTGACCACGCCAAGTTCTCAAGAAAAACAAAATGAGATAGATAAACTTAGGATGATCTAAATTCCATCTCCTATCCCCTTTAATAGGTTTGGTGGACTCTCTAGAAACCTTATTTTATTATTTTCCCTCGAAAAATGAATACAAATACCATGGTAAAATCCCATGGTAAATAACATGGGTAGATTCCATCGATTTTGACCATATCAAGGAAAGAGAATATTACATAGTGCTAACTCAATAAATCTATTAAGTTGAACGAAATTGACTTAATCATTTAAAATAGTTTTTAACATAAACCATCAAATAATTTAATACAGATCCATCACCTCCCATTCTTGTCAAGAGGATCCCAAAAATTTGTTGGGTCATCAATCTTCCATAAATTAATCACTTTAAGATGTCGTGAAAAGAAGTATTGGAATTTTGAGTTACAAGATATTCTGTGATATCCATGAGATGGTATATATCCGCATACTTTAGCCCTCAAACATGATGGTTATTGTTAAATATTTTCAAAAAATTATGGAAAATTCTTTGATTACAATGACCATTTTCATAGAATGGAAAACTTTGAGAACTTCTGGGACAGTCTTTTCTTTGCTGACAGACTAACCAATAAACACTCCAATTAATGCAGGAGAATTGTATTGGGGTACTTATATTAACTCAGTTTTTTCTTTGAGTGTGTGAGAATTATTTCTTTGTGGTTTGATATCTATATCTATATATATATATATATATATATATATAATCAACTAGTTTTAAAATTAGTCAAAAATCTTAAAAAAAATATGTGGGGAACCTAAGGAAAGCTCTTAGTTCTCAACAAAATTTGAAGCCAAATTTACGAATCAATCCAAAAATAAAAAAAAATTAAAATATCTTACATTGCATTTCTTCCACCCAAATCTTGATAACACTTTGAAGTAGAACTATCACTAAAAATATCGCTAACATAATATATACATGTTGGTATTTTGAGCTCATTAATTGCACAAGTAAGAAATAAAATGCACATAACAAGAAACAGAATCACACAAGAAAACAAAAGGAATTTACGTGGTAAAAAACTGACAGTGTGTCAAGGAAACCTCCACGGGGCAAGGAATTGGAATTCTTATTACTCAAGCTCCAAAAAATTATTCTCCAACCATTACATCAAGCCTCTTAAGAAATTATATATGAAAAAATTTGTTACATAACCCCCTATGGTTATGCAACTGTCTGAATGGTAAACCCATATTTACTAAAATAATTACAATTTTAACAATGATTGTTGTCATTCTTAACAATATCCACCTTAACAAAATTTTTCCTAATCCCTTTCCCATGCCCATTCATCATCTCTTCTGCAAGCCAACAAAAGCCAAACACCATCACAACTTCTCTACCAATACTAGTTTCGTGAACATGTGTGCATACTTCTCCCGTGTGTGGACCTTCTCGAGAGCTACTTTGCCACCATCGATCACACGTCTTACAAAATGGTATCTTACATAAATGTTCTTAGTCTTGCTATGATAAGCTTGATTTGTATTCAAATGAATAGAACTCTGACTATCACATAATACATTCACTTTCTCCTACATCCTTCCAAGCTCATCAAGTAGACATTTCAACCAGATTTCCTTTTTACAAGCATTTGATGCAGTTATATACTCTTCTTCTGTAGTGGACAAAGTAATTGTTTCCTGAAGCTTTGCCATCTAGGTAATTTCTCCACCTGCAAGAGCAAAGACATATCTTGTAGTAGATCTCCTTTTATCCAAGTCACCTGCATAATCAACATCCACATATATGTAGGCTAAATATCCAATGTCATTAAAGATGATACAATTTCATCACTCAGAATGTTAAATATGGTACTTATATAAGTATATGAGGCAAATTATAATGAAGTAAAATCACTGCCATTGTCAATTCTTAAATATTTAATTTTTTTGTCTATTTTCTTTTCCACCATAGCTTTAAATTGTTTAAAAACATTAAATACATCAACCTTTCTTTTTAACATATAGACCCAGACTTTCCTGGACTAATCATTAATAAATGTTATGAAGTAAGATGCACCTCCATAAGATACTATTTGAGATGGTCCCCAAATATCAGAATGAAAATAGTCCAAAATTCCTTTACTATTATGACTACCGACTTTAAATTTTTCTCTACAGTATTTTCCATATACATACTGTTCACAAAAATACATACTCAATGATTTCAAATTAGGAATTAATTTGTGATTCATTAGTACCTGAAGGCCCTTCTTGCTCATGTGACACAGTCACTAGTACCATATGCAAGTATCTTCTCCTGCCTTCTTAGATACAATCACTGCCTCATTGACCTGAGTATTTCCTTTAAGTCTGTAAAGGTTTCCAATCTTCTTTGCCTTCATAATAACCAAAGCACCCTTGAAACTTTTAGAACTCCACCTTGACTTGTAAATTTATAACCCTCTGAGTCCAATACACCCAAAGAAAGCAAATTATTTTTCAACTCAGATACATGTCTAACATCAGTAAATGTTCTAATTGTATCATCATACATTTTAATTTTGACATTTCCTATCCCAACAGTTTGACAAGATACATTATTACCCATAAACACATAACTACCATTCACAGTTTGATATGAAATGAACCAATTTCTGTGCAGAATCATGTGATGAGAAGCGCCAAAATGTAACAACCAATCTTCATAATGCTGAGAAACATTGAAAATAGGAAAAGCCTCATCTATCACACCTAATTTAGCAGATAAAAATTCATCAATCATACCTGATTCAACTTGATTTGCTTCCTTCTTTGGGTTTCAATGGACTCCTTTCTTTTCCAACAGTCTTTCTTGAGATGCCCTTTTTGTTGTAGTACCAACATTTGACTTTGAAGTTATTGCCCCTTGACTTTGATCTAGAATAACTTCTTGCGTTGTCTCCTCTCTCCTTGGACCAACCTCTTGCTACCATTTCTTTTGACATGGAATTTTCAATGCTAGACTTCCTCGAGACCTCTTGAGATACTAGAGTTCCCACAATGAAATCAAATTCTAAAGCTTCAGTTGTGCTCAAACTATCAGAAGTCACAATGTGATCTCAAGGTTCGAGAAAGGAACATAACAAGGTAATAGCTTTATCTTCTTCTTCAAATATAACATCCATATCTAACAACTGGAAAATATGTGTATTAAATACATTTAAGTGTTCTGCAATTTTAGTACCCTCCTTCATCTAGAGGTTATACAACCGCATCTTCAAATTTTGTTGGTTAAAGACATGGTCTTATACAATGCTTTCAATTTTCCCCACAAACATGCTCCTGAAGTTTCTTCAACAATGTTGAAGAGAACTTCATCCACTAGGCACAACCTGATGGTACTGATAGCTTGGGCATCCAAGTCTTCCCAATCCAAATATGTCATGCCAACATGTTTCTTTCTAACCCCATCTAATGATATGTGAAACCCTTGTTGTACCAGCAAATTTCATACCTTCATTTATCATAATGCAAAATTGTTCTTACTAGTGAACTTCTTCACCTCAAACTCAACATTAGTCATTTTGGCCATTTTTCTTTCTACATAGGCTCTTTAAATTGTTTAAATGAAATGAATGGGTTCAATTTATTCAACTAGGGTTTCCCTTCTGCTTTTAATAAGGGTTTTTATTCCTTCTTATATTCTTTAAATTTTAATTAAGGGTTTCTTCCTCAGAAAATTATGATTCTCTTTTTCAGAATAACCAATCTTGTTTTCTATTTCTTAAAAAAACAACAACTTTGTTTTTTGTCTTTTAAAAAACCCCACTCCCTTTGAAAGAATAAAACCTAACAAAAGCCTTTCTAAAATTTTCTAATCAGTCTTCAGAAACCCTAGTTATTTTATTATTGACAAATAAAATAATTCTTCAATGACAATTTCCAGAAATATATCTCTGAAGAATATTAAAAAATAAAAATTATCTGTCATCCATAGTGAGTTGCTTCCAGCTCCTCTGAGGTCATGCTCGAAAATTCTAAGGTTCTGCCTGCTTTGTGTGTTTGACTGCTCCTCTTTGTTTGGCAGCCCTCTGTGACTCTCAATTTCCTTTTTCTTGCAGATCTTCTATCGACTTTAGCCAACAAATGATTTTGCGTAGGG
This sequence comes from Pinus tabuliformis, assembly GCA_031772625.1. Classification (NCBI taxonomy): domain Eukaryota; kingdom Viridiplantae; phylum Streptophyta; class Pinopsida; order Pinales; family Pinaceae; genus Pinus; species Pinus tabuliformis. The sequence continues at coordinate 89,440,415 of CM062818.1, forward strand.
TTCTCAATATTCTTGATGGGTTTCCGGCTTCAGAACCCGCAACGACTAATTACAAGTTTACCTTCTCGACTTCGGCTGCTCCTGACTCAAAAAACAAACACTGGTTGTTTCTATTAGCGAGCTTGCTTCCTGATGTAAACTCTGAAACATCAAGCTTGCTTAACCTTCTTTCATGGCTTAGTGGGCCCAACTTGGCCTTTCCAATAGTTTTGCAATTAGACTTTCCCTTTCTAAGTAGGTGACTCCTTTGTGGACGTTTGTCTTCTTCCCTATTGCTAGATGAAGTCAAATGGGTTGTTCCCTTATGGCCCCTCAATTTCTAGTTTTAACAGCTTCACGTCTTTATGCAACAGTAACACTTTGTGTTTTTATCCTTCAGTGGATCCTCTTTAAATCGGCTCTGTGTACAGATAAATACGTGCTCAATCTAGAAACACTTCTCTCATTTCACAATCTTCGTGGTTTTCTCTCTGATACCACTTGTTGGTATTTTGAGTCCGTTAGTTGCACAATTAAGAAATAAAATGGACATAACAAGAAATTGAATCACACAATAAAACACGAGGAATTTATGTGGTAAAAGCTTGACAACGTGTTAAGAAAACCTCCACGGGGCAAGGGATTGGAATTCTTATTAGTGAAGGTCCAAAAAATGACTCTCAAACCATTACATCAAGCCTCTCGGGCAATCATCATTTTAATATGAAAAAATTTGTTACATAACTCCCTATAGTTACACAATTGTGTAAACCCAAATTTACTCAAATAATCACAATGTTAACAATAATCATTTTCATTCTTTACAATACACATGTATCTATATATAGTGCATAAATAAATTACAAATTCGAGACGTAACAAAATAATGTAGCAAATGACCTCGTGTATAAACTTTGTAGGCCCACAAAGACTTTAAATTCTCTACATGCCCAATACTTCGAAAGCTCAAAGAGCTAAAATTTTGTTGAAAAAAAAAATGAACAAAGACACATAGCAGGACGAAAGACATAATACCTAGGTCAAAAAAGAGAAACAAACTTCATAGATTCATAAAAGTTATGTTGTCTTACATTATAAAAGGACATCGTAGATATCACGAGCCATTGATTTTCTTAAAGGTAAAAGGAACATTCACTACGTAGTAGGTGAGGATATATTCTTTTTCAGTTGTAGTAAATTTGTATATGTTGTATATTGAAGATATATCAAATATATATAAAGTCTTGTGCAATGTAGATAATTACAGTTAAGCTTTTTATCTTTTAACAATATTTAGAATGTAATTTTGTTATTTTAAAATACTAGTAAACTTTATAATTTTAATTCTATTAAAATATTGTTTTTTTGGTTTGTATAATGATGTGAATATATTAAAGTATTAAATATAATCCTAATATTTATTTTAATATCTATGATTTTGGGATAAAGGTTTATATTAATTGATTATTATGATAATTTCGATATAAGATTTAAATATTTTCGGTAATCCATAATACTATTATTATAAATAATCAAAATATAAACGTGTGATTTAATAAAAAAATGTGTTGTTAGTAAACTATGTAAATAAGTAACCTAATTACTATGACCTAATAAACCTATAACTAAATAAAACTATCTCATTAGTTTCTCTAACCACAATAACCTTGTCATATCTTATTAACCCAATAATCATTATCAACAACTTCATCTACATGGTCATCATCGTTATCACCATGACAATTATCATCAACATTAGATGATGACTACACTTAATTAACCATAATTCTATCAAACTTGATGTGCATGAAGGGATCCAACCAACTAATCCATTGATTAGATGATGGTCGTCATCATCATCACCATACTTGTCATCATCATGAAAGTTGTACAATCGTCATCAATATTATGATGATGTTATATTTTAACATGCTCTATGCTACATGGCCAACTAACCCATATCTATGTCACATATGTCCATTCAACCTATTTACCTCTTAAGAAAACACCTCTTTTCATGTATCTAACCTACTAAAGTGTTTAAACATGAGTGTACAACTCCTAAACCTAAACATTAACTATTGGCGCAGAAATAACAACAGGGTTAAGATCCCAGGTTCAGGCACATGGGCCAACAAGGTTTCGCTATAGTCTAGCACAAGCGACATTTTCACATTACCTAGGAAGTGTAAGGAGTTTCACTCGAGGCGTGCCACAACCTTAGTTAGATGAAGGTTGGAATCTAGTATGATGGAAAACCATATCAAAGAATAGAGAGTAGGGAACATTAACTTAATCTTCAAAGAAGTCAGATTGCAACAGTCTATACATGTTGTAATGGAAATAGTTCCTAAACATGTACATACATAAAAAAATATAAATAACTAGAATAACACACAGTGAATACGCTATGATACCATAACATTCTTCTTCATTAATATAAAGGTAAGTGCATTACATCAGGCTCACGACCTATTCCTCAACATCAGAATGCTAACAGGTGGAATACAAGCTTATAGAAAGACAATCGCAAAGTTGTTCCCATAGCTCCGCAACATAGGAAGAACAATATCACTAAGAACAACCATGACACAATGAGCCAACTACAACACCAACTTCTTTTCGGTTCTCCTTTATCCCTTTTATCTTCTTCTTCCATTTTCCTACATGCTAAGCTAAACTGCTAGTTTGTTCTCCCTTGCTCAACTGTCTTCATTCCTCGACTACTATTTCTAATTTCTCGCTCGATTATATCTGCTTCTTCCCACCATCCCTCTGTAACTGCCAGTCTTCCGCTAGTTCTTTACCTTTTCCCTGTTGTTATTTCTGCAACTTCCTAATGACCATTTTCATCTCTTGTCGCTAGCCTCTTCCTCCACAAAGCATCTTAATTTCTCAAAAGCTAAGACCCTAACAAGCCCCGACCACAGTTCATTGAATCTTCCTCGAGTCAATATTTCTTTGGTGTCATCGGTGTTGTTGATGCTTCTATCGGTGGTGTTGTTGATGCTTCTGCTGGCGTTGCTACTGATGCTTTTTCTGGTGCTTCCTCTAATGGGAAATATTTTATGGGAATCTGGGCTGACACCAGACTTATTATCTAATTATTATGGAAAGGACGCTTAACATGTATAACTCCCCTTGACCATAAATAGTTGTGGTGTGGTGGAAGAACATTCACAATTGGGACTAATTTGGTGGAAGTTTTATTCAGGAATGTAAAGGACTGACTGATCAGAGACAAAAATGACTAACACAACTAGTGACGACGCAACTAAATGAATCCTATTGACTCTTAACTACTCCTACCTATGGTCTCCTTTTGAAGATCCAATCATTTCTGAGTAACATTGTTTGATTTGTAGAAGAGTTTCAGGTGTGCACCATTCATCCAACCTAATAGCAATACTTTGTCTAGTTTCGCAAGCTTGACTGCTCCAGACTCCCTTACCTCTGCAACAACAAACGGTCCTAACTAGTGCATTTGTAGCTTATCAAGAAACTTAAAGAACTTTTTGTCATATAACAAAACATGCTTGTCGATTTTGAATGATTTCCTCTTAATATTCTGGTCATGCTACACTTTTTGTCTTTGCTTCTCGACCATTTGGTGGAAATATACCTTAAATATTAGCTCATCGAGCTCAAACAGTTCATCTAGCTGCTTCTGAATTGATTCCTCCTATCTCATATGAGTAGCTTGGGCAGTGAAAAGTCTTGAAATAGTGAATTAAACAGACACTACATCTTCTCATCCATACACAAGCTGGAAAGGTGTATGCTTATGTAGCCGCTTAACAATTGGGTGGTATGTCCATAGGGTCGTTGGTACCCTCTCGTCCCAGTCATCTTGGTTAGGCTAGAATATATTGATCAAACCCTTTTCCAATATCTTGTTGAAGGACTCTACGGTACCATTGGTCTGTAGGTGGTATGGGCTACTTTTGTGGTGCTATATCATGAAATTTTGAAGTAACAAAGCAATTGTCCCATTTATGAAGTGGGTCCCCTGATCACTGGTGAGATTCCTACAGCACCCGAATTTGGGTATGATATTCTCAAATATGAACCTAGCGGAAGTATCTACAGTACATTCCTTTATAGGTGTTGTTTTGGTCCATCTGGTGAAGTACTCTTTTGTGGTGATTATATACCTAGTATGAGAGTGACGCACGAGGGGATTGATAGGCCTTATGAAGTCCACGCCCATTTCTCAAATATCTGGAGTGCACGTGCTAGTTTCAATGTGAGTTCAACTTGGTGCGATAGACTTCCAACCCTTTGGAAAAAATCACATCCTCTAGCATATTCTTTCGCATCTTTGAAAACCGTCGACCATCATAGTCCTTCCTGTAACACTTTCCTTGTGGTGGCTTTTCCTCCAACGTGGCCACATGTGACTCTTGAATGGCATTCCCATAGCACATCCTTTCTCTCATGGTGAAGGACACATCTGCAAAACACATGATCAAGGCCCAATTTATGTAGTTGCCCTATAATTAATTGATAATAGGTCGCTCGGATGACCATATGTATCCTTTGTGTAGCTATGTATTCATCTTGACATTTGCCTGTAGCTAAAAAGGTTGCAATATCTTATAGGTAATTTGGTACTGCTTAAATCCAGAACATGATCTCTTCTTGTAGTTGATGATCCAGGGATCCTCTACTTGCTCCTGATTCCAACCATGAGAGGTGATCAGGTCCCACATTCAATTGGCCAGGCTTAACGATTACCTCAAAAGTGAATTCCTGGAATAATAAAAACCACTTGTAAATTCTTCCTTCAAGCACAAGCTTGTTCACCAAGTATTTCAAAGTGGAATGGTCAGTCAAAAAATTAAATGCCCCCCCCAGAAAATAGTGTCTGAATTTTTGGAGTGAATATGCCATCTCCAATGCCTCCTGCTCCGTCATGGTATAGTTCTTTTCTTTTGTGTATAACTTTCTGTAGGAAAATCAAATTGGTTGGTCGAGGCTCCCTTCCCCCAGTTGAGCTAGAATAACCCCCAGAACAATGCCCGATGCATCAATGTGGACATGCAATTGTTTGTTCCAGTCGGGGTAGACTAGAATCGGTGCACTTACTAGTTTTTCTTTCAATATGTTGAGTGCATCCTGACACTCCTCTGACCACATAAATCATTTAGCCTTCCGCAACAGTTTCTCCATCGGTGGAGTAATCAATGCATAGTTGTGGATAAATCTCTTGTAGTATATGGTATGTCCCAAAGTGGATATGAGTATTTTTACACTTGCGAGTGGGTCCATATTCACTATCACCACAACCTTGGAAGGATTTACACATACTCATTCTTTACACACTATGTGGCCCAAAAGTGTTCCAAATGGGAGTGAAAATATGTATTTCTTCAAGTTCAACAATAGATTCTATAGATGTCTACATCGATCGAACATGATCTTGAGAAGACTGGAATGTTTCTTCAACAGAATATAAAGCTTCCAATCATCCATGTAGACCTCTAAGACCTTGAGGATATAATCTCTAAAGGATGAAAAAAAATTACAATTCTCGAGACCACTGTAGGTGAATTCTTGAGATCGAATGACATAACATGATAGGAATAAGATCCCCATTCTGTAGTGAAGGTAGTTTTATTCTTATCCTCCTCGGCGATCTGGACTTGGTGATAGCCCGAGAATCCATCTATAAAGGAGTAGGTTTCTTTCCTCGCTACATTATCTAGAACCTCATCACTGAATGGTGTAGGAAACGGGTCATGTACACAAGCATTGTTCAAGTTGTTGTAGTCCACACAGACTCGTATCTCAATAGCATCTTTCTTGTTCTGTATTATAATCACACTCACCCATTCTGCCTTGTCCACCAGAAATATAAGCCCTGCTACTAGCATCTTGTTTATCTCTTTCTTCACTTTCTCCTTGACTCTTGAGTTCAATTTGTAAGGTTGGTGCTTTACTGGATTTGGATATGGTTTCAGCACTCTTTTCATCTCCCCTAGGTCTCCCTTGATCCCTTTGAGTTTCGCAACTAACGAAGGAAACAAATATTCATATCCTCTCAGGAGGCCGAAAACATATTTTGTAGTTTGTTCATCCTAATAATATCCAATTAAGGCTATCTTTAGTTTTTCATCTGTCCCGATGTTATGCTTCCACAACTTTAGTGGGAGTAAGTATGGTGCATCGGTTACAGTTCCATCCTTGATTTCCCTTTCTCCTTTATCTTCATGGAATGAAAAATGTTGTAACTCCTCGAGATCATCCTCATTTCACTCTTTGTCCACCTTTCCACATGCCATTGCTTCAGGATACCCTGAATTGTAGATATTCACTAAGGTCTTCTGTTCTATGCACCTGTCCATTAGCTGACCCATTGTGAGTAGAAATCACTTGAAATCATGCATTGCCTCAGTCAACCTCTTGTAATAGTCTGAGAAAGAGAAGTTGCTGACAAAATGACTAGCCAAGTTATCCCAATTGCTCGTCAGCCTCCTTATTTCCTCTTGTACATACTAGGTTTTTGGAAAGGTTCCCAAGGTGTGTATAAACCTATGCACCCACAACTCCTTCCCAATTCCATCTGTCCTTAAAATTCTCCAAGTGTTGTCGAGGGTCAGGGTCCCCCCCATACTTCGTGAAATCTTTAGGGTACTCCCCCACTTGTATGAATCTTACATACATTGCAATTTTTATCTTCCCCCAATCCTGGAGGTAGTTCCGTCAATCCTATTGAGAAATGAATTTATTGAGTCTATACCATTAAATATATGGAAGTGCCATACCTCAGTGCCAATCTAGTTGACCCGATAGATTGGGGCACAACGTCTAGTGTTGATCTCATATCCACTCTGTTGTCAATCATCCCAAGTGACTTTTGAGCCAAATTTGAACTTTGAATGATATGTCAACTAATATACCCTTCAGTTGTTGGGTTAATGTAGTCCTCCTTTTTTCCCATTGTTAGTATGTAGAGTTGATCTAGCATCGCTGACTCTTATTTGTCATCTATTGTTTATGTGAATCTCGGTCCCTTATATGAGTATAGAGGTTAAGTCACCCTAACCCATTCTACCTGAAAAGCCATTAGTTCCTTTTTCAAGTTGATTATAACATAGTTTTCAAATTCCCAGTCTATCCTGAGCAGCGCTAGGTAGGGATCCTTGTCTCCCACAATATCTATTACTTCAAAACCTACACTGGTCTTTACCCCCACTGCGTCCACTTCTACTTCCTCCAGTCTCCCAATTGGAAGGATACAATATTGGTTTTCCAACTACAGCTGGATTGCTGAGAATGTCAATTGAGGTTTCCCTAGTGCTTCCCACATTTTACTTCGCAGAATGTTGACATCAGAGCCTAGATCCAACCTAGTGTCCTTGATCTGGAATCCTACAATTTGAGCATCAATTCTAAACTCTCTTCCTATTCTCTTCTTGTTCCTCTTTACTCTCCTAGTGTGTATTTTGGGTAATTTAGCATAAATAATTCCTCCCTCAACCTCCTCTTTAGGGATGGACGCTTTTAGACTCTTCCTCAACTGCCTTAGCATCTAGTCATCATTCATGATCTGCAGAAATAATCTAAACTATTCCTCGATGGGTCAGAATCGTGTGGATTGTGATAGGTCCACACTCTTAGCTTTATGAGATTCTGGCTACCCCTTCTATGATCCTACACCTCTGGCCAGATTGTTGAAAACTTTTTTTGCCTCTGTGTAATATTACTTCTATTGCTCAGGGTCATATGAGCTCTTTGGGGAGGCCAGTCTCATAATCATGGGATGGGTTGTGGCTCCTCAATCAACCCTAATATTTTTTCCTCCTCATGTAAATATATTAATATTCAAGAGGGGGGTGGGGGATGCCTCTAGTACCCTTGTCTTTGCATTAATTAAGTTTTCTCCCCTCTCCCAATTCCGCTCCTCCCATCTTGTAATTAGTTCCAAATAGTTCTCTATTGCATGTTCATTAACCCTATACTAAGAGAACCATGTCCTTCTTGGTAGCAGGCGAACCCACGTAACATGTCCTTCTTGGTCACAATTGTAGCAACAAACTGGGCCTACGCCTCTTTCTCTTCCATCCTTTGTTCTTCCTCCTCCTCTTTGTCCTCGAGTAGTCTCATTGACTTGGAAGGTTGAGTGGTCTAACCTATCTGCTAGAGAATCCAAACTCACAATAATTGTTATTTGGAACATTGGAGTATTTTTGTAGTATTGAGCACAGACGAGGGGAGTGTCCATACCCCCTGCATACTTCACAATACTTTGGTTGGTTGTGCCAAGGATATAAACATTGCAATCCTACTTGTGCGACTTCGGCTATGTGTGAAGTCCTAGGCGGTCCTACTAGTGTAGATGTGGTACTTGCGCCCCGCAACCTCGAACATTCTATAGCGACATGGCCTTCCACTAAGCGATTTGTACACCACACGTTTGGCCGTGCTGGGTGAGCTAGTTGTAGATCCCTCAACTTCTTTGATAGACTTGCAATTTTATGGTTGATACATAGGATAAATGGATCATGTGATGTCTCTTTGCCCTGGTATTTGTGCGAGTATCCTACCATTTGTTCTATACGAGTTTCTTTCTCGAGAGCATCTTGTAGTGTATCAATATTCTATTGTGTCGATGGTGTACAGGTGAGAGGTAATAATTCTTTGATAAACCAATCCCTTTGGTGATTCATATCTATTAGGTAACTGATTTTATTAATTAAATCCTTAAATCTTTGCATTAGCTCCCATGTAGTCTCTCCCTCTCGCTAATTTATCTCCCAAAACTCTAGCAGCCCTTGCTAATCAATTTGGGAAAGTTTTAATTCTTGTACAAATTCTCTTTTAACATCATCCATAGTTGGGTTCTGGTGTAATTATGACTGTTTAATGAACCATCTCAAGTCCCTTCTAATAGTAGTCTAAAAATCGATTAGCTTCACATTATTTGGCGTTTGACAAACTCTCCAAATGGCCTCACATATATACCAGTGTTGTTCTATGTCTTGGTTCCCCCTGCTAGAGAACTCATGATACCTTGTGAATGATCCCACCTTTTTTATTGAGTATGTGCTAAGAGCACAAATCCTTGCGATCCCGTTGAAAATATCCTTGTGATCCCATTGAAAATATCCTTGCAGACTCAGACCACTGCTACTAGTACTAGATTTGTAATTAACATGCACATTATGAAATCTTATAGTTTTGATTAAGTTAGAAAGGAACTTGTTAGGATTGCTATAGAGTACCAAGGGAAGGTTGGGGGAGACACTACCTGAGCTTCGAGGAGGTAGATCATTGATTCTCTTGGATGCATCATCTTCAGCAAACAATATCCATATAAAAAAATCCATGTCATCTTATAGCCTTTCCTCCAATCCTACACGGCTCCTTCCATCCAACATATCCATCTCCACTAGTGAGGGTGGATCCCTCTCACCTTTCGGACCCAAAAAAGCTACAACCATCTCTACCCCTCCCACTAAGATTCCTTCCATCCTTTCTCTTTCTTCCTGATCTCTCAACACTGCTCCTGCTTGGTGCCATCCCTTCTATTGCATTTTAGTCATCTGTATGGCCCTTTCCTGCCATTTCTCCACTATTAGTGCTATCCTTTGCGCTCTTATATCCCTATCCTTTCAGAAGTCATTTGCATCCATCCTCCTTATAGTCTCATAGTTCCCCACTCGGTAGTGTTAACACCCAGGTTGTTCCCTTTGACTCCCAAGGGAATACGGCCGGGGTAACCACTAACCAGTCTTTGGATTACAGCTTCTAGCCAAACTGTAATAAGAGAGGGCTCTCTCTTTAAGGTTTGTCTCTGTTTTGTGAAGATTTTAGGCTAGTTATGAGTTCAGGGTTTGGTTTTATGTTTTGGTTGAAGGATGTCTTCTGTAGCTAAGGTGGAAATCTTCAGATAGTTCTAGTCCATTGGGCAATGGAGTCTATGGCTACAGGTTGTCTGAGATATTAAGTTGAGTTGCTGAAACTGCAGGGCCATTCAATTACATCATGAAACAAAATTTAAATTGTGATTGTGAACTGTGCTTAAGCAGTGAAAAGCATATAAGAATTTTCCACTAAGCTGAGGGTGTAGGAAAGAGATATGTTGCAAAGGAGCAAACTTGAATTCCTGAAACAACAATCACTGTGAAAGATATAGTTTGGAGGTGCAGCAGTTAAGAATTACACCTCACGACTATAACTGAAGAAAAACATTTATAACAGCATAGATTGAGCTCAGGGTATTCTGTGAATAAAGCCTGGAACTATTCTTTTTCTTTGCCATTAACTATGAAACACTGGAACATGAATGAGCTATGAAAAGATAACAAAACACATAACGAAGAGTTTTTAAGGATAACTTATTGTGCCATGAAGTACGCAGGAATCCTGTAACTTTCAGCAAAACCCCAGAATGCCTCAGATAACACAGAGCTTTGGAAATTCCATCACTTTTGTATTAATACTCTGGAAATTTACAGCATAAGAAACTCTAGAAGAGAAATCAACAACAACCCCTACAAACTTATGCAAGGGGGGGATATATACAAACAGTCATACAAAATATCTGAAGCGTTGAGTCATCTGAGAAATAAATATGTTCACCAACTTGTACAGAACAACAGATAAGAAGTTATTACAGCTTTGAATACAACATAAATGCTCTTCAATTCTGTCAGAAGACTTTTTGACCTTTGGAGGCCACTGAGTCGGTTGAATGTTCTGTTATAAATGCTGGATGACGTGTCTTTGTGGCTCTGTCCTCCTGTATCTTTTCGTCCCTGTCACCTGTGACTGTCAGTGCTGCTTTAGTGGCCGAATAGTTTTGTTGAGTTGGCTCAGCCCATTCTTCTCCATGCATGCTGATTTTATCAAAATTTTCCTGTGCATGATAACTTATATATTTAAAAAGAAAAACTTGAATACAGGCTCTGGTTTACAGTATTATTTGTATCATTTTGGTCCAGAATTCTTATGTGGGCAATTGATGTCTCAGGATTGCCTCTAGAGTCTCATCTACCTCTGTGTATTTGTAGAAATTTGGAGGCACTTCAAACAAATGTTGGATCTCATTCATAATGAAAAATAAATTCTCAACCCTGTTGTAGAGACTCTGCCCTGATGCTGGCCCTGATTCTTCTGAAGTGCTGGGTCTTTCTGTAATCTGATTTGTAGCAAATGTGTTGACCCTTTTGGCATAATGTTCATGGGAAAGTAGTCTTCCTGCGCTGTTCAGTAAGCTAGGAAGACCTCTGTTTTGTAATGCCACAAATTTGTCCGTGAACTTATTAACCTCTGTCTGCATATCCTGGCTTCTTCTTTCCAGTGTTTGTACCAGGTTTCTTAGTGTGAGGACCCTCTTTATCAGCTGGATGGTTTCAGTTCTATTGGAGATTCCCATTGCTGCCAGCTGAGCACTTGTTCTGTTATTAAGCACATTAATCATTCTGTTGGCAACCTCAGGCATATTTCCTAGAGATGCCCTTGCTCTTTGGATTTCTCTATGTGCTTTCCCTATGAGCTTTATCTGCTCATGAATGGTCTCAATGCATTGCCATTGATCAGTGATTGATTGGCCAATGTTGGCCCATAAGACTGTCTTGAGTTCAGCCACTACTTTATCAAGTGTGAGCTCCTTCTCCAGCTCCTTTATCTTATCTTTGAGAGCCTTTATCTCTCTTCCTTTTTCTGCTACAGTCTGCTTGGATTTGTCATATCTTTCATTGAGCTTAGCTAGACTCTCCCTGGCCTCATTTAGCTCTGCCATTTGGGCTTCCAGGGCTTGGATTTCATTCTTGAGCTTCTGCATATCCAGGCTTGGAGCCTGCTCTGTTGTTGGTGCAGTTGCTGATGTAGATGGTGCTGTCTGTTCAGTAGGAGGAGCCGTAGTCTGAGGAGGTTCCTCCAGGTTAATTATTTTTGGAGGAGGCTGAGATGTTTGTCCTCCTTCTTTTTGTTGTAATGCTGCCTGCAGTGCAGCCTGTGCAGCCTCTGATTCTCCTAATTTCTCTTGTGTTTGGATCAGCTGTTTATATAGGGACACTAGCATAGCTGCTGCATCTTGTTCATGTCTTAGCTGGGCAACTTCTCCAGTTTGTGGGTGAATGGTTGCTGGGACTTTTACCATTTTCCTTAGTGCTGCCATATCTGCATCTCTTAACTTCAATAATGCTTGTACAGCCTTGATGTCCTTGGGATCATGCCCAAGTTCTATGATTATCTCCTCTAAGGCTTTGATTCTGTTGTCCTTTGCTTGAGAGGATGCTCTCTCCAACTCAAGTTGGGCAGCTGTATTATTTAGGCTATTTTCTAGCCTGTAGTTCTCCAATGTCTTATCTGCCAAGGAGGCATACACCATCTCACCCGTTTTCTTATGTAATTCGATTTTATCCATTGGGTGGATGTCCTTGGCAAGGACCTCAAGGTTGGTCCTTATGTAATCTGCAGTTGACTGCGGCTGCAACACGGCTGGCATAAAGTGGCTCATGATCATCTTGCCCTCCTAGACATCATATGCAGACATTAGTCTTTGCTGGTTAGTGGGAGCCATTTTCAACAAATGATTATATAGCTGTACTCTTATGGGCTCATTCCTCTTCTTTATATCAATGAACTGTTGCTTGATGCCCACCTCAGCTCCTCTTTGCTGGCTTGAGGAGCTGACTTCTCCTCCCACTGTCCTCTCTTGCTCCTGCTGGAAGGAACTTGCAGATGCCTCCATGCTAGGTGGGCCCATGCCCAAAGATTGCCCTATTGGCATTTCTTCCTCAGAAAGGGGATTCATTCTGTGTCTTTTCTCCCCATGAGTTGTTGATGTTGTGAGGGGAGTCTCTCTGTCCCTCTTTCTACTTATGTCTTCTTTTTGTGGGGTTTGAAGGACTGAGGCCTCCACTGTTGTCTCCTGCCTAGGAGGCAGAGTATCCTGAGCTTGCTGCCCGGTGGATTTTGGGGCCTGTGATGTTTGCTCTTGTTGCACTGGCTGTTCTTTTTCTTGTTGCCCCCCTTGTTGCTGTTGTTCCTGTGGCTGTTGCTGCACTTCCTGCTGCTGTACCTATTCATGAGGTGGCTGTTGTGGCTCCATCTCTTTCTCTTTGCCTTTGCCAGAGGTTTGATCAGTAGCTTTGGCTGCTTGCTGATGTGCTGTGGAGGATGAGGCAGCTGCTCCCACTTGAGTGCCTGGAAGAGCAAATACCTGTGCACAAAGCTCTAAGTCAGCCATATTTTGGAGATTTTTGACTGCTCTTTGATTTAATTCTTCTTGTGTGACAGCTTCCTCTAAGGTGCCTCTCCTCCACTTTATTTGATTTGCATATTTTTCTATATGAGGCAACCTTACGTGGTCATAACTGGCCAGCCTATACTTGACCCTTCTTAAAGTTATGAAGTGATTGGGGTCATAAGGTTTCCAAAGGAAACTGGTCTGTAGGCCAAGGGATTCTAGCATTCTGTCTGCTTCTTGCCAACCTTCCTCCCTTTTGTTGTAAATAAAGTGGCCTAATTGGTTTCTTACTTTGAGCTGTGCTTTCTTGCCTTTGCCTGAAAAATGTAGCACATCAGCATTCCCAAACTGCCTGAAGTATTCAAGGGAAAACAATCTCATGGGCACATATTTGGGCAATCTATATGGGGGCAACTCACAACCATATATTCTGATGACTGTGTGGTGTTGGTAATAGTACCAGTCCCCAATGCTGTATACCTTGGACCGCTGAAGAATCCTCTGCATCTCATCAGTTAGTCTAGGAGGAGGTGAGCTCATAAGCAGAGACATGGCTGGGTGGATGAAGAGGTCTATAAACTCACAATAAGTATATGGAGAACAAGATCTGTAGTGGAAGGCAGAGGACCAATAAACCACTGACCTTGGATTTCCTTGTGCATCCACTCTCTTCATAGCAAAGTGAAACTTCTCATGTTGATAATACAAAATTAAGTGGTAGATGTAAGAGGTGTATCTGAACACCCTTTCTCTTGCCAAGTTCATTAATTGCTCATTTATTCTGTCAGATATGTAGGTGGCATAGTCATAGCAGATTGGAGACTTGCCAGGGGAAAACATGAGCATCATCACTAGCACAGTTTCATCAACAAATTCAATTGAATTATAGCCCAGAATGGGACTGATCATGTCTACAAGGTCCCTGCCCAATTGGTTGAGGTAAACATGAGAAATGGGAGGGTACTTCACAGTGTCAGAGTCAATGTACAATTGATTTAGTTTGGTGACCTGAGCATCTGTCAATTTAGCTCCTTGCTTTATCAGATCAACCAGTGATAAAGGGACTAATTTCTTCTCAGTTTTGAAGTGCAGCATCTCTCTGATGGCTTCAGGGGTGACATAGAAAACAACTGAGCCTGAAGGGTCAATCACAACCCTCTGAGTGGCGTCGTAGCATTCAGCACATAGGTGGATTAGGTCAGGAAACTGGTTCACCTGAGGGAGCTTGAAGAGAGGGAGGAAAGAATCCCAAATGCCCAATACATCTGTTCCAGTCTCATGTTTAATCTTCAATTCGTTTAACAAGTGGATATGGTACTTGCTGTGCATTAGCATTTCTTCTTATATTTGATAATCCAGGTCTGCTAATGGTTGCCATTCCAATTCTCTCTGAGGGGCATTTAATGGAGCAATATTCAAGGCTACAGGAGCTACTGGTGCATCCATGGTTACTTTAGGATTATGTTGGTATGAACTGGTGTTACTATGCAGAGCAACACAAAGGAGTATTTCTTGGAAAGAGAGGTGATTTACTGAGGAGCAGAGGATAAAATGGCAATGGCAGCAATTGAATCACTGCTCAGAGCACTGATAGGGCAAATGCTTGGCCTTAAAACTCTCTTCACGGTAAATTGATGCAGCTTGGGTCCTCAGTTCACGAATGCGCGAACCAACTGTATGTTTTGTGAAAACTTGGGTAAACAAGGCTCTGCCGGGGAATTTTGATTTTACAACCGAAAATGGAGGCTAGCCACAGGGGATTTACCGGTAAACACAGTGTTTTCTTACTCTTTAAGCTATTGTTGGAGAATGCAGGATAAAACCAGGTGCAGAGGGAATGACTGGGATAAATACCTGGTAAACTGTCGGCAATAGTCACAAATGCAGGTGGAATTGGCGCACCAATGGTCCTCGGGTCGAATTCAGCAGGTTGACGCTTGTTTGGTCGTAAAATACATGCAGAGGTGCAACAGTCATTTTTTGCAAAAGTAATGAAAAACATGACTTTTCGGCCAAAATATGGATTTTTGGGTTTTTTGGCGCTTTTTTGGATGACGTCAGCATGACGTCATCAGGTGGGGTCAAGGTCAGATGACGTCAGCATGACGTCATCGAGTGACGTGGCAGCTTGAGAGTGGTCCACGAGGATGGTGAGGTGGCGGGCAGGTGAGAGCAGTGGCGAACGGGGGCACTGACGCGGCAGTGATGTAGCAGTGACGTTGGCAAGGTGGGTTCACAGAAACCGGAAACAGTAAGCGGTTTAATATCGCACCGCTCTCTATACGGAAGCGGAATTGTCAGAGGGTGCTCCGATACGATTTGGGGGTGACGCGTGGCAGAGGCCTGACGTCACCCTCTGACAAATTTCGGAAGGTAACTTTCGGACGTCGGGCCCGGTCCGAAATGCATGAGAGCCGTCCGATGAAAAGGGCCAGATCCAATGGTCGACGGATCGTTAATGTGCTAGGTCAATACGGAAGGGGGCGGGAATAAAATAATATTTTTCTTTGGAGGATGCGCCCGGCGGGGACTTTAGGACTTTTGGCAATTTGTATGGTTTTCAATGTATTTTTAAATGCAAATGCGCTTTTGCGCCAAACTTTGGATAAAGCCGAAATGTGGGTTTTTCATGTATTTTTGCAAATGAGCGGGTTAGGGGTGTAAATGGGTTTATTTACAAGGTTTTTTAGCAAATTAAGGGGTTAATGGTTTAGATAACTTCTGAAGGGGGGAAGAGGGGTAGGATTTGGGTTCTTAAACTAACCAGATGTCAATTTAATCCCTGACTGTGAACATATGGCTATAATGCCAGGGGGAAGGGATATTTATAGAATGCTTGGGGTTTATACACCATAGTGTTTATAATAATAGGGAAAGGGTAACATAGGGGATTTAGATAGTAAGAAGTTAGGGGTTAATATGAATGGAAGAGGTGAATGAGGAGTGATATCACTAAGTTTATATAAAAACAACTTAGCTTAGGGAGTAGATCAAAATGAAAAGAATTTTAGACAAGAAATGTGGCTTTTAAAGGAATAAGAACCAACATAAGACCTTAAATTCTTTCATGAACACAACTGATGAAGGGATGTTAGTAATGAATGCGAAAGGGGAGAAAAGGGAGTTAGTCATGCTCCTTTGCTTTGCTGCAACATGATGGAGAAGAGGAGCTTCTCTATCCACTGATGTTTCCTTTATGCTAGACCAGCAGAACTCATTTGAGAGTAATAACATTTCTGCAACCCCATCTACCTACCCATCTACTTGTCTAACATTTTTTGTTTCTTCATGGAGGGTGCACTTAGACTTGCAGACCCTTATGTGCCTTTTCTTTTCTTTTGGCTTTTTCTTTTGACTTTCTATCTAAGGCTACCCTTATTGCTTCCAAGGTCCCAGATTAAGCAGTTGGGAACCTTACTTTCTCTACCTAGCTACTGGTCTGCCAAGATTAAACAGTTTGGACAGACTTCTTTCTCTATTCTACAACAGAAAAATTGAAACATGGCATGATTCAGATTAGGCTGTTGGACCATCCATCAAAATTGAGTCAACATCAAGCTTTTGTACACACCATGTCTTCTCATGGAAATATGGGATCTTTGAATCACCAAAGCAGAGCATATTTGGAACTTTTATTTGCCAATCATGAAATATGAAACCTATTGGTAGAGGTAGCTAACAGGTAGCATCCCTCCCTTTCGGTCCTCCCCCCAATACTAGGTGTTTTCGCTGCCATGCTTAGGCCTTGGAACACCAACAACCCCTCTTCCACCATTAAGACCTTGATCAAAAGGTATACCTCTTTTAGCAGCTTCCCTCGCAACCATGATTAAAACACAACTTCAAAATTTAAAAAGGATTGATGACTTTCTACTGCAAATTTGATAATATACCCTTCCAACGTGGTTTGTACGCAAAAATATATTTCTCTTGTTAGATCCATGTCAAGATGGTATAGTATAGTGAGATCTGCTTGAGTCTAGTTGCAACAGATAGGTTTTGTAATGTTCTTCTGGAAATTTTCACTAGAAGATATCATACTGATCACTCGTTAGTTTCGAACATAGCATTTCATCCTTCGGTTTCACAATAGTTCACTAACGGGGTTGAGCTTGCTGCGAAACAAACTGGTCCACTTTCTCATCCCACCAGTTTCGCAATTCTTTCTTAAATATCCTCATACCATATTCCAAACCCTGTTTTTGAATTTCGTGTCCTAACAATGGAACAATTTGTTCGTGCAAAAATAGCAACAGGGTTAAGACCTCGGGTTGTGGTGCAGGGGCCAACACGGCTCTGATGTAGTCTAGCACAACGCTGACATTTTCACCTTACCCGGGAAGGGTAAGGAATCTCAAGCGAGGAGTGCCACAACCTTAAATAGATGAGGGTTGGAATCCAGTATCAAGGAAAACCATATCAAAGAATAGGGAGTAGGGAACATTAACTTATTATTCAAAGAAATTATATCAAAACAGTTTATACATGTTGTAACTGAAAGAGTACCTAAACATGTGCATACATAAAAACTTTAAATAACCAGAATAACACATAGTGAATACGCTATGATCCCATAACAATATTCTTCATTAATATAAAGGTAAGCACATTACATCAGGCTCGTGACCTACTCCTCAACATTAGAATTCTAGCAAGAAGAATACAAGACAATAGAAAGACAATCACAAAGTTGTTCCCATAGTTCCGTAACACAGGAAGAACAATATCACTAAGAACAACTGTGACAAAACGACCCAACAGAAACACCAAACTCTTCTCGATTCTCCTTTCTGAATTTTATCTTCTTCTTCCATTTTCCTACACGCCAACCTGAACTTCCAATTCCTTCTCCCTTACTCAGCTTTATTCATTCCTTAGCTGCTATTTCTCTTTTCCATCTTGGATGTACCTGCTTATTCCTGCCACCCTCCGGAACTTCCAACCTTTTGCTAGTCCCTTACCTTTCCCTGACTATTATTTCTGTAGCTTCCCAATGACCGTTTTTGCAACTTTTCGCTAGCTTCTTCCTTCACAAAACATCCCTATTTCTAAAAAACGAAGGCCCCAACATTAACACATTTATTAACCTTAAACCTTGATATTCCTAATATAGTAACTTTTAAACCCAGATAGAATATAACCCATGACTAACACCTTAAATAACTAACCCAATAACTAAAACCCATTGATTCCATAACCTAATAAACCTATCTCACTACTCTTTTTGATACTAAAAACCCTATCCCAACCCACTATCTCAAAATTCATCATCATCATCATTATGATCATCCCACATATTCAAATTCATCATTATTGTTTTCATCCTCGCTGTGATTGTTGTCATCATCAACATCAGCATCATCATCATCATCATCATCATCATCATCATCATAATCATCATCATCATCATCATGACTATAATGGCGACGGTGAGGATTCTTTTGATATATTTTAATCAAATTGACCTATGGTTGATCTATTATACCACCAATACATAACCCTCTAACTCATAGCTACTTGAAACATGTCCCTCCACCCCAATGACCCCAGTGACCCCTTATGCAAATTTCCCCTTTGGCTCCCATTACCTATTGAAGTCTTTGAACACTAAGATTTTGACCCCTAACCTTTTTCATAACATTTCTCTTCCTAAAATTCAACCCATGTCTTCCTAATGTAGTAGCCTCTAACCCTTTGTGGAATATAATCCATAACCAAACCCCCTAAACAACTGACACAATGTCTGCAATCCACAAACCCCCTAACAAAATAAACTAACACTCGAGTCTTGTTAAACCCACTAACCATGTCCCAACCCAATTATCATCACTATTGTTGTTGTTGTTGTTATCATCCAAATCATCATCATCATTCCAAGCAAATAACCTAAGAATAAAAGGTAGTTGTCATCATCATCATCATATTCATTATCATCACCTTCATGATAATAACAATGATGATGGTTATATATGTTAACATACTCAAAACTATGGTTGATATAGTACCTCACCAACCAATAACCCTATAACCCATATTATTTTGGCACATGTCCCTTTCACCTATTGGCTCACCATGTAATCACCCTATTTCACTTGTATTACCTGTTAAAGTCTTTGAATACAAATGTATCAACCCCTAATAATTAGCATTAGTTCATTCATTCTTAATGTTTAAAACACATATTACTAAATATAAAATCCTTCAATTCCTAATGTAATTTAATCCATGCTTAACCCCATAAAAAATTAACCTAATAACCCCAACCCACTAAACCCCCAACCCAATAATCCTAACTCATTAATGTCTTTGACCTTGCTTATCTTACCCACACTAATGAACCTAATAATAATAATCACCATTTTCATTTTCATGATAAGCGTCATCATCTTTATATTCATCAATTTAACTATCATGGTAGTCATCATCAATTCCATGATTTCCATTGTGACGATGATGATCATATTGACTCAACCATAATACCATTGAATTTGATGGCCATGAAAGGATCCAAACTAATAATTTATTGATTAGAGATTAGTCATCATCATCAATATTATCATCGTCATCATCATCATTATCATGGCCATTGATATCGTCATCATCATGATTTTCAAGGTAATTGTTATCATCATCACCGCCATGTTCATGATGATGATGATATAATGTAACATAGTCGGCACTATGGTTGATATAGTAGCCTATCAACCAATAACCCTTTAATTAATATTAATCCACTTGATATGTATCCCTCCAAATTGGTAATCATTGTAGAGTAAACTCTCTTTCATATAGGTGAGCCCTCTCATTGACATAAAAAAGACTAGTGACAAACATGGGATGGATCAATATCGATTTCTTTTAGTAGATTTAGTTTGAAAATTCAATTTTTACTAATAAATGAGGAGAGAAAGTCTTAGATTTATACAATTATTGTTCTATGATATCATGGTTGATTCAACCTTTAGCTTCAAACCAAGCATACAATAAGATATATCCTTCTTAACCTTACCTTGAAAATAATCTACTTTGCAAATAGGCCTAATTTAATTTCCTCAAGATAATATCAAGTATACCAATATATAGTATTAAAAAACATATATCACACAAATTGGAGGGAAAAATACCATAGATGTAAGTAAGAAAGTAAAACATAGCACGAGTTACCTTGAGACCATGTAATATCTTTTCAATCGAAGCTCATAGAGTTCCCTCCTTTGCCAAACTTGATTAGTCTCCACCAACATGAGGACACTTTAACTCTAGAGTATCTGTCCATTTTTCAGCATAATTACTCTAAACTATAGATACTCCCTATCCCCAAGTTTAACCTCTTCTTATAAGAATGTCAAATATCTTGGAGACAAGCTTGATAGCATGTGAATTAGATGGATACAAGTCATATAAAATCTTGATGGCATGTAAACTAACAAAATACAATTAATAGATAGGATTTTATGGTATATGAACTAAGAAGTTGCAAGTCGAGCACAAATTCCATGCCCAATCATGAGATTTTTCCAAACTATTAGATTTTTCTCTATTATAATTTTTTTCTCAAGTTCCATACTCAACTATGATCTTTTCCTTGTTAGGTCCCTATGCTACTAGTGTAACCCCTTATTATTATTATTAGAATCCCCTTATTATATTTTTATGCCCATGTAGTCCCCATATTGTTATTATTGTGCCCCATAGAAGCCCACTATTGTCATTATTGTGCCCTTGCATTATTATTGTTATATCGACTCTGATTATATTATGACGCCTTAGACTTCTATGTATAGAAAGGAGTTCTTGTCATTTGTATCATCCAAGAATTGTTCATTTTTGTAATGTAAAGGAGGTTTCCCCCTCGAGGAGGTTGAGTTCTAAGGCGTTTATCTCTCTTTTCTATCATTTTGTGAGCTGGTTTCATAACATTTGGTATCAGAGCTTTGGATTCTATGGTTTCGCTGCTCCAAATAGGTCATCGTGGAATTCTCATTATAACTCTTTTTCTACGACATTTCAGAAGATAACAAAAAACCCCATTTGGGAAGAACTCGCGCTGAACGTCAGGTCCGAATTTCAGATATTTTTGCACTATTGTTTCGGAGATATGATCTGAGTAAGTTAGGGTATTTGAAAGCTCCAGAATTTCATCTAAAATAGGTCATCGTGGAATTTTTGCTATAACTTGTTTTCTACGAAGTTTCAGAAGCTAAAACCAAAACCCATTTGGGAAGCAAGCAGTCTAAACCTCGTGTCCAAATTTCAAATCTTGTATCGCTATATTTTCGGATATATGATCTGAGGAAGTTAGGGTATTTGCAGACTCCCAAATTACATCTTAAAGAGGTGACCTTGGGAAAATCATCATAACTTTCTCTCTGAGCATCAGATTGAAATTTCATAATAGATTACAGAAAGAGGACGGGCTATAGTTTTCTGTGTATATTTTTCAGATCCAAAGGTCAAAACAGTGACACCTGGAACTTCATACAAGTTCGCTCTTCTGAAAATATATATAATCAGGTCATCTTGGGAGATTTTACGTAAATCTTTCTTGGAGAATCCAATTTAGATCAGACTGGTGGCATTAGAAAGATTATGCAAAGGGCTACTGCAGATCGTGATTTCAGAACTGGAAAATCCTAAATTATAGAGTTACAGTCGTTTCAAGATCGAGCTCCTAAAATCAAGAAAATGCAATATGAGGAAGTTTGATGGCAAGGATCTGGTAAATTGGATACTGCAGATGGAGCAATATTTTGATATACATGAGGTGCAACTGTTACAAAAGGTATGTATTGCATCTTCATATTTAGAACCGGATCAATTTTTATGGTATAAAGGCTTTGTTCTCATAAACCACTTGTTACGTGGTAAATTTTTAAGGAGGAAATGATAGCACAGTATAAGGATACAAAGAGAAACACCTTCTTTAGCCAATTGATAAATCTCAAACAAAAGTGTTCAATGGTAGAGCACATTGAGGACTTTCAAAAATTGAATATAAGAGAAAATGATATTCTAGAGAAGCAGAGGATTGATGTCTCCAGAGGGAATTTAAAGGATAACATTCAACATGAGGTTCGTCTTTGGGAACCTGATTCAATGGAGAAGGCATTCAAGTTGGCAAGAAAAGTGGAAAGAAAAATTATGGCAAGAAGGAATTCTACCCCTCACAACTATAAAGATGGAAGTGTTATTTCTCCTATTCTTCCACAACCTACAAGGTTGACACCACAACAATTGGAAGAAAAAAGAGTAAAAGGACTTTGTTACAATTGTGATAACAAATACATTAAAGGTCATAAGCGTGCTGAGAAGAAATTATTTTACATTGATTGTGAAGAGGAGGAATAAAATGATCAAGAAACATCAAAAGAAGAGGATATACACCAGGAACCAACCCCAGAGAAAGAACAAGTGAATCCGACCATATCTTGTAAAGCATTGGAAAGAATTACCACTCCTCAAACTCTCAAGATAGAAGGACATATCAAGAAGGAAAAGGTTCAAGATGTGAAATATCACATCGAGAAAGAAGAAATGAATCCAACCATATCTTGTAATGCATTGGCCGGAATTACCACTCCTCATACTATCAATGTAGAAGGACATATCAAGAAGAAGAATGTTTAAGAAGTGAAAGATCACATCAAGCGTCAAGAAATGAATCTGACCATATCTTGTAATGCATTGGAAGAAATTACCACTCCTCAAACTCTCAAGATAGAAGGACATATCAAGAAGAAAAAGATTCAAGCAGTGAAAGATCACATTGAGCATCAACAACAAGTTCTCCAACTTTTAAAGGATAGCACCACTTTGGTGCAGAATCGAATGAAACAACAGACAAATCAACATCTTAGTGAAAGAAGTTTTGGTATAGGCGATTGGGTATTTTTACGGCTACATCTCAAGAAAGCTATTTATGAGAAGGAAATGTTGGAAATACTACATGCACTTAAGAAATGGCAACCTTACCTAATGGGAAGACACTTCAAGGTAAAAATGGATCATGATAGTCTTAAATACTTTTTAGGACAAATATTATCTTTAGAAGAACAGAAAAAATGGGTCACAAATATGTTGGGTTATGACTTTGAAATCATCTACAAAAAAGGGAAGCAAAATGTTGTTGTAGATGCACTCTCAAGAAAAGATGAGGATGTGGAAGCATTGTTTTATGTTATTTCTATTATCCAACCAGATTTGATAAACAAAGCAAGGGATGAATGGAAGAAGGACAAAGAAGTGTGGCCACTCATTCAAAAGTTTCAGAAGATCCCAGTTCAAATAATATTGCCAGAACTTGACGAGGAAGGAAAAATCATATTGGAACCTAGAGAAGCAGAGAAAGAAGAACCCGACAGCTATGAAATCGATCAATTTCAGAGTATCTCATCAAGTGGAAGAACTTACCCACTGAAAATTCCACATGGGAGGACAAGAATTTTATATAGAAGCATCAAGAACTACTCAAGCGTTGAGGACAACACTTTTTGAAGGAGGAGGGTATGTTAGGTCCCTATAGTACTAGTGTAACCCCTTATTATTATTAGTACAACCCCCTTATTATATTGTTATGCCCATGTAGTCCCCATATTGTTATTATTGTGCCCCATAGAAGCCCACTATTGTTATTATTGTGCCCTTACATTATTATTTTTATGTCGGCTCTCATTATATTATGACCCCTTAGACTCCTATATATAGAAAGGAGGTCTTGTCATTTGTATCATCCAAGAATTGTTCATTTGTGTAATGTAAAGGAGGTTTCCCCCTCAAAGAGGCTAAATTCTAAGGCGTTTATCTCTCTTTTCTATCTTTTTGTGAATTGGTTTCATAACATTCCTAATGCACTGTAAAATTTCTACTCAATTACAAAATAATTATTATTTCCTAATTTAAAATTGTGAAAAAATAATTATTCCTTGTGAAATAATTATGGTATTTTTAGTTAAATAAGTAATTTAATCCTCATAAGGCATATCATGGAAAATATATTTTTAACTTATACCCCTTATTGTATGAGGTCAAAAGAGGAACCAATGGCCAAAATGCATTACAAAAATTCATGGTGATGGAGTCATTCTGAAGAATATCATAGATCAAGGAATCATGATGTACCCATACATAGCTATCAACCATCCATATATATAAATCACCCTAAAAGTATGCATACCCATGCTTGAATGAAGGAAAATTCATTATTTACAATAAAATATCTTATGGATCCATGAGATGAGATGTTATACCATGAGCACGAGAAATAACATGGTGGATCCATGTCATACAATATATCATAGGCACAAAAATATATAATGTGGATTTTTGATATGTAATAGGAAGACATCTAGAGCCAATGAGAATTCCATGTAGTATTCAAAGTACACATATAGAAGCGATATGCTCCATCACAAATTAGAATGGGTAGCATAAAGGAGTGATGCCCTAGGCCCAAGGTGTTCAATCCAACCCTATTGATCCTATGATTCTACATTATACATATATATGATTTGATATCAAGTGTGGGAGCACCCATTTTATTGTCAATCATTGATGAATACCATTAACATATCTAAGGGGACCCACCAATAATCAAAATGGACACTAAGGTACCTAGTACAATCTATTGAGTGTGAATAGAGTAGCTAATGTTGATGACTCATGGAATCAATTAATCAAGCATCAATGATGGAAAATCATCATCAATCATGAGGAATATTCTAGTTGAGGAATGCAAGTTACAAGGTACTAGTTGGTTTCCCTATCACTTTCCTAATTAACACACTAGTGTTGATAATAAGAGATGTGATGAAGAAGGGATTTAATGTCTTCCCCATCAATCATGATGAAATGATCATGGAAATGATACACCAAGAGATGTAGATTAAGATATAGAATCACCAAGTACAACTGACATAGAGATGGCCAATAGGAAAGGTAAATAAGACTATGGAATGGTTGATTACGATTTATTTCCATTGAATATATAACATGACATATTGATGACCTAGAAGCACTAACTGAAGTGCACCAACAATAGAGTGCAACAACGCATGATGCATTAAAGGACTCTTCATAGCAACTAGAAGAGTAAGGAACTTGAGTATATGACTCCTAATCATGGTATAAATCTTAAGAAATTTGTAACTATAAATCTATAACCGCTTCCCCCCTTCGCACCCACTCTTTTTTTTAATAATGTTGTTCCTCCTTTATGTTTATACAAATGTAAAAACTTGATAAAGGTATTATTGATAATGTCTTTTACATGATTCCATGATCATGAAAAATAGTAAAAGGTATGCTCAATGATGTCATTTTCATGATTTTATGAGCATTAAAAAGAGTTAAAACTAAGCAGACTAGAGAAAACAAGTGGTTCAATGATATACATTTACATTCGAAGCACATGGAATAGACCAACCAAATGAAAATAAAGTGCTAGGAAAGTGATGCTTATTAATTACTTATACTCATTGTAATTATATATTAATTTATTGATCGTTGAGAATCAATTAATAAATCACATTTAAAATATATAAACAATTATAAAACATAAAAATAATTGAGAAATGGCATATGTTTTTGTTTGTGGTTTATTTTAAGCTAGCCATAGTTTTAAATGTGGGATATAATTAATTTGTAACTCGTGATATGAATAATTACATTATACATGTTATTAGGTGTGATATCTCAACACATATAAATAAGAAAAGCCACTAATTTATAGTCACATATTATTATCTAGCCATATATTTATCTCCAAACTATATTAGTAGTTTAGGTTGGCCATTTATAGCTACTTCACTTAAAATTTCTCATATTTCTAGTATTTAGGTTATAAAAATATTGAGACTAACTATTTTGGTCATGTAGTCACAAATTTGTCAATTTGTACTAGTGTAATTTCAAGTCCCATCCAATAAATTCTTAATATTCATATCACACTAAATAGTAACCATCATCCTAATCTATTGGAATTGTATGTCATTTAATCTAACAATGTCTCAACATCCCTACATGTTGGTTTTGACATGAAATAATTCCCCTTGCAACTTCACATGCTTGCTTAGTGTGAGGACTTAATTAGACCTTTGTCCTAATCGAAGCATGATGTTCTTTAAGTACTTTTTATCTAATTTAGAATAATAAAAGAAAGTGCATAAAAACAAATTTATGGGCAATTAATACACATTATGAAATGTTGTAAATGCAATGTGTAGCTAGAATTATTTCATTGCCTACATCTTATGAAAAACTAAGCGATATCGAAGGTCACTTAAGGCATATGAATATCAACTCATAGATTGACATGGTATGAATGCACACAAGGTTTTCATTTCATAATCATATTTTATTTAGTATTTAATATTAATTTAGTTAAGTTTTTTTTTAATTATTTTCTAATAATTCATTTGATACCTCACAATTTAGATTAACATGGTGTGAATATCCATAAGGTATTACTTCATAATCATGTTTTACTCACTAGTTAATATTAATTTATTTAAGTTTTTTTATTCTTTTTTTCTTTTTCTAACAACTTATTTTAGACCTCAAAATTTGTCTAATATAATTGTTTTTCTTTCTCATTTACATACTAATCTAAATTCATACTTTTAGCCTTTTCAATCTAAATTTGATAATTAATCCAATTTTAGTAACACATCACCATCCTTAATACAATAAACCACAAAAAGCTACCTATGAGTTTTTGCCATGTTAATAATGTTTATTATCACCAATATAAACATATTTTTGGATAAACAATTTTATTGATACATATCTTAGCTCAACAATTATTTTAATAAAATAATCTCTTATGCTTTCTCTTCCTCAACTTTCGTCATATTACATGTAAAATATGTAACCACCCCTCCCATATGTACCCAGTTTCATTGGCTTGCCAGGGTAAACATGAGAGGAAGACATATTATGACATGAACCTTCCTCCTACGTTCTATAAGGAAGTGGGGCCGACCACATATGACCAAATGACATCTCATAACATTCTACAGGGGCTACAGGTCAGTTGGAGGTTGAGTAACCAGCCCAAGTGGCCAAAACCTAAGTTGGAAACAATTTTCTCTGAGCTCGGTACCCAAACACACCCACAAAAATCTCTCCACGTGGTTAGAGGCCTCCAACCACATGCACAAGGCTGCATCCATGCAGTTGCGACCAAACTTTTCCAGTTCGGAGGCAGCGGTCCTGAATTCTAAGCCACCATTTAAGGCTAGCTTCCAAACCATTTCCTAGAACTTAGTGAGACTTTCTAGAATGATAAAATGCATCATGAAAATATATATTCATACAAAATTTGATCAAGTACTTGACCTAACATGACCCAACCATGACAGTAATTTTGTCAAACATGTTGAGGACATGTAATCTACAGGTCATGAATACATATTTGAACACAGGGGTATGATACTTATCTAAGAGTCGTCAAGAAGGTCTAATGCTCTCTCTCATAATAGTTGAAATAAAATTAATTAGCTAATTCATTCATTAACCATTCATCAACAAGAAAAATATATCAAGTAGGGAAAATTTTAAGGATGATAAATTATCTTGAAATTTAAAAACATTGGAGAATCTCACTAGTCCCTAATGTGCAAACTATAAAAGTTAGATTGATATATTTGTAAAATGATTCAAATTTATAATGATGTTATAGATATTCTCTATACAATGTTGGTAGTTTTTAAGGTAAAATAATTTTATATTGTAAAATTTGGACAAATTGTTTTTAGAAAAAAATGGAAATTGGCGAATCGTTTTTTGGAAAAATCATGGAAATTAGCCCACCTGTGAATATTGGCCCCTGAAAGTTTCCATGATGTCAATAGCCATAGCTAGAACCTGTTACGAAACCATACTTATAACTAGCATATAACCAAAATAATAACCATGATAGAACAATCATCAAAGCCACATAATAACAAGTACAAGTCCTCAAGAAATACAAGAGGAAAAGAGCTCTTATTAACATATTCAAAAGGAAACCATGTGAGGGACTTCCACGTACCACCCGACCATAGATTGGGCTGAGCCAAATATCTATTTCAACCTATCAACCCCGTGCCATATTCCAATAATGAATGTGGAATCTCATGGAATAAACCAAATGAAATCAAACCAAGGATTCCAGAGGCCAAACCACCTCAACCCTCAACTAGTGATTCCACCTCATATTCGGATATCAATCACACTATCCAAATTGGTCTCTACCCAAGTTTTCCAAGGCTACAGGAAGTAGTAAATCAACCCACAACCCTCCAGGACTCTAGTGCATTTGTCCAACCCGACTCCAATACTAGTAACTCAACCCCACAAAGGCTCTACAGCATTTGTCCAACCTAAGCTCCAAGACTAGTAAACTAATCCAGTTTTTACATGTCTTCAAGAGTATTTGTTCTAAACCATAGCCATAAGGAATTACAAGCACCAATAAAAAACAAATCAATGGAAAAACCCAAAACACCATGGCTATCGAGGAAATGGAAAGGCTAGGTAAAACTATTATCAATGCACACAATCCTCCATGCCAGTGACTGATCATAACCAGATAATAACATGCATATACCACACATCCATAATCAATAAGGAAAATCACACATGTAATGCGTTACCTACAAATTAATTTAGATGTAGTTGTTGATCCTCCTATTCCCTTGTGCTTTCCCACTTCCTTTTTCCTTCTTTCTCCAAATCCAATGAAAACTAGAGTTCTCCATGCATTATCCAACAATGTTTCAATATTTCTCTAAGTGTGTAAGAGTATGAGAGACAGAGAATAGAGAGAGAGATCCACCATAGAAATATCAAAAGCTAAACCAATGAAAATCCATGAATTTATCCTCATAAGCCCTTTTATCATTGAGGCCTCTATTTTGTTCATTTTCCTCTAATTTTCTTTCAATTTCCTCCTCATGCAATTTTGTGACCTTTCGCCTTCCTTTTCTCCCATTTTCCATTATTTTCATAAATAAAATGTCAATTAATGCCACTTTTCCTTTTCCAATTTCCATAGCCACTTATTAATCACAAGTGATCCCCATCACTATGTTTTTTCCCAACATTCAGCTTGGAATGCGTGTCCCATGACCTTGGTATTATTTTTATTTATTTACATATGAAATCAATAAGGGGCTTTCACAAACCCCTCCCCCTTGCGGGAACATCATCATTGGTGTTTAATGACACTTATAAACCAACAAAACACTTGCTTCCCATGGATATTTATAACAAAACTTGATAAAACATTTACATCATATCATATTGCTGAAGAAATAACCAACATAACATAAACACCATACAACTTATTGGAGCTTTATAACACAACTCGACCCAGCATTTACATACATATACATATACATAGACATAACCAAAACACAACATAAAAACATATATCAAATCACATCTGCTCAACAAGTGAATAGAGAAGGACACATAGCCTGCATCTGATCAACCATCTCCCATGTAACTTCATCAGGCCCAAAGTTCTTCCAATGCACTTTAACTTGCTCGATTCCTCGATTTTGGAGCATGAGCATCCTTTGCTACAAAATTCACTAAGGTTTTGGCTATAATTATCCTTCTAGATCCACCTGCAATATAGACCAATCAATCACATGATCAACATCTTTGACATACTTCTTAAGCAATGACACATGGAAAACACCATGGAATTTCATTGTCGAAGGTAGTGCAAGTTAGTAGGCTACAAGTCCAATTCTCTCAAGAATATTGAAATGCCTACAATACTGAGGTGCCAAATTGGTACATTATCCAATCCTCAAGGATATCTTCTTGGGATTGATGCACAAGTACACATGTTCCCTAACCTAATACTCCTTAAACACCCTTGTTAATATGCATAACTCTTTTGTCTGTCTTGTGCTACCTTCAGATTCTTCTTGATATCCTGCATTTCCTATTCCATCTCTACCATCATGTATGGTACAAACAATACCTTGTTCACTAGATTATTCCAATTGATGGGAGTATTAAAATTCTACCCACAAAGTGCATCAAACATACTCTTCTTCAGATATTCATGATACCCATTATTGTACGCAAACTCCACCAATGGAATATACTCTTCCCACTTTCGTTGATGCATAATATACATTCTCAACATGTCCACAAGAATCTTGTTGACCCTCTCTCTTTGTCATTTTGTCTGTGGATGACAAGTTATAGTGAAGGCCAATTCTTTACTCAAACCTACAAATAAATCCTTCCAGAACGTGGAACTAAACTTGACATCTCTCTGTGACACAATCTACCTAGGAATATGATCTGAAAGTGGAGGAACACTCTTCCTATCAAGAATCGACTGTCCTCTAACACTTTCCAAGTTAACAAAATGGGTCTTTAAAGGTAAACAAGTTTCACAACCTCTTCAAGAATGTGAGTCAAGTTTTCACATGAATTTAAAAGAGAAGAAAATTCACATGCATATCAATATGATAAACATGAAGAGAAGAAACCAACATTTGATGATGGAGTTCACCCCTCCTGAGTTACATCCTCGAGCCTGCTCTAACAACTAGACCACTATATTTATTTTAGTAGTAAATGAGTACATAAAAAATGTTGAGAATAGAGTGGATTCTTTCTTATAAAAATAAAAATTATCCTACAAAGATTTTTCACTCAGAAAGATGACTCCCAACAACATGTCATGAAAATGTCAACATAAAAAGGACTCTCACACAATATGTCCTTGTATTCCATCAGAAATCAAATGCATAAACATGCAAATCCTCCACAATAAAGAG
Organism: Pinus tabuliformis; assembly: GCA_031772625.1. NCBI lineage: Eukaryota > Viridiplantae > Streptophyta > Pinopsida > Pinales > Pinaceae > Pinus > Pinus tabuliformis. Next base: position 89,471,381 of record CM062818.1, read on the forward strand.
TTAAAAAGGGCTTCTCTCCTTAATACATTGAGAAAAAGCTTAAAAGAGTTTCTCTACTAAAGCAACAACTGATGCAGTTAAAACTAGAAGGTTGGAACCTCTAACTAAGCTCTCTCCATGTGAAAAATTGCCTCCATACTTCTTCAAATTTGACTCTGCCTCTAGCACTAAAATAATTGATTCTGTAAAAAGTGCATCATAGAGTGCTCAAATATGAAAATTGACACTTTCATTAGGTCTAGGACAATAAAAAACCCCCATCTAGGCTCTTCTTGAGCTCAAAAAGGTTAAAAATTGAGCAAGATATGCTTCTCCAATCCAAGCTCTGCTATCTGTCCTGCAAGTTGGAAAAACTTGCTAACTACATGACAACTTCTCCCTTTTATTAGTTCGTTGAGCGATACTTTCTCCTAGAACCGACGATATTCTTTCCGCAAAAAGTGAAATTTGTTCCCTCATTTATTTTTCTAATAACCCTAATAACTTCCCGCCCTTGCCAATTTAGCTCCTCTTCCATCGAGGCATGGTGATGTCATGGAAATGTGGCCAGGGGTCAGGGCTAACCACCCTCCCCCACCACTGGAGGTCTTGCGAAATAGTCATATCAACCACTAACAACCAAGGGTTGGGTCTTATCTGCCCACACCTTCTGGCAGAGTCTCCTCCGCTAGTCATATGTGTGCTGATGGGATGTGGGTTCGGGGGCATTTCCAACCGCACCCTTCGCCTGTGGTTTCATTTATGTTGATGGGACCAAGGCTAGGGTCAAGTTCCCCTTCCCTCCTGCTAACTCCCTGCCATCAGTTATATGGTGAGAATATAACTACGAGCTAAGGCTTAATCCCTGCCTGTCTCCCTTCTTTAATGGGCATGTGGGTGCCACCATGACGAGGGGCCAGGGTCACCTCCTAGACCCTCCTCTCAAACACCAAACACCATCACTTTAAATGTAACCAATTAATTGTACGGTTAACAACTAACAATATGGCATGGTGGTGGAGCACGAAGTTGTTGCACTCCTAGTCGAGGGGTCAAACCCCGATGAGACCTTTGGGCCTATATAATTTTTTTGACAAATAATAGACGGCCACATGGCACCCTTTGAGAGGGCCACATGGAAACCTTTGAATGGGCCACCTTAGACTGTACGAACCAACTATATTGCACTAGACACAATTTTACGAACATGCCATGTGTCAAGACCTAATTCGTCCACTACCAACTGTACCCTGCATAGTTAGTTGATGACATCATCTATACGGACTGCTCAATAAACCATGTTGTTGACTTTTTAGTTGTTGGTCATAACTTTAGAACGTCATACCTTCTTGATATGACTTTGGATTGAGGTGATTCAAGCATTGTTGGAATTAAGATGATGAACACTACAATTTGACGCTAGTTTCAAGAGATTACAAGAAATTTCATTTTTGAGCCTATTTTTGATCTCCATATCATACCTCCCCACTATGAACCTTTGGACCTCCAAAATTTTATCTTCACTCATAAACTAAGTGAGGAAAAATCTCATTAAATTTCCTGGTCTCAATTCTTCTTGTATTTCTTAAGTTAGTGCCTTAAATCCCGCAATCAAGGTACTCCACCTTGCCTTTGCATGAAGTCCTTATCTTCTTGTCAAAAATTAAGCCACAATTCTTCTAAACATGCAGGAACAAAAACTTTGATCGACAGAATATGAACATTCTCTCCAAAACCATCTTTCTGTTAGGTTTATGGATGCTTCAACATGTATATATGTATTGTAACATTAAAAGGTATATAATGAAAAATCAATCTCGTAGTCTCAGTTTTGGGATCCATGGGAAAATTGTTGTGTATATTTGTTTTATGTTTTATGCTCTTGCCATTTTTTATTTTCTATTTTTAGAATTTGTATGCAGGTAATTTCTGTATGGGGTTAAAACCTACATTTGGAATCAGAGTTATTTCAACTTCAAGGGGACGCCTTTGCTATTGAAGAGTTTTTCTTAGGCCTGTGGTAGATCCTATTCAGTGGGTGATTTGCTGGATTGATTCTTGCGGTGAAAGAAGAGGGCGAGCATTGGAAAGATATAGATTGAGAAATTTAATGGTTAGAGTTTTGATTTGTGGAAACTCAAAATGGAGGATCCCCTGGTGGATAAATATCAGTGGATCACAGTAGATCCAGGTACTAAACCAACTACAATGTCTGATGAACACTGGAAGAAGTTGGATTAGAAAGCAAAGAAAATAATACAGTGGTGTATCTCAGATTCAGTATTGTTGAATGTATCATGGATGTTGGAAATAATACTGGGGGGGGGGGGGGGGTGAATCAGTATTAGAAAATCAATAACTTTTTCATTTCCATAATCAGATTCATATATGCTACTTCAATAAAGGGAACTCACGTGTACACGCAACTGTGTTTAATGCAACTAGCATATATCCAACAAACTTATGATTCAGTTAATTCATCATATGTTGATCTTTAATCAGTGCATCAGAACTTCATTAACCATATAAACAATAACTAGGTGTGGTAAAAGCAGAACAGATCATCACACATAAGAAACACACATGAACATGAAGACGTAAGGTGGAAACCCAATGCGGGACAAAAACCACCTGTTGATGTCTTCCTTTTAATATAAGAAAAACCTATTTACAATATTGTACTAGCACAGACCCATATCAGTACGCAGGCACCCACCTGCAGAAGGTTACAACCTTCTCTCATTTTCTTTCTACTACTGGAAGGGATCTCGAACCCCTGGGCTCTTGTACTGGCCGATATGTTTACCAATACGTAGGCGTCGGCCTACTGAAGGCTCCAACCTTCACTCTTCCTCCAAGGACCACGTTTCATAAATTTTTATACTGGATACTCCTGGATCACAACACCAATATATGAAGGCCACATTTCATCCAATTTTCATATTGGACTCATCAACGACATTGAAGCTAAAAAATAATGACCACTGAACATTCAAAATACTATCATCAAAACACACCAGAACACAGAGCAAAACCCAGAAATATGCAACACCCACTAGAACCAACTAAACATTTAGATATTACATTTCATAATGCATACGCAACTCTGATGAACCGAACCAGTTTGTATACATGCTTTTACCAAAGCGAACCCACGTAAAAATCTGCAAATACTAACTTAGCACTTCACAACTATTTCAGAATTCAGTCATACCCAGATCATAACATTTGCATAATAAAACATGCGTCAGTATTTAGATCTAGTCTATCAATGATCAAACCACATAATGATAATGCATTCCAAGCCTTATGATCCTGATCCATCATCCATCATCATCCACATAGGTGCATCCTTGGTTCAGATCAAGCAAAGCATGACAAACCCATAACCTGCATATTGGATCTCACACTTCATCAAATATTCAATACTTGCACACCTTGGCTTAGTGATCTTCTCCTCCTTTTATAGTTTTAGGCCTTTCTCAATACCATGGACCAAATACCTGGGTCAATACTTCGGAACCTTGGACCAAATACCTAGGGTTAATACTTCGGAACCTTGGACCAAATACCTGGGGTCAATACTTCAGACCTGATACCTTGGACCAATACCATGGATGAAAATACCATGGACCAAATAGCTTGGACCAAAACTTAGTTTTCCAAGATATACACGCCTTTCCTTCTATGAAAGTGTGTGTGTACATTATACACTCCTTTTGGTCTGTTAACCCGTGTGTATACGCTTCTTTGTCAAGGTGAACCTGCGTATACCTCTCTTTGATCATTAATTCTTTGCTATTGACCTGTTGCACTATGATCTGTCATCTGAGTGAGTTGCCATCAAGGACAACACCTATATCATAATGCCAACAATCTCCCCCTTTGGACTTGATGGCAACAACAACACCAAGTCACTCTCCCCCTTTGACATCAAGGGCAAAGGGCGGACCAAGATATTCTCTCCCTAGATATACATTATGTTGTCCATACTCCCCCTGAGTACATGCTGAAATCTCTGATTGAGCTCCCCCTTTGTACATGCTGAGATGCACTAAATCGTCCATGCTCCCCCTGAGCACATGTTGAATTCTCTGATTGAACTCCCCCTTTGTACATGCTAAGATGTACTAAACCATCCTTGCTCCCCCTGAGCACATGTAGAGTTTGCAAAAATATATTCAAAAGAACAACATGACTCTATGACTCAACTATGTGAGTATGACCTTCCTATCACCAATGACTCATACATACATCAATCTCCCAACCAAGTGGGGATACACCATTTTTGACTCATCCACCCAACCAAGTGGGGATATACCAAATGTTTATACATGACTGAAATAGACATTATTACATCATCCTTCCCATGCAAAGTGGGGTTACAAATTAGGTCTTTTCATGACCTTTACATCAAATGATATACATGACTTTTATAACAAGGACCAGCAATCTAAACAAGACCATGATAGTCATCAACAACTATCATACACCATATATGATCTGCACCATCAGCATCTGACAACAACATCTGTAACCTTCAATACCATTCTCTTGACCAACCTACAATATGTAGCAAGATGTATCATTTATCCACATAAGCATCATCACCAGAGACTTCTAACCATAATGCCAACAATGCATTATTTGAAGCAAATGCTCCCCATGAACTTGTGCCATACCATTATCAACCAGACCAGATAAGTGACTGAACCACATCAAACTCCTTTTCCATCATTTGTACCAGTGCTTTTTCTTCAGAACACCATATACGCGCCTGTGCAGCGTCTAACTCGCGTATATACGCGACTTATCTTCATAATAAGTGCGTATGAAAATTGGAATACTAAAGTTTTACACTTTCAGCTTCCCCTCGGTCTTTCATGTCTGCAAACTGAGCTATGCCACATCTTTCTGACAATAATTATGTCTTCTTCAATACCTGGGATTGAGATGATGTATGCTTCTTTTGGTTTGGTGTTTGAATTTTGCTCCTACACTCCTTTACTTTATGTCCAAACTTGTTACATGCATAACATCTTATATGTTTCATATTCCTTTTATTGCAATCAATAGCTTTGTGACCAAACATATTGCAAGAAAAGTAATATTCCTTAAAGTACCTGGAACTTGATGATTTTTTTGTGTGATGATCTTGAACCATTCTTGTTCTGCATTTGTCTGCAACATGTCCAAAATTATGACTTATAGAACATTCAACATCATTCTTTGAAGGAAATAACTAACAATTACTTACACAGTTAGGAGTAACAGATTTTCGTTGAAGAATCTCTTTCATTGGTTGTTGATGTGGTTGATTTTCTATTTCCTTGTTGAGCATCTCAGATTTTTCATTGGAGTTTCTTACCTTACCTTGTGAACTAGATTCACCTTCATGAAAACCAAGACCAGTCTTTATAATGGGCGAACGCTGAACTTCGAGGATTTCATCTAATGTTTCTAATCCTTTAGCAAATATAAGATTCAAAGTCTTTGTCTTTTCAAGTTCTTTTCTTAGACTTACCACTTCAAATTCTAACACTTCATTGTGTTTGTCCTTTTCAGTGAGTTGATGTGTCACTGTGTTTATGACTGTATCCTTTTCTGCCAAACTGATTTTGATTTGACTGATTTCTTTAAAGAAATCTTCCTTTTTTGAGTCATTATTTTCATATGCCATGAGTATTCTAATTTCTTGATCGTCTTCATCACTATTGGACAAGCCATCACTATCATCATGAGTATAATAACTTCTATTACCTTCTTTAGACATCTTCCCTTTGTCATGAGGGCATCTAGCAGCGTAATGACCAACTCTTCCACAAGAAAAACATTTGAAAGGTAGCTTACCTTTGAACCTTCTAGAACCCCGTTGAAGCTGCTTGACAAAATTTACCTCATCTTCTTCTTCTGAGATGTGTCCTGATTCATAGAGTTTTTCTTTTCCTTTTGCTGATGCTTTAAATTCTGCTTCTCCCTTATCTAATGGTCCTCCTTTTCTCATCTGAAAGGCAGTTAAGATTCCGTGAAGCTGCGTCATAGTGATATTCTGCAGATCCTGTTTTTCTTCTATGGTAGACACTTTGGGTTCAAATTTAGCAGACAAGGATCTCAAAAGTTTCTCAACTAAGACAACTTCCTTAATTTCTTCACCTAGATTCTTCATACAATTGACAACCTCATCTATACGTAGGAAGTAACTAGCTATGCTTTCATCACTATGCATCTTAAGAGTTTCATACTGAATTCTGAGAGTTTGAATCTTAGCACGTTTTACCTGAGAGTCTCCTTCGTAGCTCAGAATGATTTTGTCCCATATTTCTTTGGCTAATTTGAGCTGCATGACCTTGACAAACTCTGATTTTGACAAACTTCCCAATAAAATAGTGACAGCTTTGGCATTGGTTTCATAATCCTTTCTACCTGCCGTATCTGTAGGAATTGCTGTTGGAAATGTATATCCTTTTTCCACAATTTCCCAAACATCCGTTCCAAGAGATTGTAGATATGCTATGGTTCTTATTTTCCAGTAAACAAAATTTCTCCCATCGAAGATTGGAGGTCTGATGGATCCCATGCTCTCTTGATTATTCATTTTGATGGATCTTCATTCAAGCGATCAAGCTTCCTCTGAAGGACCTGATCTCATACCAATTGTTGGAAATAATACAGAGATGGGGTGGTGAATCAGTATTAGAAAATCAATAAATTTTCCATTTCCATAATCAGATTCATATATGCTACTTCAGTTAAGGGAAATCGCATGTACACACAACTGTGTTTAATGCAACTAGCGTATATCGAGCAAACTTATGATTCAGTTAATTCATCATATGTTGATCTTTGATCAGTGCATCAGAACTTCATTAACCATATAAACAATAACCAGGTGCAGTAAAAATAGAACAGATCATCACACATAAGAAACACACATGAACACCAAGATGTAAGGTGGAAACCCGATGCGGGACAAAAACCACCTACTGCTGTCTTCCTTTTAATATAAGAAAAACCTATTTACAATCTTGTACTGGCGCAAACTCATACCAGTACTCAAGCACCCACTTGAAGAAGGATATTGTTGGGTTGTGTTATATTCTTTCCACGTAGTTAATAGGGGGTTTGAAGGGCACCTGTAACCTCACTTTATGGGGTCCGGGGCAGCGCCCTGGAAAATTTTGGTTTTGGACCATATGTTAGGTTGGGTGGACCCACCTATGGTTTTGTGCATGATTTTCGCACATGTTTTTTGGATGCGATGGTTTTCGGTCCATGGTATTGGACGCGATGGTTTTCGGTCCATGGTATTGGATGCTTCGACATGTATAAATATGTATTGTAACATTGAAAGGAAAATAATGAAAAATCAAGCTGGTAGTCCCGATTTTGGGATCCAGGGAAAAATCTCTGTGCATATGTGTTTTATGGGTTATGCTCTTGCATTGTTTATTTTCTTTGTTTAAGAATTCGTATGCAGGTAATTTCTGTACAGGGTTAAAACCTACATTTGGTATCACAGCTGTTTTGGCTTCAAGGGGACGCCTTTGTTGCCGAGGGTTTTCGCTCGGGCCTGTGGTAGACCCTATTCAGTGGGAGATCTGCGAGATCGATTCTGGTGGTGAAAGAAGATGGCGAGCAGTGGAAAGATAGAGATTGAGAAGTTCAATGGTCAGAATTTTGAGTCGTGGAAACTCAAGATGGAGGATCTGTTGGTAGATAAAGATCAGTGGATCGCGGTAGATCCGGGTACTAAACCATCGGGAGTGAGCGATGAAGAATGGAAGAAGTTGGATCGAAAGGCAAAGAGCACAATACGATTGTGTTTCTCGGATTCAGTATTGCTGAATGTATCAGGGGAAGCTACGGCAAAGGCTTTGTGGGTCAAGTTAGGGACTTTGTACCAATCTAAGTCTCTGGTGAATAAACTGCTCCTGCGGAAAAAGCTGTATAACCTGAGGATGAAAGATGGAGACTCGGTGACAGAGCATCTGAATGCGTTTAATATTGTGGTAAGTCAGTTATTATCTGTTGATATTAAAATTTCAGATGAAGATAAGTGCATCAGTCTGTTGTGTTCTCTACCAGATTCGTGGGATAGTCTGGTTATTGCAATAGGTAGCAATGCAACTGCTTTGCAGTTTGATGAAATAGTCTCAGCCTTGCTGACGGAGGAGATGAGACGGAAAAATATGGACAACCAGAATGGTGATGCCTTGTCTGTACGAGGACGGTCCCAGAACAGAAACAAAAATAAGTCATCGAGTGGGAGATCTAAATCTAGAGGGATATCTAAATCTCCAGGAAAACCTACAAAGGTGGTGTGCTGGAAATGCGGAAAGGAAGGGCACTTCAGAAGGGATTGTAAATCTAAAGCTCCTGATAAAGGAAAGGGATCTGATGATGCTCCTTCTGCAGAGGCGAAAACCACCTCAGATGAAGGTGGGGATGTGTACTTGGCTTCTTCAAGTACACATGTAGATCATGAGGCATGGTTGATTGACTCAGGTGCATCCTTTCACTTCACTCCCCATAGAGAGTGGTTCTATGAGTATGAGAAATACGATGGTGGTGATGTCTTCTTAGGAGATGATAGGAAGGCTAGAATCATTGGTCGGGGAAAAGTAAAGTTGAAGTTGCAAGGTGGAAGGGTTAGAACACTTCCGGGTGTTCTACATATTCCTGCATTGGCCAGAAATCTAATTTCTGTAAGCAAGTTGGATGATGCAGGTGTAAAGACGGTGTTCGAGAAAGATACCTGCAAGATGGTTTGAGGAGCACTGATATTAATGCGGGGAGTTCGGATTGGAACTCTGTACAAGCTGCAAGGTAGCACTGTTGTTGATGGGTGCAATAGTTCTATGGTTCCTGAAAATGGAGTAGAGAATCTAGTGGTCTCTGGAGAGAAGACCATGTTGTGGCATCAAAGGCTTGGACATATTGGAGAGAAGGGCCTTCGAATACTTCATGGTAAAGGTATGGTAGAAGGTATGAATAATAGCTCTCTGGATTTTGATTTCTGTGAAAATTGTGTATATGGGAAGCAGAATCGGGTGAGTTTCCCCTCTGGTGGTAAGAGGACGAAACAGATATTAGAGCTTGTGCACAGTGATGTGTTCGGACCTGTGAAGGTTCCATCACTGGGTAAGTCTGTGTACTATGTATCATTCATAGATGACTTCTCAAGGAATACATGGATATATTTTCTTAAGAAGAAATCTGAAGTCTTTGACAGGTTTAAAGAATTTAAGGCTCTGGTGGAAAATCAGACAGAGAAGAAGATAAAGGTGCCGAGGACAGATAATGGTGGAGAATTTTGCAGTAAGGAATTTGAAGAATTTTGTAAGAAGTGTGGTATAGCACGGCAGAAGACTACTCCATATACACCTCAGCAAAATGGAGTCGTAGAAAGAATGAACAAGACGTTGATGGAAAGGACAAGAAGCATGCTCAGTGGTGCCGGGTTAGGACAGGAATTCTGGGCAGAGGCGGTGGATACTGCATGTTACCTGATCAACAGATCACCTTCATCGGCGTTGGAGGATAAGACTCCACAAGAAGTATGGACTGGTAAGAAACCCTCTCTTTCACATCTAAGGGTATTTGGATGTGATGCATATGTACATGTTCCAAAGGAGAAACGAACCAAGTTGGATAGTAAATCTGAAAAGTGCATCTTTATTGGGTATAAGGATGGTTTAAAGGGTTATAAGCTTTGGAACCCAGTCACACGGAAGGTTGTGTACAACCGAGATGTGTTGTTCAGAGAGGTAAAAGATGTTATTCAACATGAAGTCCAACCAAAGGAACCTGAGAAGATAGAGTTTGAGCCAAAGGAGGAAGAATCAGACTCTGCAGCAGAGGAGGAATCAGAAGATGAAGAGCCACAAAATCCGGTTGTGAGAAGATCAGTTCGAGAAAGAAGGCAGCCAGAAAGGTATAGTCCATCTGCTCTCAGTTCAAATTTTGCTTTGTCTGTTACTGATAATGATCCCAGAACTGTGAAGGAAGCAGTGGATTCAGAGGATCGAAAACTCTGGAAAGAGGCCATGGTTGATGAAATGGCATCTTTGCACAAAAATGAGGCTTGGGATCTGGTGGAGTTGCCGGCTGGAAGGAAACCCATTGGCAGCAAATGGGTCTTCAAGAAGAAGACAAATGCAGAAGGAAAGGTGGAGAAATACAAAGCTCGGTTGGTAGCAAAAGGTTATTCCCAGGTGCCAGGAATTGATTTTGGTGATATTTTTTCTCCTGTTGCCAACGTAACTTCTATTAGATTACTTTTATCTGTTGCTGCTGCTTTTGATTTTGAGGTAGAACAGATGGATGTGAAGACAACATTTCTTCACGGGGATTTGGAAGAGGAAATCTACATGAAGCAACCTGAAGGCTTTGCGGTGAAGGGTAAGAAAGAACTGGTATGCAAGTTAAAGAAGTCTCTGTATGGGTTAAAACAGTCACCAAGGATGTGGTATCAGAAATTTGATACATTTATACGGGGACTTGGCTTCACCAGAAGCAAAGCAGATCATTGTGTGTATTTTAAATTAATTGGTGACTGTATTATTTATCTGTTCTTGTATGTGGATGATATGTTGATGGTTGGAAATGACAAAGAAATTATCCAGGATTTGAAGACCCAATTGTCCTCCAAATTCGACATGAAAGATTTTGGTGCTGCAAACTATATTTTGGGCATGGAAATTAAAAGAGATCGGTCAAAGAGGAAGGTCTGGTTAAACCAGAAGTATGTCGAGACAATACTCCAGAGGTTTAATATGCAGGATAGTAAACCGGTGAAGGTTCCTATTCCTGTAGGTGTGAGGTTATCTGCTGAACAGTGTCCCAAGACACAAGGAGAGGAAGAGGACATGTCCCGTGTTCCATATGCAAGTGCAGTGGGTAGCCTGATGTATGCAATGGTCTGTACTAGACCAGACATTGCACATGCAGTGGGAGTATTGAGCAGGTTTATGTCAAAACCTGGGAAGGAGCACTGGACAGCAGTGAAGCGAGTTTTCAGGTATTTGCGTGGCACTAGTGATTATGGTTTGTGCTACCAAGGAAGACCAGGATTGGACAGAGTGTTGGATATTCATGGCTTTGTTGATGCCGACTGGGCTGGAGATCTGGATCAGAGAAGATCTACAAGTGGGTATGTGTTTAACCTATTTGGAGGTGCAGTCAGTTGGATGAGTAAGAAACAATCTGTAGTGGCACTATCAACTACAGAGGCAGAATGCATGGCAGCCACTCATGCAAGCAAGGAAGCAGTTTGGTTGCAGAGATTGTGTTCAAGTATGGGGTTAGTACAGGGAGCTATAAGAATAGACTATGACAGCCAAAGTGCAATTTTCTTGGCAAAGAACCCTGCTTATCATTCAGAGACAAAGCACATTGATGTTCAGTATCACTTTGTGAGGGATATGATAGAAGACAGAAAGGTGTTGCTGGTAAAGGTGGACACTTTGAAGAATACTGCAGATGCATTAACAAAATCTGTGAGCTCTGAGAAGTTCTCTTGGTGTAGAGAAGAAATGGGAATCTCAGGGCTGAAAAAATGACTAAGCTCTCCTGTGGCCCCCTGTGGAAAGAAAACAACAAGTGGGAGATTGTTGGGTTGTGTTATATTCTTTCCACGTAGTTAATAGGGGGTTTGAAGGGCACCCGTAACCCCACTTTATGGGGTCCGGGGCAGCACCCCAGAAAATTTTGGTTTTGGACCATATGTTAGGTTGGGCGGACCCACCTATGGTTTTGTGCATGATTTTCGCACATGTTTCTTGGACGCGATGGTTTTTGGTCCATGGTATTGGACGCGATGGTTTTCGGTCCATGGTATTGGATGCTTCGGCATGTATAAATATGTATTGTAACATTGAAAGGAAAATAATGAAAAATCAAGCTGGTAGTCCTGGTTTTGGGATCCAGGGAAAAATCTCTGTGCATATGTGTTTTATGGGTTATGCTCTCGCATTGTTTATTTTCTTTGTTTAAGAATTCATATGCAGGTAATTTCTGTACAGGGTTAAAACCTACAGCTACAACCTTCTCTCGTTTTCCAGCTACTACTGGAAGGGAGCTCCAACCCCCTGGCTTTTGTACTGGCTGATATGTTTACCAGTACGTAGGCGTCGGCCTACTGAAGGCTCCAACCTTCACTTTTCAGCCAGGGACCACGTTTCATAAATTTTTAGACTGGATACTCTTGGATCACAACACCAATATATGAAGGCCACGTTTCATCCAATTTTCATATTGGACCCATCAACAACATTGAAGCCAAAAAACAATCACCACTGAACATTCATAATACTGTCATCAAAACACAATCACTAGAACACAAAGCAAAACCCAGAACTCTGCAACACCCACTAGAACCAACTGCAAATTCAGATATCACATTTCATAATATATATGTGACTCTGATGAACTAAACCAGTGTGTATACACGCTTTTACCAAAGCGAACCTGCATACAGATATGCAAATACTAACTTAGCACGTCACAACTATTTCAGAATTCAGTCATACCCAGATCATAACATTTGCAGAATAAAACATGCATCAGTATTCAGATCTAGTCTATCAATGATCAAACCACATAATGATAATACATTCCAAGCCTTATGATCCCGATCCATCATCCATCATCATCCACATATGTGCATCCTTGGTTCAGATCAAGAAAAGAATCACAAACCCATAACCTGCATACTGTTTCTCACACTTCATCAGATATTCATTACTTGCACACCTTGGCCTAATGATCTTCTCCTCCTTTTATAGTTTTAGGCCTTTCTCAATACCATGGACCAAAACCACTTAGGACCAATACCTGGGGTCAATACTTCGGACCCGATACCTTGGACCAATACCATGGATCAAAATACCATGGACCAAATAACTTGGACCAAAACTTAGTTTTCCAAGATATATGCACCTTTCCTTCTATGAAAGTGCGTGTGTACGTTATACACTCCTTTTGGTCTGTTAACCCGCCTGTATACGCTTCTTTGTCAAGGTGAACCTCTGTATACCTCTCTTTGATCGTTAATTCATTGCTATTGACTTGTTGCACTATGATCTGTCATCTGAGTGAGTTGCCATCAAGGACAACACCTGTATCATAATGCCAACAATGTGAAGCTTCAGCGAAGGCTTTGTGGGACAAGTTAGGGAATTTGTACCAATCTAAGTCGCTAGTGAATAAACTGTTCCAATGGAAAAAATTGTATAACATGAGGATGAAGGATGGTGACTTGGTGATACAACATTTGAACGCCTTTAATACTATGGTAAGCTAGTTGTTATCTATTGATATTAAAATTTTAGACGAAGATAGCTACATCAGTTTGTTGTGTTTTCTATTAGATTCCTAGGATAGCCTAGTTGTTGCAATAGGTAGCAAAACAACTACCTTGCAGTTTAATGAAATAGTCTCATCCTTGTTATCAGAGGAGATGAGACATATAAATACAGAGGGTCATAATGGTGATTATTTGCATGAGGACGGTCCCAGAACATAAACAAAAATACTCCTCAAGTGGGAGACCCATATCTAGAGGGAAATCTGAATCTCCAGGAAAACCTGTAAAGGTGTGCTGGAAATGTAGAAAGGAGGGACACTTCAAAAGCAACTGTAGATCTAAAGATCTTGAGAAAGGAAATGGATCTGATGATGCGCATTCTACAGAAGCGAAAACCACCTCAGATGAAGGTGGTGATGTGTACTTGGCTTCTTCTTCATACACACATGTAGATCGCGAGGCATGGTTGATTGACTCAGGTCCATCCTTTCAGTTCAATCCCCATAGGGAGTGGTTATGTGAGTATGAGAAATATGATGGTGGTGATGCCTTCTTATTGGATGAAAGGAAGGCTAAAATCATCGGATGTTGAAAATTCAAACTGAAGTTGCAAGGCGGAAGGATTAAAACATTTCTAGGTGTTCTTCATATTCCTGCATTAGCCAGAAATCTGATTTTTGTAGGAAAGATGGATGATGCAAGTGTTAAAACAGTGTTCAATAAAGATACCTACAAGATGGTTTGGGGACCACTAGTATTTATGCAGGGAGTTCAGATTGGAACTATGTACAAGCTTTTGGGTAGCACTGTTATTGATGGGTGCAATAGTTCTGTGGTTCCTCAAACTAGAGCAAAAGATCTAGTGGTCTCTGGAGAAAAGACCATGCTATGGAATCAAAGTCTTAGACATATTGGAGAGAAGGGCCTTCGAATACTTCATCATAATGGTATGGTAGAAGGTATGTCTAATTTCTCTCTGGATTTCATTTTTTGTGAACATTGTGTATATGGGAAGCAGAATCGAGTGAGTTTCCCCTTTGCTGCTAAGAAAGCAAAAGGGATACTAGAGCTTGTGCATATGGATGTGTTTGGACCTGTGTCGGTTCCATCACTGGGTAAGTTGCGTACTATGTATTATTTGTAGATGACTTCTCAATAAATACATGGATATGTTTCCTTAGGAAGAAATCTGAAGTCTTTGACAGGCTTAAAGAATTTAAGGCTTAGGTGGAAAACCAAATAGAGAAGAAGATAAAGGTGTTGAGGAAAAATAACAGTGGAGAGTTATGAAAGAAGGAATTTAAAGAGTTTTGTAAGAATTGTAGTATAGCACAAAAGAAGACTACTCCATACACACCTCAGAAAAATGGATTTATAGAAAGAATGAATAGGACGTTGATGCAAAAGGCAAGAAGCATGCTCAGTGGTGTCGGGTTAGGATAGGAATTCTGGTCGGAGGCGGTGGAGACCGCATGTTACTTGGTCAACAATTCACCTTCATCGTGTTGGAGGATAAGACTCCACAAGAGGTATGGACTGGTATGAAACCCTCTCTTTCACATATGAAGCTATTTGGATGTGATGCGTATGTACATGTTCCAAAGGAGAAAAGAACCAAGTTTGATAGTAAATCTAAAAGGTGCATCTTTCTTGGGTATACATATGGTTTAAAAGGTTATAAGCTTTGGAACCTAGAAACAAGGAAGGTTATGTACAATCGAGATGTGGTGACTAGAGAGGTACAAGATGTTGTTAAACATTAATTCCTACCAAAGGAACCTGAGAAGATAGAATTTTAGCTAAAGGAGGAAGAATTAGACTCTACAACAGAAGAGGAATCAGAAGATGAAGAGCCACAAACTCTAGCTGTAAGAAGATTAGTTTGAGAAAGAAGGAAACCAGAAAGGTATAGTCCATCTGCTTTCTGTTCAATTTTTTCTTTATCTATTACTAACGATGATCCCAGAACTCTCATGGATGTAGTAGATTTAGAGGATGGAAAACTCTGGAAAGAGGCCATGGTTTATGAAATGGCATCTTTGCACAAAAATGAAGCTTGGGATCTGGTGGAGTTGTTGGTTGGAAAGAAATCCATTGGAGGAAAATGGGTGTTTAAGAAGAATATGAATGCATAAGGAAAGGTGGAGAAATATAAAGCTTGGTTGGTAGTAAAAGGTTATTCCCAGGTGTCGAGAATCAATTTTGGTGATATTTTTTCTATTAGATTACTTTTATCTATTGTTGTTGCTTTTGATTTTGAGGTAGAACAAATGGATATGAAGACAATAGTTATTCACGGAGATTTGGAAGAAGTGATCTACATGAAGCAACCTGAAGGCTTTGTGGTGAAGGGTAAGAAAGAACTAGTATGCAGGTTAAAAAAGTCTTTGTATGGGTTAAAAAAGTCACCAAGGATGTGGTATCAAAAATTTGATACATTTATAGGGGGAATTGGATTCACCAGAAGCAAAGCAGATCATTGTGTCCATTTTAGATTAATTTGTGACCATGTTATTTATTTGGTCTTGTATGTGGATGATATGTCATTGATTGGAAATAACAAAGAAATTATATAGGATTTGAATACCGATTTGTCCTCCAAATTCAACATGAAAAATCTTGGTGATGCAAACTATATTTTGGGCATGGAAATTAAATGAGATCAGGAAAAGAGGAAGCTTTGGTTAAACCAGAGGAAGTATATCGAGACAATATTGTAGAGGTTTAATATGTAGGATAATAAACTGGTGAAGGTTCCTATTCCTATAGGTGTAAAATTATTTGTTGAACAATATCCCAAGACACAAGAAGAGGAAGAGGACATGTCCCGTGTTCCATATGCAAGTGCAGTCATTAGCCTGATGTATGTAATGGTATGTACTAGACCAGACATTGCACATGTAGTGGGAGTATTGAGTAGGTTTATGTCAAAACCAGGGAAGGAGCATTAGACAACATTGAAGCGAGTTTTCAGGTATTTGTGTGGCACTAGTGATTATGGTCTATGTATCAAGGAATACCAGGATTGGATAGAGTTTTGGACATCTGTGGCTTTGTTGATGTAGACTGGGTTGGAGATTTGGATCATAGAAGATCTACAAGTAGGTATGTGTTTAACCTATTTGGAGGTGTAATCAGTTGGATGTGTAACAGACAATTTATAGTTACACTTTCAACTACAAAGGAAAAATACATGGCAGCCACTTAGGCAAGCAAGGAAGTAGTTTGTCTGCAGAGATTATGTTCAAGTATGGGGTTATTACAAAAAGCTATAAGGATATATTGTGATAGCCAAAGTGCAATTTTCTTGGCAAAGAAAATTTCTTATCATTCAAAGACAAAGCACATTGATGTTCAATATCACTTTGTGATGGATATGGTTGAGGACAAAACAATGTTTTTGGTAAAGGTGGACACTTTGAAAAATACTACAGATGCTTTGACAAAGTCTCTGAGTACTGAGAAGTTATCTTGGTGTAGAAAAACAATGGGCATTGTAGGGTTGGACCAATGACTAATGTCTCATGTGGCCTCCTGTGGAAATAAAACAACAAGTGAGATAATGTTTGGTGTGCGTTATATTCTTTCCACGACTATCCCCACACATGAAGCCGGGGGTTAGAGGAGGGGCATCCAACCCCCACTTCATTGCGCGGGGGGCTGGAAACCTGGGGGGTTTCAGGGGGGAGGTAGCCTCCTTCTACGGGGTCCAGGGAAATGCCCCGAGATTTTTTTTTTTGGACCCTATTTTAGGTGGGAAAGCCTACCTATGGTTTTGTGCATGGGTTTTGTACATGATTTTGGGTATGACGATTTTCTGCACATGGTATCTTATAGATCTGGTCAAGGGAACTATGGTTATGTTCTAATCTAGTGTTAATGGGTTGGGGTTTTTGGATGCTTCGACATGTATATATATGTCTTGTAACATTGAAAGGAATATAATGAAGAATAAATCTGGTAGTCCCAGTTTTGGGATCAAAGAGAAATATTTGTGTATATATGTTTTATGTTTTATGCTCTCGCCATTGTTTATTTTCTATTTTTAGAATTCATATGCAGGTTCTTTTTGTATGGGGTTAAAACCTACACTTTCTTTGGCTCAAACAAACTTCACCTTAAAGTCTCTCTTCGCTGAAGACAAACTTGATTTTCCACCTGGAAATTATAAGAAACTCAATGCTTGACATGCACTAATTCATACTTTTCTTTGTTGTCCTCAAGCTGCACTTGTACTCTTAGGTACACTGGGTGCATTTTTTGAATGGCATGTTTAACTTTGTCCACATAATTATGGTCATCTTCTACACAATATTTACCAAAGATTAAATTCACAAATAAGCTTCATATCGAAACACTTGTATAAGTCAGTGCTTGAGACAACTGTAGACATACTGGATGGAATACAAATTCTCATCCCAGAAGTCCCCAAATAAATGGACTTATCATCACTCCAAAATAACATAACATGCCAAAGAAAACACACTTGTTGCAGATAAGTGATTTTACATTACTTCACTTTACAAAGTAACCAAACAGGAATATACAACAAGTAGTTACAATTTTACAAAGCAAGAAAAACATACAAGATAGTCTACCCATTCTTTGCATATCCCAAGATTATGGGTTCTCTTTCTGCACCCACTCTGCCTTGAAGGTTGCTTCAGGAACTACATCAATTTCCACATTGCCACATATCACTTTCCTTACAAAGGATCACATGATCTCTTTGTCCTTCTTGGGATGAAGTTCCAGATGGACTTTCCATCACTTTTCAATCTGATTCCCATTCATGCTACAATGGGTACAAAAATACTTTTTCTTGCCCATCGAAAATGAAGTATTCATAACAGGGAGAGATTCCTCATGCTTTGTCCCAAGGATTTGATCCATTGTTTTGACCATCATCTTACATTTCTTACAATCTGCCACACAATGGTCAGCTGCATCACAAAATGTGCAAGGAAACATTTCCCATAAATAATCAAAATCACCAACATTTCTAAAATCCCCATGACACTTATACCTATCCTTTGGGTTTTGAATTTGATGATGAGCACTGGAATTTTCATGTCCCTTGGAAAATTCATCTCTCTTTGGAGACAATTTTCCATCATCACTACCATCATGGTGTGACATATCATCACTTGATGATTTCTTTGCCTCAACAATTTTAGAGCACTCTCCAATTTCTCCATGACCATAACCCAATCCTTCATATCATGGTTGTTCCTTCACCTTGATAGGATTAGTGATACCTTGGCCATTGAATCTGAGGCATCTTCCATCATATCCCATCTTAGTTAACTACTTCATATCAATACCTTTGGTATGCTTTTCAAAGGCTACAAAAGATGTGTTATCAACACTAGTTTAAGGAGTAGAAATAGAAATGCTAATTACCTCCTTTGACTTGTCACCCATCTTTTCTATTTTAGATGCTAATGAATAAGTGAATGATGACTCAAGCCAACCATTTTTACCAAATTATGGGCACATAAGAAGAATCTTTCAGATGCTAACAAAAATCACAAGCATCATTCTCAACATAGGGTTCATATCCTATGTACGAACCATGACCAAAAATTGGCTTCATATTAGAGGGGTTCTTTGCTGCTTCTGGAATGGAACTCTCACAACTCTATTCCTCCACTACATGATGCAATTGTAGGTGCATTTTCCTTTTCTCCTCTAATGAAATTTCAAGCAATATCCTTAGCTCAACATTCTCCATTCGAAGAGATAGATTAAACTCCTCCAATGATTGGAGTCTTTCATGCTCCACTTTCTTTCCCATACTTGCAACTTGGTCAAAACCTGCTCTAATACCACCTGATCTGAAAATGGAGGGACACTCCTCCTATCAAAAACTGGCTGTTCTATGACACTTTTCAAGTTAACAAAATGGGTATTTAAAGGTAAACAAGTTTCACAACCTCTTAAATAACGTGAGTTAAGAGTTCACATGAATTTAAATTAGAAACAAATTCACATGCATGTTAAGATGATGAACATGAAGGGAAGAAATCAAAATTTGATGATAGAATTCATTCCTCCTGGGCTACATGTCTAGGCTTGCTCCAATAGCTAGACCGCTAGATATATTTCAACAATAAATGAGTACATACAACTTGTTGACAATAGGGTGGTTTATTTCTCCTACAAAGAAACATTCTCCTACAAAGAATTCTCACTCAGAAAGATGACTCCCTACAACAAGTCATGAAAATTTCAACATAAAAAGGACTCTCACACAATATGTCCTTGAACTCCATCATAAATCAAAACCATAAACATGAAAATCCTCCAAAATGAAGAGTTAAAAAGCTTTTTTCTCCTTAATACATTTATAAAAGACTTCAAATATCCACTCTACTGAGGTAACAACTACTGCAGATAAAACTGGAAGGTTGGAACCTCTAACTAGGCTCTCTTCATGCTAAAAAATGCCTCCATACTGCTTTAAAATTGGCTCTTCCTCTAGCACTAAAAGCCTTGATTCTGCAAAAATTCCAACATAAATTGCTTAAATCAGAAAATTTAGGCTATCATTGAGTCTAAGACACTCAAAAACTCCTATCTAGGATCTTCTTAATCTCAAAAATGTTAAAAATTGAGCAATATAGGTTTCTCCAAGCCAAAATTTGTTCTTTGTCCTACAAATTGGCAAAACCTACCAATTGCGTGACAATTTCACCCTTTTCTCAGTCCGCCGAGCGACAATTTCACCCAGGAATACGTGATTCTTGTTGCAAAAAGTGTAATTTGTTGCCTCGTTAATTTTTCCAATAAACCTATGAGCCAGATCAAGGCCACATGCCACCCATAGGGTTGGGGGTCGGGGATAACTTCCCACCCCTAATGGTTTAGCTCCTTTTCCATCAAGGTGTGGTCACGTTGTGGAAATGTGGCTGGGGGTTGGGGCTAACCGTCTGCCCCTAATGTGGGAGCTCCTGGGTAATGGTCATATCAACTTCTGAGAACTAAGGGCCTAGGCTTATCTACCTACACCCTCTGCCTAGGTCATTGTCTGTCGTCATGTCAATGTCAATGGGATAGGGGCTAGGGTCAAGTGCCCCACCCCTCCCACTAACTCCCTATCATCGATTATATGGTGAGCACATAACCAGGGGATGGGGTTGAATCCTTTTCCCTCTCCCTTCTATTGTGGTCATGTGGGGCCATCGTGACTAGGGGCTAGGGCTACCCCTCAACCCCTCCTCCCAAACACCAAACACCATTACTTTAAATGTAACCAATGAACTATTCGGTTAAGAACCAACCATATGGCATGGTGATGGAGCGTAGATTTTTTATACTACTAGTCAAGGGGTTGAACCCTATTGAGGCCTTCAGACCTATATAAAAATATTTGACCAAGCATAGAAGGCCACATGGCACCTTGTGATTGGGCCATGTGGTGGCCTCTGATTGGGTTAGCTCAAACCATATAGACCAATCACATTGTTCCAAATGCACCCGTACAAATATGCCATGGGTCAAGACCATATTGGTTCGCTACCAATCATACCCTGCATAGTCAATTGATGATGTCAGCTATACAGACTTCCCAGTCTGCAACGCAGTCAACCCTATTGTCAATTTTTTAGTTATTGGTCAGAAACCTTAGAACATCATAACTTCTTCATACGACATTGGATTGAGGAAATTCAAGTGTCATTGGAATCAAGACGACAAACACTATGACTTGACGTTGGTTTCAAGATATTTCTATCACTTTCATTTTTGAGACTATTTTTGATCTCTGGGTCAGAATAACATGTAATTCACTATCTCCCTAATGAATTCCTGAGCAACCTCCCTAGCTGAATTCATTTCAGTAGAATGAAATGAACTACCTTTGTCAACCTGTCAACGATAACCATAATAGAATCATGTCGTCTAGATATCGTCGACAAACCTGTAATAAAGTCGATATAAATGACCTCCCATTTCCACTCCGGAATTAGAATCAGTTGCAATAGACCTCCCGGATGCTTACACTCAGTTTTTACCTGTTGAAAATATAAATAATTATCAACAAAATCAACCACATTTTCTTCAAGTTTAGCTAATGGTAGAACTTCTTAACTACTATTAATGTCTTCCGATATCCCGGGTGACCTGAATATGAATTAACATGAAATTCCCACAAGATAAGCTTCTTGAGCTCATTTTTGTTTGGCATATAGATCATGTTCCTAAATTTGACCAAGCCATCTACTGTGAGATGATAATCCACATCCTATTCACCTGTACCATGTTGTTGTAACCTGTGCTTAGGCTCCTAGTACCTGTCATCCTGCTGAATTGCCTGCAAGATCTAATCCTGTAAATATGTTCCATATGAACTCATAGATGGAATGTGATTTACTTGTACTCTTATGTTGAGAGAATTTGCAACATTGTTGTCTTTCCCTTTAATGTACCTGATCTCGAAGTCAAACTCACTGATCGTAGCCAACCACCTAGCTTGCCTAACATTCAAATTAGGTTGGTCAAATAAGAATCTCAATCCATTATAATCACTCATCAAGATGAACTTCCTACCAAGAATATAGTGTCTCCACATCTTCAATGCATGAATGATCACTTCCAACTCAATATTGTGCGTTGCGTACTTATGCTCGTGCTCATTTAGTTTCTTTGACTCTTAGAATAATACCTGTCCTTCCTACATTAAGACTCCGCTAAGTCCTCCCTTGAAATAATTTGTACATACCACAAAATCTTTGTCCGAACCTATAGTCTTTAGAACTAGAGAATTTGTAAGCAACTACTTCAACTGCTCAAAACTCATAGCACATTATGAACCACCTGTAGCAACCTACTTGTACCATGAACGATTTGACCTCATCCACATTCCTAGGGGTTTCCCATTCCATGATAACTCTGATCTTTTATGGATCCACTTGCATGCCTTCCTTGGAAACCACATGCCCTAAATAATGAACCTTTTTTTGAAAGAAACTACATTTACTAAGCTTTGCATACAATTGATTCTCTCTCAACAATCTTAACACTGTTTCTAGATGTTTTTCATACTCTTCCTCATTGTTAGAATATATCAATAAGTCATCAATGAATACAATCACAAACTTGCCTAGATAAGGATGCAACAATCTATTCATTAAACACATAAAAGTAGCTGAAGCATTAGTCAAACCAAAAAGAACCGGAATAAACTCATAATGCCCATAACCAGCCCGAAAAACAGTCTTGTAAATGTCCTCTTCTTTGATGCATAGTTGATGATATCATGATCTCAAATTGACCTTTGAGAACACTACTTCTCCCTTCAACTGATCAAACAAGTCATCAATCCACAGCAAAGGGTACCTATTCTTAATCATCACTTTTTTCAACTACCTATAATCAATACGTAACTTGAGAGTACCATCCTTCTTCTTAAAAAACAAGACCATTTCACCCCAAGATGACACACATGGCCTAATGTATCCCTTGTCAAACATTTCCTTCAACTGTAACTTCATTTCCACTAACTCTACAGTGTTTATCTTGTATGGTGCCTTTGATGCTAGTGTTGCTCCTGGCATCAACTCAATAGAAAATTGCACTTCCTTATGAGGCACTAACTTTGAGATATCTTTTGGAACTACATCTTGAAACTACTGCAAAATTGGATACCTTTTCAAGACTTCTGAATCCTCAACATCCTTACCTTTATCACTAAAATGTGAACTGAAAAAAATACACATCCTTTACTAATACTATGCTTTTTCTGCATAGTTGTAATCATTCTCACCAATGTAGGCTTCTTTTTACCTTGCAAGATTCTCTTCTCTCCATCATCATCCAAACACTCAATAGCTTTCTCATAGCAATCCACCTTAGTCCTATGAATGTACAACCAATCCATACCTAGTAGCATATCGTTTGATCCCAACAAAATCACATTTATATGCATTGATGTAGACATACCATTCAACTCAAATGCACAAATGATGACCTAATGATGAATTCTTTTCTTAGTACTTGTAGCCAACAAAACTAACCAAGACTTTGCATGCACTTCTTTATTCAACCCATACTTATCCACCAAGTCGGGACTACTATAACTATAGTTAGATCTAGGGTGAATCAAAATAGAAACAACTTGATCACAAATATTATCTTCCATCTTGATAATATATTCCTGATGATCAGCCTTCCTATTATCCAATGCTACATAAATATGTGGAATACGCTATCCAACATCCCTAACTATTTTTGCCTCCTGAGCATTGTAGTTCTGTGGTCTGCCACCCTGATCCTATGGAAAAACTCTCATGCAATGATCCTTGCCATAAGTACAACACTGTAAAGTCTTCCTGACATCACCCTTGTTCTTCTCCTCAGACTGAAATCCCTGTCCTCTGTGAGCTGCATTGAACTTCTTGTGCGGTGTTGCATTCTCCTTGTCATATGTATCTTGTAGTTTTCTTCTCTTCTTAACCCACTTTCCCTTATTCTTCTCATTGCCTTTCTAATCCTTCCTAGACTCATTCTTACGCTTCGATTTCTCATAACAATTCTTTATCTTTCTGATGGCTTCCTCTAAAGATCTAGTCTCATCAAACTCAATCTTGTCTTTGAATGATACTAGAAACCTACTGATGAATCTCTGAATCTTGGCCTTCTCCTCCTTAAGGTAAGGCACATATCTCAAAAACTCCAAGAATCTTCTAGTATACTCCTCATTGGTCATATATCCCATCTTTAGTCATATAAATCCTTTGCCCTGTCATCATAGTATCTCTAAAATAGATACTTCTTCGTGAAAAATATCTCAAATTCACTCCAAGTCAACTCATTGTCCCAAATATCTCTGACATTCATTACATCTTTCCACCAAATGTATGCTTTCCCTTTAATACTGAAAGTAGCTATCTTGGATTTCATATTCTCTAAGTAATCATGCAATTTGAAAAACTTATTCATCCCAAGAAACCAAGCTTCTACAATCCTGTAACTTCTTAATTTCTCCATCAAGTGTAGGAGGATTTTCTTTCTTGAAACCCTCTGGCATGCACTGCTTCTCACTCCTCCTATATGGATGGTGATAGTGATTACGATGTTGTCTCTCTGAACCAGAACTAGATTCGAATCCACAGTCATTATCCCTCCTGTCAGGTGTATCCAAGAATCTACCATCTATGATAGACTCTGAAGAATAACTTATTTAAACTCTACTTTCTTTTCTTGTTCCCCAACAAGTCTTTCCTATGAATGAATGATCCTGTTATTATATGCCTTACAACTCCTGATCTCTGCCTTCAAATTTCTCAATGTGTCTATTATGCCAGGGGAGTAATCATCACCATGTTGTTCATTTGATCTGTAGGGAGAATCATGTTAACTATAGTTCACCATTTTTATTTTCATGTTTGATCCTGTACTTCCTAGAAACATACAATGTGAGATAAACCAAACATAAACATAATCCACATACCTTAGTTAAGTTCAGGGGAGGCTATCTCATCTCCAAGATTAATCCAGATTAACACAACATATATATATATATATATATATATATATATATATATATATATATATATATATATAGATATAGATATAGATATATACATCTGACATGGATGCATGAAAAACACATTCCACTCATCTAGTCCAAGTGCTTGAACCTAATATCTCTGATACCATTCTGTAAGCACCCCTCCCATACCTACGCAGTTTTGTTGGTGTATAAGGGTAAACATGAGAGGAAGAGCTACTATAACATGACCCTACCTCCAAGGTTCCATTAAGGAAGTGGGGTTGACCACAGAAGACAACTAACATCTCATAACATTCTATAGGGGCTACAAGTCATTCAAAGGATGAGTAATGACACTAGGTTGCCAAAACATGATCTGGATACCCTTTTGTCTGACTTGGGTCCCCAACCGCATCCACAAAAATCTCTCCATGCAATTGGAAGCCACCAACGGCATGTACATGCTTGTATCCATGCAGTTGCAACCAAAATTTTCTAATTCATAAGTAGCGGTCCTCAATTCTGAGCCACTATTTAGGGATAGCCTCTAGACCACTCCCAAGAACTCAATGTGACTTTCCATAATGATAAAATACATCAAGACAAAGTTATTTATGAAAATTTGATCAAGGACTTGACTTAACTAGGCCTAACCATGACAGTCATTTCGTCAAACATGTTGAGGACATGTAATCTATAGCTCATGAATGCATACCTCAATATAGGGGTTTGACACTTATTTGAGGATCATCAAGAAGGTATAATTCCCTCTCATACTAGTTACAATAACATCTATTAGCTCATGCATTCATTAACCATTCATCAATAAGAAAAACATATGAAGAGCCATAACTAGAACCTATTATGAAACCATATTTATAACCTGCATATAAACAAAATAATAACCATGATATAAAAACCATCAAAGCCACATAAGAACAGGTACTAGTAATCATGAAGTACAAGAGGGAAAGATCTCTTATTTACATATGCAAAATCCAACCAAGTCAGGGACTTCCACATACCACCCGACCATAGATTGGGTTAAACCAAATCTCTCTTTTAGCCAATCACCCTCGCGCCATATTCCAAGAATGAATGTGGGATCTCATGGAATAAATGAAACAAAATCAAACCAAGGATTCCATATGCCAAACCACCTCAACCCTCAACCAGTGATTCCACCTCATGGTCGAACATCACTAACACTAACCAGATCTATCTATACCCACGCTGTCTAGGGCTCCAGGAACTAGTAACTAAACCCACCAAGGGCTCCAAAGCATTTGTCCAACATAGACTCCAAGACTAGTAACTCAACCCAAGTTGTTCCAGGATTTCTAGAGCGTATGTTCCAACCCACAACTATAATGAATTAAAAGCACCAATAAGAAAAAACAAAATATATATCTATATATATATATATATATATATATATATATATATATATATATATATATATATATATATATATATATATATATATATAGATAAAATCAATGGAAAAACCCACAACACCATGACTATCTAGGAAATGGAAAGGCTAGACAAAACCACTGTCAATCCAGGCAATCTTCCATGCCAATGACAAATCATAACCAAATAATAACATGCATATACCATGCATCCATAATCAACAAGGAAAATCACACATGCAGCCTGTTACTGCAAATCAATCCAATTGTAGCTATTGATCCACCTATTCCCTTGCACTTTCCCGCTTTCATTTTCCTCATTTATCCCAATCCAATGAAAACTAGATTGCTCCAAGCATGCTCCAAAAATGCTCCAAGATTTCTCTAAGTGTGCAAGAGTATGAGGGAGAGAATAGAAAGAGAGCTCCACCATAGAAATGTCAAAATCTAAACGAAACCATGAACGGATTCTCAAATCCCTTTTATCATTGAGGCCTCTATTTCCTTCATTTTCCTCTAATTTTCCTTCTATTTCCTCCTCATGCAATTTCTTGACCTTTCACCTTCCTTTTCTCCTATTTTTCATTATTTTCATAAATAAATTCTCAATTAATGCCACTTTGCCTTTTCCAATTTCCATAGTCATTTATTAATCGTGGTCCCCATCACTATGATTTCCCCCAACATTTAGCTTGGAATAAGTGGCCATGACTTTGGTATTATTTTTATCTATTTATATAGAAAATCAACCATGGGTTGTTACAAAATAGTTGTGATTATGCCAAACTTTAAGAAATACATTTAGAATCTTAACATGATGTTTACATAATCTACATAAAAAAAAAAAATTGGTTATTACTTCTTTATTCTTATCCATTTTTAATACATGTTTCCTTTTAATGTAGGTTTACATAATATGGAAATAGAGAATTGGAAGAAAAAGAGTGATACAATGAAAATGACATTTTGTAATTGTTAGGAATAATGCCTATTTTAGAGAGTGATTTGAGGATTGTTGGAGTTTGTTGAGATATTTTCTCAACAAAATTCTCCAAATTCAAAATCTATTGGATCACATATGCACTATATTAGTGTGATGTATCCTAGTTCGAAAATGAATATATAAAAATAATTTCCTATGTTGTTTGCAACTTTGTGTTTTCTTGGTATTAGAGCTAGTAGCTCTGGGTTAGCTCCTTATCAGAGGGCCCAAGAAAATGTGAGATAAGTAAGATATTGTGAATTATCTAGAGGTGGAATTGATAGGAGGTAAAACAAAAATCCATTTAAGAGCCACCAAAATTTGGTTCAGCGCTGGAGCATTGAGTTTGTTTTCCACAACCAATTATGTATCCTCAATGTCTGCCACTGTAATATG
This sequence comes from Pinus tabuliformis, assembly GCA_031772625.1. Taxonomy (NCBI): domain Eukaryota; kingdom Viridiplantae; phylum Streptophyta; class Pinopsida; order Pinales; family Pinaceae; genus Pinus; species Pinus tabuliformis. The sequence goes on from CM062818.1 coordinate 89,498,953, forward strand.
ATCTACAAGTTCCACCAACACAATTGACCCTCGAAATTCAACTTTTAGCTATCGTGTCTCATAAATCCTCTATATTTTTCCTTATTTCCTTGTTACATAAGGAATTGATCGTGTGTGGTCATCACAAATGATTGTATAAGGCATGAATTAGTGGATTGATATGTGACATAGCCTTAAACATGCTACCCACAGGTATTATTTACTGACCCCACCAACAATGATGTTCTCTTTAATTCAATTTCTAGCGCTCTAATGTCTTCGTATGAATGGGAAGATCTCATTTTCAAAGGTCTGTATGATTGTTGTTGGGTTGTGTTATATTATTTCCACGACTAGCCCTCCTAGTGAACCGGGGGATTAGAGGGAGGGCAGAGCCCCCCCTTCGTTGTGTCGATTGCGCGGCGGGGGTGTCACAAGGGGGGTGGAAACCCCCCCTGTATCGGGGGTTTGAGGGGCATGGTTAGCCCCCCTCTACAGGGTCCGAGGCAGCGCCACGAGGAATTTTTTTCGGATCCTATATTAGGTGGGGTGAACCTACCTATGGTTTTTTACATGGTTTTTGCAGATGGTTTTGGGCGCGATGGTTTTTGGTCCATGGTATTGGATGCTTTGACATGTATATATATGTATTGTAACATTAAAAGGAACATAATGAAAAATAAAGCTGGTAGTCCCGGTTTTGGGATCTAGGGGAAAATCTCTATGTACATGTGTTTTGTGTGTTATGCTCTCGCATTGTTTATTTTCTGTGTTTTAGAATTCGTATGTAGGTAATTTCTGTATGCAGTTAAAACCTACATTTGTGAAATATCAGTTATAGAGATTAACTCAGGGCCATTAATTAGCAGTAAGAAACTCAAGCCTATGTGAGTCATTGTAACAAATCAAAATTGCCAAAGGGAATTCGTTGGTTGATACTGTCATTGTTTGCAGAAAGATTGCACCTTTGGTTGGAGTAAAAAGAACCACTAGGTCCATGTTCACTGGAATCTGATAGAGGAACTTGTGTGAGTGCTTGAAGGTCATATAGAAATATATTACTTATGCTGAGAAGTGGAGCCAACCAATAGATCTGTCACAAGATCCATGGCCCTTCATATCATTTGTAGTTCGAAGGATGTAATGTTGCATTGATAGAATGAAGTGTTGAAGAGGATTATATTTGATATATTCATGAAGGAGAAATCTAGAAAATGAGGTAACAACCAAGAGTAGTTGTTTATTTTAAAAATGGAACAAATAAATCTTGAAAAATTTAATGGCCTAAACTTCCATACCTAGAAGGTAAAGGTTCAAATACATGTGGTGCATAAAAACTTATGGATCTTAGAAAAAGGAATAAAATCGACACCTCAAGACACTAAAATATTAACTTATTGGATGAAAAGGGAGGAGAAAGTTAAGTCCATTATTGGGTTCTCTCTGTCAGATTCACAACTTCATCATATAAACATAGAAAAATATTTTGCACAAATATGGGAACAATTAAGTAAGATATTTGGGGAAAAATATGTGAACACAAAATTCTCCTTGAAATTAAAATTATTCAAACTTAAAATGCATGATGGGGTATCCTTGTCTACACACATAAATTATCTAAATCACTCATCACACGATTTGTGGAAATTGGGGCTAAAATAAAAGATGAAGATGCTAAAGCTATTTTGTTAAACAACTTATTTTCAAATGATGATAATGCTATTTTCACCTTAAGTCAATTTTCCTCTTAATTAGTAGATGAAATGACAGTGTCACTCTTAGCTGAATAAAAGAGGATGAAAACAAGTGATGTAGAGGACAACTCACATGATGAGATGACAATATTTTTGAAGGGCATGATCAATAAAAACAAGAACTTAGTTGATTGTTTTTACTGTCGAGGAAATGGACATACAACATTCAATTGCAAAGCTCATGCCAAAGATCTTTTAAATGGAAAATTAAAAGAATAAGCTAACATAGCCACTTTTGAAGACTCACAAGAGGTCAACCTTGAGGAATTATCATATTGTGATAGTGATGATGAGTTTAATACAAATCCCCTCATACTCTTTTAAAAATAACTATCAATCATGTATGTTATAGTTATGTATATTTTTGGTTTGTAAATTGAAGGTGCAAAACCAATCATTAAACAATGTAACATAATATAAATCGATCTTTCTTGGTGCTTAGAAGCCCTTGAACATATCACTGGTTTAATTATCTTTACGTATTGTTACAGTTTGTGGTTCTTGGTTCTTAGAAACCCAAGATCAAGGATTATTGATTATAGTATGAGATCCTTGTGTGTTCGACAAGTCAAGTTGTATGATTGAATTTCGAATACATTTAGTATCTAGACTTCCTCCCTATAAACTGACACATAACCAAAAGCTAAGTATCTGACTGTTGGTGGTATGTCCATTGAGTGATTTCGTTACTTGACAACTTTTCTTGTGGAAGCCCCAACGAGCGGAGTATGTCAATATTGTTGATCATTACAAGTATGCCAATGCTAGTCAAAGGAAGTTGTGTCTTAAATGAGTCAATTGGTAAGCTCTAAGTTGTGATGGAGAAAAAGTACAATCTGGGAGATTCGAGATAGGGTATAAGTGCTTGTGAAGACCATACTAGACTACTAGATAAATTTAACTTGAATGTGCGTTGTATGTGTTTTTATATTGTTATGTATAAAATAAACATTATGAGAGGGTGTTAGGAATAATGTTTATTTTAGAGAGAAGTTTGAGGATTGTTAGATTTTTTTGATATATTTTCTCAACAACATTTTCTTAATTGAAAATATATTGGAGCTCATATGCACTATATTTGTGATGTATCTTGATTTAAAATTAAATATATACCAATAATTTTTTGTTTCGTGTGCAACTCTACGTATTTTCTATAATATTGTATTTTCACGTGTCAAAAAACATTGAAGCTCCAATTAAGACGAGGTATGCATGTTAAATCAAGCTAGCATTACAATATTTTATCACAAGAGCATTTCGAAATTATGCAACTTTGTCATAATATATGATGATGATGATGATGATGGTTAACGTCCGCTGAGACCAAACATTGGTCTATCGGACCTAAAGAAACAAATTATTTATTTTGATTTAAGATTTTATTCCTATGCTCAAAAAGCTTGGAGAGAAGCCTCCCGAGCTCACTATAATTTTGACATTGTAAAAGGCTAGGAAGGTCGGTATTGTAACAACGATTGCGAAATTGAGATCTAATGTGGTTGTACGCTGGGCACTCTAAGAGGAAGTGGTTTTCATCCTTTATTCTCACATATATGGCAGATCCTTTCATCCATGGTGTTTTAGGAATTGCCAAACAACCTGTTTCACTATAAAGCTCATGAGAATTCGTTCTAATCACACAACTAAAAATTTTAATGTATCTTTGAAAACATTAAATTCTCACTCTAATACATGTCCTCAACCATTTGTAAACTCTGAAAACTACTTAACATCAAACTCCACATCCGATACAATAATCTAGAACTGTACATTCATACTGCGAGTTAACTTATTTTTAATAAGCCCTCCGAGAATAAATTTATGGAAATTTGAAGCCTCAAAATATGAATTTCAACAAGGCATTTTAATTTATTAATAATTTTATTTTTATAATTAATATTTATAAAAATGTTTACATTCATACTTCAAATAATGGTGCTAGCTAACTTATTTTTAATAAGACCTCCAAGAATAAATTTATCGAAATTTGAAGCCTCAAAATCTGAATTTCAACAAGGCATTTTAATTTATTAATAATTTTATTTTTAGGCCGATAGGCCTTTCCTATGCATCAACTTTTCGTCAACACTTTTACTCTGATCCGTTAGATCAGATGAAATACTTTCAACCGTTGATCTGAACCAGAAAACAAAACAATGGAAAATCAAGAAAGTACGGAAAGTCAAGAAAGCACAAAAGCTCAAAAAAGATTCTATGCAAAAAAAATCAAGAAAGCACAAAAAAATCATAAAAATCAAAGATCAAAAGAAAAAAGCTCAGAAAAGCAAAGATTTTTAGGCCGATAGGCCTTTCCTATGCATCAACTTTTCGTCAACACTTTTACTCTGATCCGTTAGATCAGATGAAACACTTTCAACCGTTGATCTGAACCAGAAAACAAAACAATGGAAAATCAAGAAAGTACGGAAAGTCAAGAAAGCACAAAAGCTCAAAAAAGATTCTATGCAAAAAAAATCAAGAAAGCACAAAAAAGATCATAAAAATCAAAGATCGAAAGAAAAAAGCTTAGAAAAGCAAAGATTTTTGAGGATTTTTATTTTTATTTTTATTTTTTAAATGCAATGTATTATTAATTTATTTTTATAATTTAATTGAAATATAAATTTTAAATTTCAAATTTAAAAATTAGTTTAGATTTATTTTTAGTTGTAAGTTTATTATGTGTTAAGAAGGATTTTTTTTTTGAGGTATTGATTTTTTAAGAGTGAAAAGAGATTTGATTTTTTTTGGCATTTGGTAGATGTAGAGTTAAAATGAATTTAGATTAGTTTAAATATTAACCTTTAAATAACTCACATTAGAGAAAAATACCATGGGAAAAAACCATAGATTAAAAATATAATAAGAAAAAACCATGGGTTGGAAAATTTTATATTTTATATTTTAATTTTAATTTGACTAAGTCAAAATGTTAAACATTGTAACATCTCTCTAAAATAATTAAATTCAATTTAAGTCCATGCTAGCTCCCATCATTTTCCTGCTCAAAAGGTAGGCGTTCTCAACACCTTAGCTACTTCGGCGGGCGTTGCAAGTTTATGACGAAAATCACCTTGAAGATGAGAACACTGACCTCCTGGAAGTTTTTAATAAGAATGGTTATAGTAGGTCTCAAGGTCTTAAAGCTTTTCAAAATGTTGAAAAGGGTCCTAAGAGTAAGATTGACCCCAAGGATTGGTCTTCCGGTGTTCATCTTCCCTTTATTCAAGGGACCACAGATAAAATCGCTAGGATCTTGAGGAAGCATAAGATTCATTCTTCTTTTAGACCTCTTAACACTATATGAAGTTCTCTTCATTTTGTTAAGGACCCGATTAACCCCAAGGATTAGAAGGGTGTTTATATCATTCCCTGTTCTTGTCAAGCTCCTTATATTGGTGAGACCGGTCGATCCATTAACCAAAGGATTTGTGAACATTCTGCCGACATCAGGCATGGAAGGTCTCGCTCCTCCGCTTTGGTAGAGCATGTAGAAAAAACCAATCATCACATCTCCATTGAAGAGGCTAAAGTCATTGCGAGGATTGACCATTTTCATTATTGTAAATTTAGAGAGGCCTTAGAAATTGAAAAAAAGACTTGTTAATTTAAATAGAGATGATGGCTGGAGTATCAACAGATGCTAGATTCCTAGGCTTTCTTCCTAAAAAAATATTTTTATTTATTTATAGATTAATTAATTAATTTTTTTTGTTAATCCCCATATTGCTTAGTTTATGACTCTCTTAAATTATTTTTGGTAATATGAATAGGATTAAACCTTAATATTAATATAATATTATATATAATAATATTCATTAATAAGATTATATAGGGTTATGAATCCTTTCTCACTTGAGGGGGATGTGAAAAAGAGAGCGATGAGGGTTCCGTTGGCAGGAGGACTCGAACCAGGGCAACCTAGGCCATCGGCCTAGGGTGCTGTAGACTAGACCTCATTTTGGATGACGAAGACTAGGAGGTACGGGGTGGGTCAATAGGTTTTCTGTGGAGATGGTCCATACAATGGCCATGTAGGCTGTGGGTTGGATCCAGGGTGCTCAATCTGCAAGGATCCCAAGGAATATGTTTACTGGGACAAATTTCATCCAACTGAGAGGGTACAATGGATGATTGCAGAGGAGGTTTTGGGTGGGGATTCTTCCTTCGTTTCTCCCATGAATCTCAGAGGCTTGATCTAGTACACAAACCCCACCCCTTCCCCCTTTGATCCTTTGTTTATGTAATAGATTATACTCTAAATTATTCATTAATCGAGCATGTCCAAAGGTATGAATCAACAATCCAACTGTATATATTTGTGATGCTTATTGGTGCAAATTTTCATTTTTTCACAAGCGTGTAATAGCGAATAGATTTACCTTAAATTATTCAACGTCCAAAGATATCAATCAACAATCCAGCTATATAGGTATATGTGTGACGTTTACTGGTGCAAATTTTAATTTTTCACAAAAGCAGAATCGCTATCAGGGTTTACCGGGAAGAGTTATGGTAGTGTAGGCGACTAGGCTGATTGAACCAATATCTCTTCTAAAAATATTCAACAATTCCAATTTAATAATCCTATCGGCCTCTCTTTGTACCTTTTGGGACAATTGCTAGTTATAATTAATATTTATAAAATTGTTTAATCAATCGAATTCTGCGTACTACAGGACCTGGAAATCCAATCGATCTATCTGTTTTAACAATTTTATTAACTTCGTTAAACATTTTCTTTTAATAGGGTGACAAGTTTAATAATATTTGACATATACATTTTATTGTATTTGACATATAATATATGTAAAATTGAGTTTAATTTTTAATACAATTTTATAAATCTTATTATAATAAAATTATAAATAGTTTGTTTATTAAAATAATTTAAAATTTTAATACAATTTTATTCTATAATAAATATTTATTAAAAAATTATTATAATAGAATTATAAATAGTTTATTTATTAAATTAATTTTAAATTTTAATATAATTCTATTTTATAATTAATATTTATTAAAAATTATTTATTTTTATAAAATTGATTTTAATTTTTCTTTACGTTCGATAGATCAATGTTTGGTCTCAACGGACGTTAACCACCACCACCATCATCATCATCAATTTTATAAATCTTATTATAATAAAATTATAAATAGTTTATTTATTAAATGAATTTTAAATTTTAATACAATTTTATTTTATAATTAATATTTATTAAAAAAAATTGTCCGCATGGGGTAGCTCAAGTGGCAATGGCCATGGAAATGAAGTCTCACCGAACCGGAGATCTTGGGTTTGATTCTTGTGCTACCCTCCCCGGAAATGGGGTGCATAATGGACATGTAAAAACTCGAAAATGAGAAGGTTCTATCAAGCTTACAAAAAAAAAAAATTATTAAAAAAATTTATCAAACAAATTAAATTTATTATTGGAATTTTTAATTTTAATTTTTACTTAAACAACTAATCACAATTCTTACATATTTACCCACTGCCATAGATCTATCTTAATCACTTATTTAACATGAGAGGAGAGATAATTTATATTGGAGTGAAAAAAACAATGTGTAATGTTTTATTGTTTAAATTGTATTTTTTGAATGTTAAAGAGATTATATAACATGTACATTGAATTGATTTTTTGTTATTAATATAGTTTTAAGTATGCCTCAATATTAATTCATATCAAAATATTTTATTCATAATCCATATACAACATTAAAATATTGTTTTAACATTTTTTTCATATATATGAACTTCATATAACATGTTAAAATATTTTTGAAAAGTCTAAAATTTAATTATCTTTCTCTCTCATATATATAAAACTTCTATTTACTTTACATGAAATTATATTAGGTTATATAGATAATTAATTAAATATACATAATACTAGGCTGTAAAATAAGCTCTCAACTCAATAATATAAATTAATATATTTTATTATTGAAAATAAGATTTCAAATAAATAACTAATAAAAAAATAATTATATTTTATTATTAAAAATAATTAAAAAACAAATATTTTTTATATTAAAAATAAAATTTCAATTTATTTGTTTTTTTTTTAATATAAAATTTATTTTAATTACTATATAATCTGGTAACAAAAATTTTAAAAATAACAAAAGTTCCAAAATAATTTTATAAAACCAAATAAAAAATTTAATAACCAATCACTAATACAAGTATGAAATCTGATTGTATATCTCTGTAAAATAGGAAATTACAAATTAAACTATAAGGAATGACTATAATCAAAGATATGAGCAAGTGATCCTACACTCATTTTTACTATTTTCATATACTTTACTCAGAGTCCAGACTAATTTTATTAAATCGATATATCATTACAAAAATACAAAACCAATCCCCATGTGCGAATATTAAATCTGATCCCGTATATCTGTAAAGGGAAAAGTTGCAGATTAAACTATAAGCAAGTAGAGCTTAGAATATTTTAAACTCTGATATTTTATATCGACTGCACGTTTTAAAGATATCCGTAAAAGGTCAATTGTTTGGACTCTTAAATTCTGGGATATTTTCGAAACCTACATCCCAACAGACACTGTAATTAATGCTTGGAAAATTGTAATCGAGTAACTTGAAGAATTTCTTTCAGTGAGGTGTGACTATTATTTTTATGTAAATTGATATTATTATTATTATTATTGTTTAAATTAATTAGTCTACTTCTTTAAAAAAAAATAATCAAATCTTTTTGACAACCCAGATTTTTCTACCAAATTTGAAACGAAAACTACCAATTTAAAGAAAATTCTAAAAGAGCATAACTAAAATCCAATTATCTTAATTTTAATTTCTTCAGACGACCTGCTGATTGAACTTTGTCGGTCCCCAAAGACTTTGAACTCTCTACATGCACGACACTTCGAAAGCTCAAGTGCTAAAATTTCGTTAAGAAAAAATGAACAAAGACGCATAGCAGGGCGATATACATAAGACCTGGGTCAAAAAAGAGAAACAAGCTTAATATATCCAACTAGTAGATGTGGGCTTACTAGTAGATGTTTGATGTACACTTGCTGTAGTAAATTGGTATATGTTGTAGGTTGAAGATATATCCAATATATATAAAGTCGTATTAGTTTCTTGTATTCTCTTTTGGCTACCGATTAGTTGAGTTTGACTCATATATTTTATAAGGTTAAATTATATCTATATTATATAAACTATATATATATATATATTAAAAATATTAATGTGTAATTATTTTATTGATTTATATTTTGTATCTTTATTTTTTATTTTCATAATTTTTGTATTGAAATAATGAAATAATTCTGACTGAGTGCAGTGTTGGCGGACGCGGACAGTTGGACAGCGACGGCAGCACAGTCAGTTGCCGAATCAGCCATCGTGCAGCAGGAAAACAGCTCCGGAAAACCGCCAGTTCATATCGCACCACCTTTCGCACGAAGCGGTTTTTGTCAGAGGGCCTCCGATCACACTCCGCTGCTGCCACGCACGATCCTAAAACCACCATACTCCCGGCCATTAAAAATCGTTTGGTTTGTGTGAGTTAGGCGAGCGATATGCGTGTGATTAAGTCAACGGACCAGGATCTTTTACAAGCTGCCTGAACTTTTGCTTGACCGCCCACGTGAAGGAATTAATGTAATTTATGGTGTTTCGTAAATTGTAGGTAAAAGTTGGTAAACATTTTTAATTCTTGTTTGCACGGAAGCATGGCAAATTAAAGAATGGTATGGGCAAGTCAACGGACAATTCAAATCCCCTTCGTTTTTGGTATATGTAATGTTATTACTGATCATTGTAACACATGGAAGGAAATGAAACTGGGTTCGCAACAGCAAATAAAAACCAGGGAGATGCACAATAGTGCATAAGATATGCATTTGTATTTGTAATGTTTTGTGTGTGCTCATTTGCATATGAATTGATTACACACGGGATGAAGGAAAGTGTTCGCAGCAGCGAATAAAAACCAAGGAGAGCACAACAGTGCGAAACCAGAGCGAGGGTTGTGAAACCAAAGCAGGGATGAAATGAAGAAGAGGGCTCGGGGCAGTGAAGAAGAAGAACAGGGAGCAGCGTGGAAGTTTTTGTCATGTGTTGACTTCGTTTTGTAAGTAAGGAACGCACCGCAGTGCGAAAACGTTTTTGTTGTAAATCATATACATTGTAATGTAATGGAAGGAATATACGCACAACAGTGTGTAGAAGAAGCAGGGGAAAATTTTTGAACAGGTAGATATTGTATTGAAAACATTTGTGAAATGCACAGCAGTGCGAGTAGAGAAGAGAATGAAACTGGAGCAGCTTGCAAATGGAGTATAGGTTTTTCACAGCAGTGTGAATGGGAATGCACAACAGCGTGGTAATTTTGTGGAGCTCATGCATTGAAATGCATAGCAATTTTATGTAAGCATTGAAATGCATAGCAATTTTATGTAATGTGAAGAATGGGTTTGTAAGTTTTTTTTTTCATTTTACAGCAGTCAATGTAAAAAATTTTACATAGCAGTGAATGAAAATTTTACACAGCAGTGTAAAATTATTTGTAAAAGAGGCAGAGTAATTTTGGTGAAAGTCTCTTGGTGAATCCCTCTGTCAAGAGGAAGATGCTTTTCAGCATAGACTGGTGAATCCCTCTGGTTAAGAGGAAGATGCTCTTTAGCATAATCTCTTGGAGAATCCCTCTGTGTGAGGAAGATATTTTTGTAAAAACAGTGCTGGTGAATCCCTCTGTGTGAGGAAGACTCTTTTGTTGTTTGTGGAACTGCACTTGAAGCAGTGTTGGTGAATCCCTCTATGTGAGGAAGACCTTTGTGTAACAGTTGTGTAATCCCTCTGTAAGAGGATGAATCCTGTATCAGGAATTTTGTTTTAATGAATACAAAGATTTTGTGGGTGTATGTAATGCTCTGCTCAGAATTTTTTTTTGACTTCCCTGTGCAAAAGATCATGTGGCAGAAACAAAGCATTTTCTCTATTAATTTTTGTTTGAAATTACCAGAAATTTCCAACAATTAAGTGCACCAATACTTCTCGTGTCAAGCTTAATGTCACATCCGGTGTGCAACCTAATTGTAGTTGTTGGTTGCGGTTATAAATGTTATGCAACTGTTATTCAAACCCATGTTGGACAATCCTCAACATCTCGTCTTTCACGCCAATGACTTGCAGATTGGGCATCAGATCAATCCTCTTTCAACAGACGAGGATCTATATCTATGTTGCATGTCACTTATTTTCGTCATGATAAGCATAATCATTTTCATATGGGAGCAAGGTAAGTCAAATCTTAGATCTTGTTATAAAACATGGCATAATGACTGAGTCCTAGAGTCCCCACTCCAATGTGAACATGAAACATCCTAGTTCTAAGCGAAATTGATTGGCAATTTAATTATTTATTTACTTGGATTTTCCAACAAGTCATTTATTAAACAAGTATGTGGATGAAATTGTTACACAATGATACAATAATTATGAAAGGCAATAGTTAAGGAAATTGTGGTGAACATGATGTGTACATACTGACCAGTAATAATTACAAAGTTGTCTTCTCTTGATTACTTAAATCTGAAATTTTGAAGTCTAGAATGGGCCTCAAAAAAAAATGTACAACCAAAATAAACTTTATAAGGAACAATAAGATTCAAGATGGTGATGTCAACCATAGGGATGATTCACCATTTTTGCAGTAAAAAAGTAAAAAGATTAAAAAATAAAAATAAAATAATTTTTTCTCAACTACTATTTTCAAACTTATATTCCTATGATTTTACTCAAATTTCAAGTGGGAACACTCGTTGAATGCAGAACTTTATTCTTTATCCAAGGAGTACTCATGTTGTTGCATACTTTCGATGGACCATGGTACATGAAAAATGAGAAATACATGAAACAATATGATTGCAATAACATTTTTTCATGTATTTATTATTTTTCATGCAACAGACTCTATCGAAAGTATGCAACATCACTAATCTCTGGATGAAGAATTAAATTATGTATCCAACGAGTGCTCCCACTCGAAACTTGAGTAAAACCATAGGCAGACTAGTTGAAAAGATAGTTTTTCATTTTTTCTCCCTATCATTTGATGATGTACTGTAATCTTATTTTATTATTTCCACTATTATTTTATAGTATTTCTTAGGAGGTTCATATTATAACTCACATTCCTCTAATGGACATGTCAGGAAAGATTCCGCATCAAGGATATTTGGACACATTTGATACACCTTATTTTTTTGGTAATCCTGAACTGTGTGGGCCTTCGTTTAAGAGAAATTGCAGCGATCAACTGTCAGTTGAGGGCGACGATAGTGAACAAAGTATGATTTGGTGGGAATCAGGGGAATTTGGAATGAATTTGGGATGTAGAATTGGTTTTGAAAGTGTCATGCTTGAGTATTAGCTCTCAACAGGCGATTGTGGATCAAATAACGTCATGTTACTAATAACTTCATTTTTTGTTTAACGGATGCATAAACATATGAGAGATGACATTCATATGTGTTAGAATCATATTTTCATTGTAAAGGCCATATCTTCGTTTAAATAATTGGCCATAATTTGTTTCACTAAAACATTGTGTAAATATATAGTGATTAAATAAACAAGAACTATGTCGTGCCAATGTGATTGGTTTTTCTTTTTTGCACATTGCCACCATTTGGCTTTTGTTTATTGTGCAAGAATGACTAACATTTCAAAAAGATCTAAAACATATTTATTAAAAAATAACAAAAAAACACTTAATATAATATTCAATTTAATAAAAAAAATTAAAATATATTTGATACCAAAATCAAAATGCAACATTATACAAAAATTACAATAATAAAGATATAAGAATTACTACACAAAATAAAATTCTACTAGTGTAGATGTATCTAAACTCCTAAAGGAATAAAATAAGTATTTTTTTTCTTTTTGTAATTTGACGAAGTCAAAACATTTATATAACACAACAAGATAGGACACACAACACTTTATGGTGACTTACAAATTTCATTTTTCAATAAACCAACCTAGATCCCCTCTTAGTGCGCTTGGTAGATCCAGAGTTAAATGGATCTATGCTAGTTTAATTATTAATAATTGATAATTATAATTGTTATTTTTATCAATTTTATTTCATTTTTATGCAACTTGACTTTGTTAAAATGTTTTAATTAATAATTATATTTAATAATATTTTTATACTTTAATTTTTTTTTAATTGTATTTTATTTTTATTTTTATTGTTATGTAATTTGAACGAGTCAAAATGTTTACATAACCTTACAACATATCTTCCATACTAGGATAGAGGACGCCTCTCGGCAATAAATTAATGTATTGTCAAATTAAATAATGTAAATATATAAGTAAATTCCAAAGAATTCATAGAGTCAACTATTTAAGCTCAAACACTAAAATATATTTATTTCTAAATATGATTTCTTTACCATAGATCATAAGAAAAATCAAATTGAACAATATTAGCGACATAAGTATATTTATTATAAATATATGTGGTGACAATGTTACTGCTCTTTCTTTTTTTACCCATTGCCACCAAGAGATTTGTGTAAAGGCTAAAACCCTAGACCCCATTTCTGATCAAGGTATCATCTATCCTTATGTCAAGACATGCTCTTAATGCATGCTCTCAAAGTCTAATCTATGAAGGTTTTCACTCTAGGTTTGATCTATCATTATGATCAAGGTATGTCGTCAATTTCTAGACTCTGACTTATCATTATGGTCAAGTTCCATAGTCAATGTCCAATTTATCTTTACGTGTTGTGTTGTTGCTTTTTTTCAACCCATATTGTTACTTAGTCTTGCCATGGCCTTAAAGAGAACCACTGTATTCAGTATTCACCATTGATATGGACATGTGGATGTGTCTTGCAAAAACATTGCTATGACTTGTTTCATGCTCATGATGAAATGGTCTTCAAAATTATCAATAATCGATGGTTACAACTTATCAAATTATCAATTAAGGTACATGGATGGCTAATAATAATGTGCATGAGAACTCTCACTTTGGTTATAACAGATAGTTCTACTCTTGGGATTCTTGACTCAAGTTTTTATTTATTATAAAAAATATTTTAATTTTTTTTTTTTTTTTACTTATTGTTTCCCACCATATCCTCAACTTTTCAAAATTCTATATCTAGATCTGGATTCATATCCATATCTTAGAAACTTAGAAAATAATAAGTCAGCTTAGAAATAGACCATATAAGCAATACTTGAGGATGTAGTGTATACAAAGTATTGTTATAGTTATTCTCACACGTTGGTTATAACTTATGATATTATGACTATGTGATATTGTTCCCTTTTGAGGGGATGATGGAGGCAACTGCGATCTAGATGGAGGGTACACAAAATAAGAAGAGTTAGGTTGTTGAAGGTAGTCTTTCTCATTGGCATAAGGGCCAGCCTACTGCTCAATCATGGGTGTAGGTGGAGTAAGAGGAGCAGACTGTGTGGAATTCCTAACAGAATTTCTAGATGTTATTCTTGAATTATATGACATGGGAGAAGTCCAAGCACTGGAAGCCTCACCAGAAAAGGTACCATATAAATACTGATAACTAGGTGGGATGGACAGGCCACCATACAGATGTGTTTCTGGTGATGTTGCAAACATAGATGAGGAAGAAACATTCGATGTCTCAACCATAGTGGTGGACATGGGTTGATAGGTTGGATCAGTTCCAGTGTTGGTTAACAATCCCAATGGATATTGTCACGAGAGATATGTAGGAAAGTCCAAGGAATTAGACAAAGGAGTTCATGTCAGAGTCTAAAGAGGTAAAAAAGGATCAATATGATAAAATGGAGTTCTTCCCAATGAAAAAGAGTAGAAGGACGAGACTCTTCTTGTGGGATCTCTTCAATACTCGCAAGTCTGTGTAGAAGAGGTTCACCATTGGGTCCAATATATATAGGTTATTTCTGAGACAAAGGAAGGGAAGATGAAGGTCCTGAAGTAACAAGTGAGGATGGTTGAGGCTCCTCAAGTTTGACAAGCTCAGGAATCAAAATGTCTGACTCAGTAAGGTGAGGTTCAATAACCTCAGGAAATAAGGTTCCAGGGACTTCTGTTTGATTGTGTCAGTGTCATCATCAAGAGTAGAAGCAATCTTAGGCTCAAAACTCATATGGATAGATGACTATGGTGGATCAATATCAAGAGGAGGGCTAGAAGTAGTTACTAAAGTTCCTGATTCTTTACTTTTCATCTTCTTCTGCTTTTGGCAAAGGCCAGGAGTAGCCTCTGGTGGAAGAGAAGGCTTATTTTGCATTCTACGCAAATGACTCGGTGTGGGATTTTGTTCTTCAACGTTTGATAATAAATTTTATTAACAGCAAAAGAAATAAATCAAAAAGAGGGGAATCTAGGCATAAAGGATTAGCAAGCAACTATGAACTTTAATACACACCTTCGTGAACCAAGGACTTAATGTACAACAACCAATCTCCCGAATGTTATGTTCGGTGTATCACAATATATAAGTAGACAGAATCAGTTACCTATGGCTGGATAGCAACCTAGAGGGGACTCCTAAAATATACCTAACGCTACATGGTAGTGCAATTCGTAGTAGCATTGCCTAATGTGTAACCATTCGATGAGAGCATTCTCATATGCTTTATGTGTGTGGAGAGCCATCCAATATACCCAAAGGTATGTGGAGAACGCTCCTATACACTCACATACATGGAACAATATTTCAACCCTGGTATGCAATGTTGGCAAACAACTACATTTGACGACGCCAGAACATGTGTCTAACCTAGACCTCTAAATTTTTTCGTTAATGTTACAAATTCTCCTTAGGTTGATTCAATAAATTTTACTATTTATCTTTGATTAAGTTTCATAATTGGTCTCCCCACAAATGTCACATGAATATCCTAAAATGAAAATCTAGCATGCGAGAATGGAAAGAATTAGTATGCAACACACATCATGCAGCAAACAAGATGCAAGATGTAATTTCCCTTTCAATGTAACTGTTCCTATATCAATGCACATACAAAACCCTAAATTCCAATTATTTTTTTTTCCTTTTCAACACACTTAATTTTTTAAAAGAAGAAAACTAAGATGAAAATGTTAAATCACTTATTCAAATGGAGTTTTCAAAATGAGGACTAAAACAAAAATTCATCCAAGCGATCATTGATCAAACAAAATTAGTTTACAAGTGACCAAATGATAATAACTAAAAAAAAGCAAAACCAATTCTTACAAAAGGAAATCAAACACAAATACAAACCAAATGGAGGCTTTAGAGAGACCACAAAACTCTCAAGACTAAGGGAAGGTCAGCTCGGAGTAGGCTGATCAAAGAGACACTTCATTAATCAAACAAAGGTCTATCAAAGAGGTAATCAAACAAAATAGACAAAGGAAACACCAAGGGAATAAAGTGATCCCCAGCGGAGTCACCAATTTATTTTATGGGATTTATGATTGCGGATTAAAGAATCTCCCTTAGGTTTGGTGGATAACCTAGAACAACAGAGAAACAAGGAACCCGATTCATTCCTTAAAGTAAATATATGACAAAATGAAGTCTACCTGGAATCTTTTGTGGGCTTCACTCCTTCTTTAGCTTGAGTTCTCAATTCCATCCCTAATTTCCAAACTTAGAACCTTCACAGTCAGATAACATAAGCCAAGAAACTATGTGATATATGCAGTATCATATAAATACTCTCTTCAACAAATCAACATGGTATTGAAATATATGAAATAACAACATCACATATAGGAAAACAAAGAATTATTTGAATTAATATAAATGGAAGGAATTTACAACCATAAATAGGTGTTGATCTTGTAGAAGATCTCCTCCAAGGCCAACTTGTCCTTTCCTTGTCAAAATGTGCACCTCCAATTACCCTAAATGCATGAAATGAAACCTCTCACCATAGTAGCATAAGGTTAAAATAACTCTCCAAAAGCCAACCCCTTGCATATGGAAGGTTGTAAATATATAGAGGAATGAGGTGAGTTGGAATTTCTTATCCAATTACCAATCTAAGGTTTTAGATCCACATTTGATGAAAGAATTGGATCAAATGATAAAGGATGGAAACTTAATAGTAGGGTAGGATAGGATCCAAATGTTTTATCCGAGATAAATGGTTGTAACAAATTCTGGAAGATTCTGGAAGAAGAAGCTTCCGAAATTTCTCCCTTTTTCCTGAATTTCTAGAACCAACACAGGTGCAAAGGGGAGAAACCTGTAGGTTATCAATGCAAGCCATAGTGGAGAAACCTATAGGTGAATTTTTTCCAACAAGAGGCGAGGGTTTGTTGGTCCTAAAACTAGCTCAGATGATGCAGTGTCAAGCATAAACTATGGGGAATGAAAGAGGCATGCTTAGGGCTTTGTGCAATGATGATGCCAAGGGGGAAAATGATCTTAATTTATCCCATTAGGAGGCCTATTGATCGGATGTGACAAAATGAACTATAATAGAAGGTCTGAATGCATGGTACATGTATTTAGATATTTGGTCTATTTGTTTTCATTCTGATAGGTTTTTCCTAGTTTGACAGTGGTTTCAGAGTTGCCTTTCTATTTCCGGGATAGCCATGGTGTGATGGGATTCATTCTTGGGTGAGATTTCAATTTTCGAAAGGTTTTGAACTGGGTGAGGTGAGCTCAAGAAAATTCCCAACGATTGGGAGTGGAGATGGTTTTCTATAGGAACCCTCGATAGGTGGGTGGACACAGGAAAATTCCTCAAGCTATGGTGAATAAATTTTGAGGCATCCAACCTCAGTTTGGTTTTGTGATCTCAAGACTAGTTTAGATGATCATTGTAGCTTGAGTGTGGAGGTGTTTTAACATTTGGAGTCCCTGGTTTATTATGCCTTGGTTTATCCCATGAGATCCCACATTCATGCTTAGACTATGGTACGAGGGTGATTGGTTGAAAGAAATATTTGGTTCAACCTAATCTATGGTTAGGTGGTACGTGGAATTCTCTAACTTGGTTGTCTTTAGCATATATTAATGAGATCCATTTTCCTATTGTTATCTATGAGAACTTGTGCTTTTTATTATGTTGATTTGGTGACTGATTTTTCATGGTTAATGTTATGGTTATATGTGGTTATAAGAATGGTTCTATGATGTGCTCTAGTTATGGATATTGTTCGTGATTTGATAAGTATTTGAATGGTTGATGAATACATGGGCTAAGAAGTGTTCTTGCAGCTACTTGAGATGGCATTAGACCTTCTTGGTGATTCAGAGATGAATTTAAGAGATTTTTAATCAGATATGCATTCATGAACTATAAATTACATGTTTACCATATGTTTGAAGAAATGTTTAATGTGTGCTAGGAAGTCTAGGTCAAGTTTTGGCTTTAAGTTTGAATATTTGGCATTATCATCATGTTAATTATAATTTTGGAAATTTACAGGTAGTTTTAGGTAGTGGTTTAGAGACTAGCCTAGAAAAGTGGCTTAAATCTCGAAACTACTGGCACTGAACTGGAGGATTTAGGTCATAGTCGCATGGAAGGAGGCTTCTGCATGTGGTTGGGGCCTCATAAGCACACTCTTTCTTTGTTATGCATGCAGTTGGGGTGCTAGGTCCGTGAAAAAGGGTTCCAACTCAGGGATTGATCACCTGGGGTGGTTGTTCAACTCCTGAGTGATCTGTAGTCCCTATAATATGTCAGTAAGTGTTTAGTTTGTAGGCCCCACTTCCTGAACTAGAACTTGGAGGTCGGATCATGTCATTGTAGCACTCAGCCTCACATTTACCCTAGGAGCTTGTAAAATTTGTTAAATGTTGGGGTGGAAAGCTACAACATGTAGTAGAACAAAATCATTCCCACGTAGGTACCCTAGAGGACGATGAAGAAAGTGTTCCAATGGAAACACACAAATAGACAATTTTAGTTCAATGCACAGATCGCAGATTATGATATGGATAATATAATTTTGGATTTGGGATCTAATGTGAATATATTGCTAAAAAAGACATGAGAAATGATGGGTAACCGAAAAATCATATGGCCATTAATTCAACTATGAATTTATAATTAGTATAGGATATTCCCTATTGGAAGACTAGTAGATGTCAAAGTCAACATCAACACAAAAAGAATCTTGGCCAACATTGAATTTATTCAGATCGTGGATGACATAAATCCTTATCTAGAATTGCTTGGCATCAACTAAGTTTTTTATAATAAAGTTATTCACAATTTGAAGAAAAGGAAGATGATATTCAATTTTGGAAATGTATAGGCAGTCATTCCCCCATGTCCTAAAGAAGGGGAGTGCTATGTTGATCTTATGAGAGGGGACCTCAATGAAGTGGACCTCAACAAAATTTACAATGTAACGACTTGGCGAGATGATTATGTCAAATCGAAAACAAATGGTACACCAACTTGGAATCGTATTAATTCTTTTTTGTTTGAATCAGGTGAAGTTTTGGAGAATTGGAAGCAACACCTTCATAAGGTGTCCACGTGAAGATGTGCACTTGTAACCTGCATAGTCTAGTGGATTGACATAGAATTTTGGTAACATCCCTAGTTCGAAAAAATAAAAAATGCTTATAATTTTGTTTAAGAGATTGAAATACAAGTGTTAGATCATCTCAAGTTGCAAGTTCTATATTAATCTAAAATTCACCCTAGTAAGTTGTTGGGAAACAAAGAAGGAGTAGACAGGGTCCTGGTAGTAGTGCACACACTTGTTTCATATTAGGTTTGTATTGGATGACGAAGACTATCCAGAAAGATATAATAGTAAGGAATCTCCAACCAATCACATAGACAAGTGTATTGTAAGATGGTAAGAGAATAATATTCTAGAGGTTGAGTGGGTGCATCATATTGTACATACTTTGGGTATTGTGCCTCAAAACCAGTTTATGCAGTTGGAGCTGCAACGAGGTACAATAAATTGGAAAACAATGACAAAAAACCTCTTATTAAATTTTTATTTTGAATATAATGATTAATAAATAGATGAATAAATTTATAATATTAAATACACGATATTTGCATCATCCCCAAGGACTATGCAAATGGAGGTATTTCTCTACAAAATTCACTAGCATTGCTAGACTACCAAGAAATTGGCATAGTGTTATTTTGTGGAAAAAGAGATTTATGATGATGAGGATCCCAATGATGTACATATTCCATAGTCCAAAGGATAATGCAATATGATTGCACCATATTTGGACTCTACTACATTGAATTACATTAAGACAATCAAGACATGCAAAGTGAACATTGGTATAGAGGTTAACCCCAAGTTTGCAGTAATTAGAGGCTATTGGGATGAAGAAAATATCATACAAATCTCTTAATTATTATGAGATTAATAGGATCTATTCCCAACACTTTCTTGGATATAAAGAGAAAATTTAGCGAATTAGGGGAGATGAGGATTTCCTTGAAACTAGATGCTAAACCAGTGTGGCAGAGACCCTACAGATTTGACCTAATATATAAAAATAAAAAGAGGGAAGAAATCGATAGAATGTTGAAGTTTAGCATAATAGAACTTATCGAGAAGAATGATTGGATTAATTTGATGGTAATACAACCCAAGAGAACAAGCGAGATCTAGAACTATGTATATTTTAGGAAATTGAATGATGCATGTGTTCATGACCCTTTCCCCATGCCTTTCACAAATCAAGTTTTAGAAAATGTCGATGGATAGGAGGCTTACTCCTTGATAGATGGTTTATGAGGATATCATCAAATTAAAATCACCAAGGAGGACTACCACGAGACAAGATTTTCCATGGAGTGGGGATCATTCTAATATGTTTTCATTCCTTTTGGAATGATGAACACAGTAGCAGTTTTCGCTCGGGTGGTGGTTGCAACATTTAAGGATTTTATAAACAAAATTTTTGAATATTATGTATATTATTGGATCAGCTTCAACCTATTAAAAAAACGCATCGAATGATCCTAGTGGCTCTGGAGAGGCTCAAAAAATAAAATATTTGGATTTCATCAAAACTAGCACCAGAACGAATAACTCGTCATCCTAATTCCAATGGCATAGGCAACACTAAAATCTGACTTTGTGTGTGTTATCACTTAAGAATTCTAGTGCCAAAATTTCTCATACTAGCTTGATGATAAAGGTCAGTGTTAGTCTAAGTTTGATTTCGTTTTCCTTAGAGTCTGAGTCTTAGGAGGTCTTGAGTCAAGCATGCATTCTCATCCATCACTAGTCACCCTCATTCATCACCAATCTCATAGCCATGTGTTAGTTTGGTTTAAAAAAAAAAATCATTATGTCCCACAAAGCCTTTTTAGGTGATTGCGTAGCGCATGTAACCATCCTGAAGTGTTTTTGCAGCACATTAATCCTTTTAGCAGGTTCGCAGCGCAAAGGTTCTTTAGGTGTTTTCGCAGCGCGATAGGTTTTAGGTGTTTTCGCAGCGCGATAGGTTTTAGGTGTTTTCGCAGCGCGATAGGTTTTAGGTGATTTCGTAGCGCATTATTCAAAATTTTCACTGACTGCGCTATGAAATCGGAGATTCGTTCATTCCGTAGCGAATCTTTCCCAACTGTCAAATCTGTCAAGTTAATCTATGGCTACGTCATTCATTGTCAGTTTATGCACTCCATACATCGTCTCCAACTGCTTATCTCCATCATTGCAATCACAAGGTACATTGGTACACACGAAATACAAGTTCCAAGAAAGGCCAAGTGTGCTCTGTTTTAATGATGATTGTAGGCTTTGCATGAGAAACAAATCTACTAGATTTGAATTTGAAAACATCATCATCAAGCGAGGCAGCTATCAAGCGAGGCACCCATTCAAGCGAGGCAGAGTTGGGAGTTTGAACAGCGCTAGCATTTCCAGCCTACAGGTCACTGAATCTTCATGGAGGGATCGGCAGAAAGGAAAGACCATAGATCAGGCAAATGTCTGAGAAATGAGCCTGAAGGTTTGGATATAACCTTGAAGAACAAAGAGGTTGAACAAGCATTTAAACAAGCTAGATGTTGGAATTTTTGCAAGAAGCTCCAAGGAGGACATGCACAAGTGACTAAGGAATTTTCACTGAATTTCACAGGGCTAAACTCAAAGGTTGGAATGCTGGAATTACAGGTCTCACCAGACATGATATCCACAGTTACAGAAATACCAAGAGGGCAAGAAAATTGGTTCAAGAATTTCAAATTTGACATGAATCCATGCAAAGAATTTCTAAGACAGGAGTTCATTAACTCATATTTGAGCAAGTCTGTTCCTAGAAGTTATGTTAAAGAATCATATGCTCAATTGCTTACTTGTATACAGAAGTATCTGACCTGTGAAGGGAGATATAACAAAGTGTATTCATACCATTTTAAACTGCTATTGCATTTCACAGGGAAAACATCTATTGATCTACCTTTTTACTTGTTCCGCAGCTTAAGTAAAATGTGTGATAAGGTACAACTGAGAAAGGAAGCCTGTGAGACTTCACTATTCCACCATGGCTTGGTTAAGTTAATGGTTCTGCATGAACTCCAGAGGGTAGGCAGAGACTGGGACACATTCATATTCATGTCCGGTTTCAAGAGCAAGACCGGTCTCAGCCCTCTAGCGGCAAAAGAACCTTCAACAACAACCAGTCCTCAAACAGAAACAAGAGCCAAGAGGGTTTCAAAGTTAAAAGCAAGGAAACAAGTTGGAGAGTCTACCAAGCCACTGACTATTCAGGATACACCTTAGAAATAAAATAAAGAAAAAACTCAGGTCAAAGAAACTGCACATGAATCAAGCACAAGAGAAGGAGTTCGAAGAAGAAGGACTAGGAGTCAGGTGGCAAAAGAAAAGGGTAAGTCAGTGGCTATTAAAGAAAGACATGTTTCAAAGGGAGATTTAAATGACTTATTGCAAGCCATTGACATTGAAGAGTCCCCACTAGTGCAAGCTGATTTGATCGAGTCAGATAAAGAGAAAGACAATAAAGTTAAAGCCTCAAAGAAACTCAAATTTGATGAGCAAGTTGAACAATTTGTTTTCAAGCCCAGGAGACCCATAATGAGGAAGTTCAAACAAGTACAGGAGGTACCTCCAAGGGCAGATGAAACAGGGGAGGAAACACGGCCTCATGAACGAAAGGATAAAGGCAAAACAGTTGCCACTCAAGAAGAAGGTAATGTGGAAGACTTGAAAAAGAAATTAGGATTGGCCAACCTTGAAATTGCTAGAATAAAGAAGGCTGCTAGGAAATTTGCAGTTAAGGAGGCTTATTTCAACCAGATGCAAGCTTGGTGGGAGGACCAAAATTTTCAAATTCCTGAAGTGGTTGATTTTAGTGTTCAATTCCATAGCTGGACTACTCCTGCAATAAAGGAAGCTCAGTTTATTAGAAAATTCAATACAAACCTCAGGTCTGGGATCAAAGTCATGAAAAAACAAGTTGAAGACTTAAAGATACAGTTGAGCCAGCTACAAGAATCTCCATGAAGAAATCTTACTACAAGTAAGGCTATGTCTCAAAGTTTTGATGATTTTGCTTGGTATAATCCTTTTTGAAGAATCAAACATCTCCTTCAATTTTTGAAAGTCTTGAAACAGTTGGAAGAATGTTTTAACAGCAGTGTGCTCAAATAGTAAAGTTTTGGGTTGAAACTGTGATTTTTGAAGCAACTCATAAGTTTCGTAGCGCGCTATGAAACTACGGAAGGTGATGACTAAAGCTCAGCAGTTTCGTAGTGCGCTACGAAACTGCTGAAGCTAAACAGCCTAATTTCAATTAACCGGTTTTGAATATGAGCGGGAATTTTTGGAAGGGGAATGTCTACAAGGTATGCAAGGCATCAGCTGAAGCTATTAAGATTCAATCAGGTCAAGACAGGTGGAGATAATATGTATTCGAATCCAAATTTAGATCTTTGTCATAAAGTGAGCATATTTACCACACCTCAGAATATGTGAAACAGTTTGCAAGAATTTTGGCTTCCACGCATTAAAACGATGGACAGCACATTAAGGACGTGGTAGTCTACTCCATTTTGGGTAATTAAAAGATAAAGTATATACTTCGTTGGATCCGAACATGTTGAGGCAAACTAAAGATCGGTACACAAGGGTAGTTTCCTATGTTTCAGGGCATTGGAAAACATGTGACATTGAAGACAAACATGGAGCCTTGAAGACCCATCACAGCCAAACTAGAAGGGGACCAGATGTCAAAGAACGAGGATGATTGTAGACCAAGGCTATTATGGAATTAGAGTCCTACTTGATTTAGATGTCTAGAAGGTCTAGTGGAAGTTTGTTACATTAAATAGGCAGTTAAAAGCTAAACAGATGTCATTAGAAGTAGTTTTCGAGTTCCCTTAATGTTTAAGGAGGAACTCTATATATAGAAGGATGGGAAATGTAATAAGGGTTGGAAGTTTATGTAAAAAAGCCTATTGTGAAGCTTATGTAAAGACTCTGTCCTTTTGGTAATACAGTAATGGTTTTTTGCTGCTCAAGAATCATAGTGACTTCAATGTATGAATTCCTCTTGTTGTCTTTCATGTTGTTTACAGTTTGATGAGTACTTGACTACTTAGAAATCACATGTTGTGTTCTAATTTCCTTCATGTACTCATATACTATCCCTTTGGTGTCTATTGTACTTTATGTTAATTGAAGTCTAAATGCCTTGATTTCATTACAAAGCCAATTCACTGTTAATGCTAAATGACATATGACTCCATGAGCCCAATGGATGCTTGTTAATTTAGATTAACCAGCCTCATTCCTATTTGTTTCATAAAAGAGTTAGCCATCTCAATCACAATCACAAATCCTAAACCCTTTGAGAGAGCCCTCTCAGGCTAAGGAGGCTAAGCCTTTGCTAAAATATTGGTCTGAAACAGTTGCTTGAAGTCTTCTGGTCTGCAGCCTTCCAGGGTCTGATTTTGAGATAACAGTGTGCACAAGATATTGGAAGTCAGAGTTAAAATCAAAGGGAGCAGTACTTTTTTCACCAACTAAATTTGGAAGGCTCACCAAATCTAGAAGACCAACTGAATCTCGAAATATCAGCGAAACTTCGTGGAAGTTAACTGAGTGACATTTTTTCACTCGAGTGATTGGAGACTTCCACAATTAATCATATTGTTTGACGTTTCTGGATTCACTGTGTAATGTGGTCGATCCTCCAACATTTCAGATGGTGACACCATCCATCATCAGGGACGAAAGAGAGAATTGTAAGTAAACAAGTGTTGGAGATCCTTTTTATAGGAGCGATTATTGGCTTATAAGTCAAATGTTATAACGGTTAAATTTAATTTGTATAACGGTAAATTGATTAAAATAATAATATATTTGTCGAGTTATACATTAAAAATTATATTTAACCACCAGAATTAAAGGGATTGGGATATCACAAAGATTAATAAGGTGAAGAATTCTTGAGAATTTTTTATGGAAATGTGAATTTAATTATCAAAAGGATAAATCTTCAGAGATAAAAATGCTATAAGAGCTTTAACAAATTAATTTATTTTTTTTATATAATATAAGCTCTACGATGAAAAGGAGTTTTATTAGAAATAAATGATGCTAATTTTATAAATTCACCATTCAATTAATAAAGTAACCATAGGATGGAAAATTTACATAAAGGGTTGAAATTTTATATAAAAGAGACCAATGGAGGGGTATGGACCGAAAGAGGGAATTAATAGAGTAGGGGGAGTTTTAATAAGTAAATAGGTAATCTGAGAGATAAGAAAAAGATAAAAATTAGCTAAGAAAAGGAAGATTATAATATAGAAGGTTAACGTAGAAAAAATAAAACGAAGAAGGAGAAGGATGTTTATAAAAATGTAATGGTTGGGGCTTCTAAAAGATAATCAAAAGGGAGAAATTTAAAAGGTCAACTATGAGAAAGGAATAGAGAAAAGAGGCTCAGGAGGGAGGAGATGGAAAACAAGGGGGAACCAGGGTCAATGGATGTGATGGCGGATAACAGGCTTTTAGGATTGACTGAGCCTGTAACCATCCTAATAAATTTAATAGAGAGGATGGTTACAAACTCAGTCAATCCTGGAAGCCTATTATCCACCATCTCATCCATTGACCCTGGTTCCCCCTGTTTTCCATCTCCTCCGACCTGTGCCTCTTTTCTCTCTTCCTCTCTCATAGTTTACCTTTTAAATTTCTCCTTTTTTATTATCTTTTAGAAGCCCCATTCATTACATTTTTATAAACATCCTTCTCCTTCGTTTTATTTTTTCTACGCTAACCTTCTATATTATAATATTCCTTTGCTTAGCTAATATTTGTATTGGGCTTATTTCTCAGATTACCTGTTTACTTATTAAAACTCCCCCTACTCTATTAATTCCCTCTTTGGGTCCATACCCCTCCATTGGTAAACCCTTTATGTAAATTTTCCATCCTATGGTTACTTTATTATTTGAATGGTGAATTTATAAAATTAATATCGTTTATTTCTAATAAAACTCCTTTTCATCATAAATCTTATATTATATAAAAATATTTTTTTATTTATTAAAGCTCTTATAACACTTTTATCTCTGAATATTTATCCTCTTGATAATTGAATTCACATTTCCATAAAAAGATATTAAGAATTATTCACCTCATTAATCTTTGTGATATCCCAATCCTGTTAATTCTGGTGGTTAAATATAATTTTTAATGTATAACTGGACAAATATATTATTATTTTACTCAATTGATTGTTTTACAAATTACATTTAACCTTTATAACATTTGACTTTTAATCCAATAATTGTTCCTATAAAAAGGTTCTCCAACACCCATTTAATTACAATGCTCTCTTTGGTCCCTAATGATGGATAGATTCACTATTTGAAATGTTGGACAGGTCGACCACATTACACAATGAATCTGAAAACATCAAACAATTTTTTCACTTCACGACAAATGGAAATAACCAAATTGTCACTTGTTTAAGTTGACCGGTGACCCCTAAGAATACAACCAACGATTTTTAAATATGTTTTATATATAATAATAAAAATTAAAAATATACTAAACTATTAATGGGGGGCATGCAAACCCCGCCACAACTCAGTTGTTACAATGACACACCAAGTATGGATATCGACGGGAGTTGGTCGATATATTAGTGGCCCCAAAAATAACACAACCAAAACAAACACTGACCCAAATTGAAACACCCACCAACAGCACCATTAAAATTTGAAATGTCATAGTTATAGTGAGGGGTTGGTAAGGATGGAAACCCCGACCAACCTAGTCAAAAAAATTTAAATTTGTTCCACCAACTAGAAACACCCAACTAGGCCATTGTGAAATCCACCCAAAATTTATTATAAAAACACAAACTCATTTGTACGTTAGGAAGGGGAAACAGGTTTTGGAAAAAGTAACTATGTTTGGTCTTGAATAATGTATTTGAGTCATTATGTAATGTAATTGTCAAAAGAATAAAGAAAATAATTATTTTTACTATTATTATTATTGTGACTTACTAAAGCATGGGTTTCATGCTTGGGTCACCATGTTTTAGTTCAAATTCCCCATTGAGGACTTCTAGGATTTATTCTAGGTCTATAGAATTATTGTACATTTAAAGAGACCCTTCTTGGGCTTTTGAAACATATAAAAAGGTTTAATATTGAGTCAAATATGAATTATGTAACCTCCACACCGTCGACCTAAGAGAAGATCAAGTCAGCCTAAGGACCCATCCATCCCCACAAGAATCCTATAAAAGGGAGTACTACAAATTAATTTGGTATATCACTTCTCATTCTCTCTACTGGGCAGAAGTGTGAAAATCTTATTGTTGGGCAGAAGTACGAAGTAGGAAGCTGGGAAAGTCTATTTCCAAGAAGCCGAATTGAATGCTAGCTTGGAGGATTCTAAGGAGTCAAGGAAAATCAAAATTTTGGTGGTGGTCTCTCTCTGTTTCATGCTCTAGATTGGGAGAACGAAGTCTCCCAAGTTGGACTACTGTCGAAATTCGTGAGCTACTATAAGTTGCTACATAGTCGAAGTTGTTGGGAAGAGATCAATCTTTTGGAAGCTGACTCAGTGTGGAGGAAAGTTCTGGTCAAGGTATGATCTGTTATTGAATGTTAGTTTTGTTGTGCTAATTTCAACTTCAGATATATAAACAAATGCTTGTTAATTGCTTCATGTGCATAGTTTTCCTTATGGTGTTTGTGAATGTAAACAGGTAAATTTATCAAGTTTTATGTTAAGTTTACGAGCAAAATAGCACAAAAAAAAAGTGTTGAACAACAACAATCAATTGAACATCGAACCATCAATTTGAACACTTAACACATTATTTTGATGAAGGCGTTCACCCCTCCTTAGCTACATCTCCTTGGTCCAACTTCCATGGATTGGGCCTCTGTATTAGCTCAATAATGGAAAAATTTATGTTTACAATGATCTACTACTCCTGAAACATACGTCAATTTGTTCAAAATGCCAAGATCAGCTAGAAACACCTTTTCGTGATCTCAATTTGGTCGAATTTTGCTCCAGTTATGGTCAAAACAATTTTCCCTAGAAAATGTCCTCTAAAACTCGAAGAACTCTAGTTAAATCCACTAAAAGTGGAGTTAGTGTCGAATTTGGTGGTATCGGAAAAAAAATTTCCAAGTTAAACTATGGGTTAATTATTGATAAGTGCGATTAACTAGGAGTTAATCTGGATTAACTAGGAGTTAATCTAGATTAACTAGCACTAATCACACAGTTAGTTGACATAAATGTTGGCAACTTAAGCAGAGGAGGTCACATGTGATGGTTTAATTGGTGGTTAGGTACATTATCTGCACAGTTTCCTAACCATTAGCCAACGGTTATGTTATGCGTATTCACATGGAGGGGTCTGGCTCGCGGGCTAGCTCCCTCCTAACCCCCAAATGCTATGGTTTGAAACTTTAAATACATATGGGAACTGCTATATAATAAAAAACATAGCGTGGGTGCAATGATGGAACATGGAGTTTGTTGGGGCCAGGTCATGGGTTTGACTCCACTCACCTGCCCAAAATTTTGTCACCACACGCCATAACCCAACATTTGGGGAGGGACACGTGGCGACCTCCGGGCTTGCTACTTGTCCCCTCCTCATTGGTCCATTCATGACCAATAAAAATGAGCCACATCACCACACCTGCAAACCAACCTCAATGTGACACTTTGTGTAATCTGATTAGATGTTGACCAACCTTTGACCCTACCCAGTCACCTACCACGTCAGCAATACGGACTGCTGATTTTGCAGTGACTGTACATTTTTTTCAAAAATTTCTTATGTTTGTCAAAGCTGACATAACTCAGTATCTTCCTCATACAAACTTGGTTTTCAGTGAAACAGGTTGTGTTTGAATCATTTCACTAAGACGGACATAGTAGTTTAGGTTTTGAGTGATTCTGAGAACTTTTATTTTTGAGCTAAACACTAAGAACCTAATCATTCCTCCCCACTAGAAGCATTTTGGACCCCAAATGATACTATCAATTTTTCAGCAGGTGAGGGTACAACTCCCTCACTTTCTCGATATGCAACCATTTGGCTTTAGAAGGCTTTTGTCCCTTGAGTCCCACTCTAAGGTATTCGACATTCCCTCTTTTCGAAGTTCTAGTTCTTCTCTCAAGTATGAGATCTTGTTGAAGCTCATCAAGATATTCTGGCAAGGAATCATCTATTGATGGAAGCTAAACATGCTCTCCTTGATCATTAATCAAAGGAGGCTCAAACAATCTCAAATTCTCAACATTAACAACAGAGTATATTTCCATATAAGGAGGCAAATCTAGCTTAAATGCATTGTTACCAATCTTCTCCAGAATTTTAAAAGGACCATAACAAATTGGCTTAAACTTTTTGCCTTCCCCTTGGAGTCTCTCTTTGCTAATATATAACCAAACTTCAACGCCAACTTTAAATTTATGATTGACATAGTGTTTTTCATGCCTTGCCTTGTAGTTTCTCTGACTTCTTTCAAGTTGTTCCTGCACTGTGTGATGTTTCAACTAAATTTTCTCTATGAACTTCCTTGCCTTATCGATGTCACTATGACCATCGATGGCGACATATTTCTCAAAGATGAAGTCCAATGATGATTTTGGTAAGTACCCAAAACATGCCTCAAATGGAGATGTGTTTGTGGAAGAATGATTTGCCATGTTGTATGCAGGTTGTATGTAATGCAACTATTCATCCCAGAACTTGGAATGTTTGCTGCAATATCCTCTAAGAAGATGAATGTTTGTGTTGTTGACCACCTCGGTTTTTCCATCTATTCGTGGATGAAAGGTTGTACTCTTCTTCAACTTAGTGTCCATCATGTCCCAAAAATTTGACCAAAAATTCCGAACAAATCGAGAATCTCGATCACTTACAATGGAAGTAGGAAGACCAAAATGAACCCAAATATTTTGGAAGAAAAGATTAGTTATTTTTTCAACTGTAATTTTCTTTTTACATGGTGTTAGCATACACATTTTGATGAACCTGTATACAACTACATACAAGTAATCATGACCTTTCCTTAACAATGGAAGATCTCCTACAAAATCCATTGAGATACTCTCCCATGGACGTGAAGGTATCAGAAGTGGAGTGTACAATCCTAATTTCCTATTGCTAGGCTTACTTGTTGCACACAAAGAACATCCTCTATTGAAATGAGATACATTATCAAACATGCATGGCCAATAATAATACCTTTGGAGATTCGCTATTGTCTTGCATACACCAAAGTGCCCAACAATAAATGAAGTGTGTGCATCGCTTATGATACTATTTCTTTCTCCCTTTGGAATACATAACTTTCCCATGTGATACAAAAAACTATTATGTACATGGTAATCTAACTCTTCAATTTGGTTTCCTAGCCTCAAGCTTGCATACACCTCTTGAAAGTCATTATCATATGCATATTGCTCAATGTAAGTTTCATGTAAAACAAAATTGTGATTGAGTAAAATAGATGAATTTACAATAGGCCTAGAAAGAATATCAGCTACCTTATTTTAGATTCCCTTTTTGTACTTGATAACCAAATGAAACTGTTGTAGAAAGCCCATCCACCTAAAGTGTCGTGATTGATTGAACTTTGATTGTGACTGTAAGTACTGCAATGGTTGATGGTCGGTATGGATAATGGTCTCCTTCCCCATCAAGTAGTGTTTCCATTTTTTGACACTTTGTACCAATGCGTAAAGTTATTTGTCATAAGTGGGATAGTTAGTCACAGGTCCATTAAAAAATTTATAATGAAATTAAATGGTCTTACCATGTTCATAAGAACTGCTTCCATGGCATAATCACTAGCATTCGTTTGAATCTAAAATGGTTGTCTAAGATCCAAAAGAGCCAATACCGGTGTTGAACTGATCTTTTTCTTTAAAGAATCAAATGCTTTCTATTGTACATCTCCCCAATGGAAGACTTTCTTGACACTAGTCAATGCATGTAATGGAGCTGAAATGGAAGAAAAATTAGCAATAAATTTCCTCCAATATTGTGCTACCCCTAGAAAGCTTCTTACCTCTGTAACTGTATTGGGCTTGGGCCAATTCAGAATGACCTCAACCTTAGAGTGGTCTATCTTCAACTCACCTCCTCCAACAATGTGTCCCAAATACACTAAAGAAGCCTTGTCAAATTCACACTTTGACATCTTTAAAAACAAATGTTCTTTTCTCATTGAGACATCAAGTACTTTGTTCACATGCATGTGATGCAGGAGCATCGGGACTTAGCCAGCAATGTGATTGTATGTTCACATGTTGTGGCTAACAAGAGATGAATTTCATTAACCTAAGTGGTCAAAATTAGTTTTAGTAGAGAGGGTTGGATCTCTCGAATTAATCTTTATCTCAATTATTGTAATAATTAGATCACTGTATTATTTTTAGACTAAGAGATAAGTTGTTAGTATAGGTGTGTCTCAGAGCTTGGAAATAGGGATTTGATTGTTAGACTGATAAAAATAGGGATCGAGTTGTCAATGCAGTTAGGATAGGATTTGATTCATAAAAGGAAAAAGAATGTAATGACAGAGAGATTAGATGATTGAGAATAAAGTGTGTAAGTGAGAGTTTGAGTGATAGAGATAGGGTTTGAGATTGAACAGAGGTCAGACAAACTATTTTAATCAAGCCGAGAGGGCCAATACTCTGTAATTTAAATTTGTTGAATAGATGATTAAGTGTGGTGTTGCGTATTAATCTTGGTGTAGAAGTTCATTCGTATCTATGTATCGGCATTTTGGACTTAATCGGGTATTTTTCTCTGTTTAAACATTTTATTCATAAATCAAAATCAATTAGTGTTAAGAGTTAATATTGAGCTTAAGTGCTAAAAACCTTTCCTTAAGTGCTTTTCCTTAAAGTATGAATTAAAGCACATGGGTTTTATTTGATAAGTGGGAAGCAATATCTCACATGCCCAAAAGGTTGTAAATGGTATTGGGAACTTTCACGCGATTACCTTTGGCAGTCGACACGTAGCACTAGAAAACCACTTTTCTCGCATTCTCTTGACCTGATATCATCTGTGCAAGAATCTGTATGAGATTGTGCATCAACCGTTTGATTGGACGGGTCACATCCATGGCAGAGATCGTCTGGGTAAGTTGATGAGAGGATGATGCAATATCGTGTTGGAAATACTGAGAGGGGGGGTGAATCAGTATTATCTAGCAATTTACCAAATCTTCCTTATTTGATCTTTTGAAATATTCTTGCATATCAGTACCATAAAACAATGAGCATGAATAAAGAAAATAGACAGTCACACCAAAGAACACAAGATGTAAGGTGGAAACCCAATGCGGGAGAAAAACCACCTGCTGCAATATGTCTCTATCTTCTTTCAAGAAATTCTTTTTACAATGATTTTGTACTGGTGCAGTCCTTTACCAGCACGCAGGCTGCAACCTGCAAAGAGCTACAACTCTTTCTCGTTTTCCAGTTTCTCCTGGAAGGGAGCTACAACCCCCTACTTCTTTTCATGAAGAATCAAATGATCAACAAGTATACAACAGATACAGTTTACTACAGATATCAGATCAGTAATTACATAAACAACCCAGAACACCTTATGAACAGAAATATACAGTCAACAGATCATCTTAAGACAGGGACGCATATTTTCTTTCTGTGGCCTGCGACTGGACGCAGTATACCTTATGCTGTTCTGCGTGCAGACGCACTGTTCCTTTTTGCTTTTCTGCGACCGACGCTCCCAGAAACACTATCGCGCCGCGTCTTTCGCTTCAGAGACGCACCTGAGTCTTTACTGTACTGCGTCCCGGCGCACTTTCCCTTCACTGAATCTGCGTCCCTTCAGATATAGAAGATAAGAGGACTTCAGAACCAACCCAAACACTCAGATCCACAGATCTGATCATGTGCCATATAGATCGTAGTCCATTAGAAGATTTGCCCTTATATATTTGGACTAGATCTCACCAAGAGATGTTCAACCAAGATGATGCCTAATCCAAATGAACTCCTTTGCTTTATATAGGCAAGCTTCTCCCCAAAGCGTGGAACAATACTACGAGCCGACACCATAGAAACACAAAACCGTCGGCTAGATACCACACAAGAAACCCCCACGTGCTTTTCTCTGCCTTGAAATGTGTGCACTGGGCGAACGCACCTCCTGAACGGCTGGCCTGCGTCCCTGGACGCGGGTTCTGAATGGTATACCTGCGGGGACGCACTTGCTGAACATATTTCCTGCGTCCTTCTTGATTTACCACCTGAATGAGTTTGCCATCAAGGACAACACCTGAATCATAATGCCAACAAACTCCCCCTTTGGACTTGATGGCAACCACATAATCTTCAGCTTACATAATCTTTAGCTTTTCTCCCCCTTTGACATCAAGGGCAAAGGGTATGCTCCCCCTATGCTCATGCTTCTCCAGATCTGTAACCAGAAATCCATCATGAAGGAGACAGAGACATATTGCAGCTATTTCCAAGATCTCCTTCTCCATAATGCCAACAATGCATTATGTGCTCCCCCTGAGCCTATACCATCAATAGGAAGATGATCAACAGTGAGATGATGCATCAACAACCCCCAGCTTTTGCCTGAGGTATTCAAAAGTGTCCCTGGGCAATGGTTTGGTGAAAATATCAGCAACTTGTTCCTTAGAAGGAACATACTCCAACTTGACCTTCTGTTCAAGTACTTGTTCCCGGAGAAAATGGTACTTGATTGGTATGTGCTTGGTTTTTGAATGCATAACCGGATTCTTTGAGATGTTGATTGCACTTGTGTTGTCACATAAGATAGGAATAGGAGGTGTACAAGTGATTTGATAATCCTGCAAAGTCTGCATCATCCAAAGAAGTTGGGTGCAACAAGATGCAGCAGCAACATATTCCGCTTCAGCTGTAGACAAGGCAATTGAACTCTGTTTCTTGCTGAACCAAGATACCAGTCTGGGACCCATAAAGAATGCACCACCACTTGTGCTTTTCCTGTCATCCACGCTTCCGGCCCAATCTGCATCTGTATAAGCATGAAGAGTGAGATCTGTATCTCTAGGATACCATAGGCCATAATTTTGAGTCCCTTGAAGATATTTGAAGATTCTCTTCACTGCTTGAAGATGAGTCTCCTTTGGATTTGCCTGAAACCTTCCAACTATTCCAACTGCATGCATGATGTCTGGTCGGGTACCTGTCAAATATAGTAGACTTCCAATCATAGATCTGTAGGTTGGTTGATGTACTGCTGCAGATTCGTCATTTGCACTGAGACTACATCCTGTGACCATGGGTGTACATACTGGTTTTGCATCTTCCATGCCATATTTCTTCAAAATCTGCTTGAGATACTTGGTTTGAGATAAAAGGATTCCTCCTTTGTTTTGTTGGATTTGCAAACCAAGGAAGTATGTCAGTTCTCCTAGCAAGGACATCTCAAATTCTTTCTGCATGACCGAGGCAAAGCTTTGACTCATAGCTTCTTCATTACTGCCAAAAATAATGTCATCTACATACACAACAAGTATTAGTAATTTGTCATTTTCAACTTTTATATAAAGATTGCTATCTGTTGAACCTTTTGAAAAACCTTGTTGATGAAGATATTTGTCCAACCGGTAGTACCAAGCCCTTGGAGCTTGTTTGAGACCATAGAGAGCCTTTTTTAATCGGCATACAAGATTTGGATCGTTTCCAAGAATGAAACCATCTGGCTGTTCAATGTACACTTCTTCATCCAAGTCTCCATTCAGAAAGGCTGATTTCACATCCATTTGAAATACTTTGAAGTTCTGACAACTTGAGAGAGCAAGAAACATTCGGATGGCCTCAAGTCTTGCAACAGGAGCAAAAGTTTCTTCAAAGTCTATTCCTTCTTGCTGTGCATACCCTTTACAAACAAGTCTGGCTTTGTTTCTAATTACTTCTCCATTTTCATTCAATTTATTTTTGAAAACCCATTTTGTTCCGATAACATTCTTATCCTTTGGTCTAGGAACCAGCTCCCAAGTGTTGTTCTTTTCGATTTGCTCAAGTTCTTCATCCATTGCTTTCACCCAACATTCATCTTTGCATGCCTCTTTCACATTTTGTGGTTCAGTAGAGGAGAGTAATGCCAAATAACTTGAAGCTTCTGCAACTGTTCTTCTAGTTTGTATACCTGCTTCTTTTTGTCCCATGATCTGAGATTCTGGATGGTTCTTTTGAACATATCTGGATGGAGTCTTTTCTTCTATTCTTGTTCTTTCTTCTGCTTCTTCGTGAGGTCCTTCTTGAGATTGTTCTTGCGGTTCTTCTTCTTCATCATTCTGTCTTTGAGGGTAGCTTTCATCTTCTTCAATGTCTTCACGATGTATTTGCCTAGGAATGTATCCCTTCTCATCAACCACTACATCAATGCTGTCAACAATTCTGCCAAGTCTTTTATTGTAGCATTTGTATGCTTTGCTATGTGGAGAGTAGCCAAGAAGAATTCCTTCATCTGCTCTAGGATCAAGTTTGCCAAGCTGCTCCTCAGTATTCTTGATATAGCATTTGCTCCCAAAGATTTTGAAGTGCTTTACCGAAGGAGTTTTACCACTCCAGAGCTCATGAGGAGTTTGAGTGCTGTTCACTCGGACATTTGTCTTGTTGAGAATAATAACTGCCGCATGTGCAGCTTCACCCCAGAAGGTTGCAGGAGTTCCTGATTCATCAAGCATAGCACGAGCCATTTGCTGGATTGTTCTGTTCATTCTTTCCACTACTCCATTTTGCTGAGGAGTTCTAGCTGTAGAAAATTCTCTCCTTATCCCATGTTCATCACAGAAATCGAAAAATTCATTTGAAGTAAATTCTCCACCTCTGTCGGATCTGAGGCACTTAATCTTGTGACCTGATTCATTTTCAACCAAAGCTTTGAAGGATTTGAATTTTTCGAAAGCTTCATCTTTGTGCTTCATAAGTCCTAACCAAACAAACCTGGAGAAATCGTCAATAAATAATATCAAGTATTCCTCTCCTCTAGGTGTTCTTTTTCTGAATGGTCCACATACATCTGTATGTACTAGCTCAAGAGGCATGCTGGCTGATCCTTCTTTCTCTGGAAAGTTAGTTCTGGTCTGTTTTCCAAACTGACATGATCTGCATATGGTGTTGTCAGGAATTTTGATATCTGGAAGATCGCGAACTGCCTGATATTTGCAAGCTTTCCTTATTTGTGAGAAGCTTAGATGTCCCAACCTTCGATGCCATAACCAGTGCTCTTCATCCTTGCTTAGATAGCATTGTTGTTGTCCTTCATCAAATATGTATAGATTATTTGGAGTTCTTTTTCCTTTGAGAACTGTTTTACCTGTATCAAGATCACGAACAAGACATCCATTTGATCTGAATATAACCTCGGTTCTTTGATCACACATCTGGCTTACACTTAGAAGATTATGCTTTAGTCCATCAACAAACAAAACATTTCCAGCCTTAACATCTTCTTTTAAAGGAGCAATACCTTTTCCTTTTATAGTTGCAGGAGTATCATTTCCAAAAGAGA
The DNA here is from genome assembly GCA_031772625.1 of Pinus tabuliformis. NCBI lineage: Eukaryota > Viridiplantae > Streptophyta > Pinopsida > Pinales > Pinaceae > Pinus > Pinus tabuliformis. The sequence goes on from CM062818.1 coordinate 89,535,744, forward strand.
CTTTCTTTCCCTTTTCTAAATTAGAATAAGATTCAAGTTTTTCTTTATCACCTGTCATATGCTTTGAACATCCACTGTCAATGTACCATAGATTTTCTTGTCCTTCTGCATAGAATGCTATCCCACATCTTTCTGTTTGAGGTTCCTTTATTTTCCATGTTTTGGTGCCTGAGGTTTGTTCCCTTTTTTGTTCTTGTACCTTTCTTTCCGGAAACCTGCTTCTGCATTCAAAATCTTCATGTCCAAAATTATTGCAAATAGAGCATTCAACTTCATTTTCAAGAGCTGAAAAATTGTTATAGGTCCTTTTTGTAATCCCTGTCATACTTCTTTGTTTTTGAGCTTCCCTAGTCATGATTGTTTTATACGCAACACATTGAGCTGCTTTGTGACCAAAGTTATGGCAAGAAAAGCATTGTCCATTGAAGAAGTTTCTGCGATTATTGAATCTACTAGCCAACTGATTGTAATTTCTATTTTCATCTATTCTTGAACCAAATTGGGAAGATTTTACCTGTGGCTGGTTGTGGCTTTTGTTCACCCTTAAGCTGGATTGCCCCTGATAGTTTCTGTTTGACGTTTGTCCCTGCTTTACCTGATGATCTTCCTTGTGCTCTTGCTCATTTCTTCTTGCTGCATCAAGATAACTTTTTGAAGTGGATGCTTGAGAAGTTTCTCCATTATAGCCCAGACCTGTCTTATTTAGTGGAGACCGCTGCACACTGATAATCTCATTCAACGTTTCAGATCCTTTGACAAACTTGAGATTAATAGTTTTTGTTTTCTCAATTTCTTTTCTAAGACCAACAATTTCACCTTCTAATTTTTCAAGATGTTTTTCCTTTTCATCAATCTGAAATTGTAGAGTATCAATAATCATGTTCTTTTCTTCTATACATCTCTTGAGTCTAGTAATTTCATCATAAAGGTTATCCACATCTACAGCATCCTCATAATCATCATCTTCAAATGCCATTAACAATCTATATTTGTTACCTTGTTCATCTTCATCACTGTTTGATAAGCCATCACTATCTTCATGGGTGTAGTAGCTTTTCTTATTTGCACTCTGTTTCTTGTTCCATCTAACTGGTTCCTTTCCTTTATCCTTATAAGAGCATTTTGCAGCATAATGACCTACTCTTCCACAAGCAAAACATTTGAAAGGTAGCTTACCTCTGAACCTTCCAGAACCCCTTTGAAGATTTCTGACAAAATTTGATTCTTCTTCCTCTTCTTCTGGAACATGACTTGCTTCATAGTGATCTTCTTTGCCTGATGCTTTAAAAGCAGCTTCCCTTCTGTCTGATGGACCTCCCTTTCTCATTTCATAAGCAGTTAGAATTCCATGCAGCTGAGACATAGTGAGAACACGGAGATTTTCCTTTTCTTCTACTGCAGATACTTTAGATTCAAACTTGGGGGATAAAGATCTTAGAATCTTTTGAACTACTATAGTCTCTTTTATTTCTTCACCCAAATTTTTCATACAATTAACAATCTCATCTACCCGAAGAAAATAATTAGCCACACTTTCATCATTATACATCTTGAGAGTCTCATATTGAATCCTGAGAGTTTGAAGTTTAGCTTCTTTTACCTGTTCATCTCCTTCATAGCTAGTGATCATTTTGTCCCATATCTCTTTTGCTGATTTGAAGTGCATGACCTTCATGAACTCTGTTTGAGATATACTTCCTAATAGAGTACTGACTGCTTTTGCATTTGTTTCATACTGCTTTTTCTCAGATGGATCTGTAGGAGTAGCTGAAGGAAAGGCATAGCCTGATTCTACAATGTTCCAAACTTCTGTACCAAGAGATTGAAGATATGCAGTAACTCTTACCTTCCAATAATTGAAGTTTGTCCCATCGAAGACGGGTGGCCTGATTGATGCTTCTCTCTCGTAGTTGCTCATGATGAACGATCTACCTTCAAGCGATCAAGCTTTTCTGAAGGACCTGCTCTGATACCAATTGTTGGAAATACTGAGAGGGGGGGTGAATCAGTATTATCTAGCAATTTACCAAATCTTCCTTATTTGATCTTTTGAAATATTCTTGCATATCAGTACCATAAAACAATGAGCATGAATAAAGAAAATAGACAGTCACACCAAAGAACACAAGATGTAAGGTGGAAACCCAATGCGGGAGAAAAACCACCTGCTGCAATATGTCTCTATCTTCTTTCAAGAAATTCTTTTTACAATGATTTTGTACTGGTGCAGTCCTTTACCAGCACGCAGGCTGCAACCTGCAAAGAGCTACAACTCTTTCTCGTTTTCCAGTTTCTCCTGGAAGGGAGCTACAACCCCCTACTTCTTTTCATGAAGAATCAAATGATCAACAAGTATACAACAGATACAGTTTACTACAGATATCAGATCAGTAATTACATAAACAACCCAGAACACCTTATGAACAGAAATATACAGTCAACAGATCATCTTAAGACAGGGACGCATATTTTCTTTCTGTGGCCTGCGACTGGACGCAGTATACCTTATGCTGTTCTGCGTGCAGACGCACTGTTCCTTTTTGCTTTTCTGCGACCGACGCTCCCAGAAACACTATCGCGCCGCGTCTTTCGCTTCAGAGACGCACCTGAGTCTTTACTGTACTGCGTCCCAGCGCACTTTCCCTTCACTGAATCTGCGTCCCTTCAGATATAGAAGATAAGAGGACTTCAGAACCAACCCAAACACTCAGATCCACAGATCTGATCATGCGCCATATAGATCGTAGTCCATTAGAAGATTTGCCCTTATAGATTTGGACTAGATCTCACCAAGAGATGTTCAACCAAGATGATGCCTAATCCAAATGAACTCCTTTGCTTTATATAGGCAAGCTTCTCCCCAAAGCGTGGAACAATACTACGAGCCGACACCATAGAAACACAAAACCGTCGGCTAGATACCACACAAGAAACCCCCACGTGCTTTTCTCTGCCTTGAAATGTGTGCACTGGGCGGACGCACCTCCTGAACGGCTGGCCTGCGTCCCTGGACGCGGGTTCTGAATGGTATACCTGCGGGGACGCACTTGCTGAACATATTTCCTGCGTCCTTCTTGATTTACCACCTGAATGAGTTTGCCATCAAGGACAACACCTGAATCATAATGCCAACATATCGTTGGATCTGGAGAAGTGAGATCAATGGCGCAGATTGAAGCACTCAACAAAAGGAGAATTCAACGAGGGACAGATAGTGATTGGTCAGATAAGTGAGACCCTCAGGGGGAAAATACATGTACATAACCTATTTGCACGCAGCTCATTGGCTCTAAAGCTAAATAGTAGTCAAATTATAGACTACCACCTCATTTTCATCAACCTCTTGCGTCATTTTGGTATCAAAGCACAGAGATTAAGTTTTGCTACAGTAAACATGCCACTGAGGAGAGGAGCTAGCATAGGTCGGGGGAGACCTGTAGCAAATGCAGTTCTGCTGGATGAGATCTGGAGTCTACATATGAGGATGGAGACAATGGAGACTGCTCAGAGGAGAGCAACTAATGAAGGAGATGCCAGTGCTACAGAAGAATATTCTGAGCAAGAAGAAGAGGATGAAAGTGAAGCTGCCAAAGTTCTCAAGATATTGGGCAAATCAAGTGGAAGACCAAAGATGGACATACCTTTGTATGGTGGGAATCTCAATGTAGAAGAATTGATGGACTTGATCAGTTCATTAGACAAGTATTTTGACTATGAGGAGGAGGTTGATGACAAAAAGAAGGTGAAATTTGCAGTTACCAGATTTAAGTGTCATGCAGCTATCTGGTGGGATGAATTACAAACATCCAAAGCAAGAAAAGGGAAGTCCAAGATCAAACAATGGGATAAAATGGTAAGTAGATTGAAAGCCAAATTTATGCCAAATGATTATCAGTTAAATATTTTCAGACAGTTACAGAATTTGAGGAAAAAAGGAATGGCTGTCAAAGAATACACATAAAATTTTTATAAGCTGAGCATTAGAGCAGGACATGCAGAGGATGATGTAGAAAAGGTAGCCAGCTACATAAATGGGTTGAGATATGAAATACAGGATGAAATCAGCTTGCTAATTCTGAAGACAATTGAAGATGCCTATCAAGCAACTTTGAAGGTAGAAGAGAAGATGTTGAGGAAGCAAAATCAGAGGAATATAGGAAAGGTTCAGCAAGAGCTAGAGGAACTACTAGATCAAGATTTCAGTACCCTCAGGGTGAAGCAAGAAGTTCAAGTAGTAGACCACCACAGAGAGTAGAATTTAGTAGAGGAAGATTTGCACCCAGAGGAAGAGGCTGAGGAAGAGAAATTCGGTGTTACACATGTGGAGAATGGGGACATAGATCATGGGATTGTCCTCGTAATAAAGCAACAAATCAAAGAAATGTGAATGTGGCTGAGTCAAGGGAAGAGAAACCTAAAATTGCAAACAAGGAAGAATCACCTGAAGTAGGAGAATCCTTGTTGTTGAAAAGGGTATTTCTCAAGGAAGAGAAAGAGACAAGAGAACGAGCTCAGAGAAAGAGTTTATTCAGAACTACATGTAAGTCCAAAGGAAAATGTTGTAAAGTGATAATTGATAGTGGAAGCACCGATAACCTTGTTTCTACAGAAATGGTGGACAAGTTAGGACTAGTGAAAACAATACACCCTACTCCTTACAAAGTATCATTGTTGCAAAAAGGACATCAACTTATTGTGACAGAACAATGCAAGGTAGAGATCTAGATTTGTACTTATAAGGATGTGGTATTATGTGATGTAATGCCAATGGATGTATGCCATGTATTGCTGGGAAGACCTTGGCAGTTTGATCGGAAATCTATCCATGATGGGAGAAGAAATACTTACACTCTGGAGAAGGATGGAAATAAACACACGCTGCTGCCATTGAAGGATGAAGCAGGCAAAGAAGCACCTGGAAATAGTGTTATGCTAATGAGTGGGAAAGAATTGCTGCAAGAAGTCAAGAAGGATGAAAAAATGCATTTTCCTGTCATAAGGAGACCTAAGGTAATTTTAACTTCCACAAACCTAGATGATTTATCTGAAGAAATCAAAACTCTATCGAATGATTTTGTTGATATTATGGTGGATGAGTTGCCAAATGCATTACCACCCATCAAGATTATTAGTCATCATATTGATCTAATACCTGGAGCAATTTTTCCAAACAAAGAAGCACACAGATTAACTCCTCAAGAAAATGCAGAGATTGGAATAAAAGTGCAAGAACTCATGGATAAGGGATTAATCAGAGAGAATCTTAGTCCATGTGCTGTACCAACAATACTCAGTCCAAAGAAAGGTGGTGAATGGCGTATGTGTACATATTCCAGAGCCATAAACAAGATTACTATCAGGTATAGATTTCCTTTACCATAGATGGATGATTTGATGGATTGTTTGAGTGGGTCAAAGTATTTTTCTAAAATAGATCTGAAGAGTGGATATCATCAAATAAGGATTAGAGAGGGAGATGAATGGAAGCTTGCATTTAAAAAAAATAGTGGTTTGTATGAATGGTTAGTGATGCCTTTTGGACTCACTAATGCACCTAGCACATTCATGAGATTAATGAATGAAGTCTTGAAGGAATATGCAGGCAAGTTTGTCATTGTTTATCTTGATGATATTTTAGTTTTCAGTAGGAGCAAAGAAGAACATCTGGAGCATCTTAAGTTGGTTTTAAAAACTCTGCAGAAAGAGAAACTACTGATAAATCTGAAGAAATGTAGTTTCATGAAAGAAGAATTAATCTATTTGGGATTTGTAGTTTCTAAAGAAGGTTTGAAAATGGATCCAGAGAAAGTCCAAGCAATTTGGAACTGACCTACTCCAAGAAGCATATTTGAGGTAAGAAGCTTTCATGGTCTTGCAAGTTTTTATAGAAAATTTATCAGAAGTTTAAGCTAGATTTGTGCACCAAATATTGAAACAATTAAAGAGACTAATCAACCATTCAAGAGGACAGAAGCAGCAGATCGAAATTTTAAGTTGTTGAAGAAGAAAATTACAGAGAAACCAATTTTAGCTTTACCTGATTCTGGGAAAGTTTTCCAAGTTGAAACTGATGCTAGTTGAGTTGCAATTAGAGCAGTTTTGAGTCAGGAACAGAGAAAAATAGCCTAATTTAGTGAGAAACTAAATGAAGCTAAGAATAAGTATTCTTCTTATGATAAACAATTTTATGCTATTGTGCAAGCTTTAAAAAAATGGAAACATTATTTGCTACCAAAAGAGTTTGTATTGTATTATGACAATCATGCATTATAGTTCATAAACATCCAACCAAAATTGGACCAGAAACATGCCAAGTGGGTAGAGTTTTTACAGAGTTTTACTTTTGTGATAAAACACACAAGCAGTAAGTTGAACAAAGTTTTTGATGCTTTGAGCAGGGTAAATTTCATTGTACAAGAATTAAAAGTTGGTGTTGTAGGATTTGAAGAAATGGTTGATATGTATAAAGATGATGCAGAATTAAAAGATCTTTATGTAGTTGTACAAAATCCAATAATTCATAACAGAAGTCGGTGGTTAGATTATCTTATCCAAGGAGGATTATTGTTTAAAGGTAACAAATTGTGCATTCCCAAATGTTCTATGAGGGAAAACATAATCAAGGAGAAACAAAGTGGAGGATTATTTGGTCACTTTGGACAAGACAAAACCTTTGCTTAGGTAAATGCTTTTTAATATTGGCCAAAGGTGCAAACTGATGTTAAGAGATTTGTTGAGAAGTGCAGGATATGTCAGCATGCTAAAGGGAGAAGCCAAAATACAGGATTGTACCAACCATTGCCAATACCAGAGCGACTATGGGATGAAATTAGTATGGATTTTGTTTTGGGATTACCTAGAACTCAAAGAGGGAATGATTCCATTTATGTTGTGGTAGATAGATTTTCCAAAATGGCACATTTCATTGCATGTAAAAGGACTAGTGATGCAACACATATTGCTAATATGTTTTTTTCGGAAGTTGTAAGGTTACATTGATTTCGTGTAAGTATTGTGTCTGATAGGGATACAAAGTTTGTTGGGAATTTATGGAGAACTCTTTGGAAAAAAATAGGTGCCAAACATAGTTTCAGTTCAGTATACCATCCTCAAATAGATGGACATACTGAAGTGGTAAACAAAAGCTTGGGAAACATATTGAGAAGTTTAGTGAATAAAATCTGAAGCAGTGGGATTTAGCACTTGCTCAAGCTTAGTTTGCTTATAATGACACTCCAAACCGAAGCACTGGGATGAGTCCATTTTAGATTATTTTTGGAATGAATCCAAGAGGTGTGTATGAAATCAAAAAGTTGGCTAAATAGGAGACAAAAGTGAAAAAGATGAAGAGTTTGCAAAGCAGATGCAAAGACTACAAGAAGATGTCAAAGATAGGCTGCAGGAAAGTAGTGCAAAATACAAACAAAGAGCTGATATGAGGAGGAAAGAAAAAGAATTCCAAGTGGGAGATCTGGTGATGGTATACTTGAGAAAATAAATATTTCATGTTGGGACTTACAATAAACTAAATATGAATAAGATAGGACCATGTAGAATTGTGAGGAATTTTTCAACTAATGATTATGAAATTGAATTGCCAGAAGGGATTGGAATATCACCTATCTTCAATGTTGTAGATTTGTATCCATACAAGGAGACAAAGTCAGAGCTACAGAAGGAACCTGCAAGAGATGAAGTTCAAACTTTAAACTGGGAAGAACAAATGCCAAAGACAGTCAAGAAAGAGGTGGAAGTTGTTTTGGAGAAAAGAGTATCCAAAAGAACCAGAGGATAGGTTTATTTTCAGTATCTAGTCAAATGGAAGGGACAACCAGTAGAGGATGCTAGTTGGATAACAACAATAGAATTACAGAAGTATGGAGTAAATCCTGAAAGTTTGATGAAGAATTCTTTTCTTCCCCGAGAGTCTGATGCAGGAGCATCCGGACTTAGCCAGCAATGTGATTGTATGTTCACATGTTGTGGCTAACAAGAGATGAATTTCATTGACCTGAGTGGTCAAAATCAATTTTAGTAGAGAGGGTTGGATCTCTCGAATTAATATTTATCTCAATTATTGTAATAATTAGATCATTGTATTATTTTTAGACTAAGAGATAAGTTGTTAGTATAGGTGTGTCTCAGAGCTTGGAAATAGGGATTTAATTGTTAGACTAATAAAAATAGGGATCGAGTTGTCAATGCAGTTAGGATAGGATTTGATTCATAAAAGGAAAAAGAATGTAATGATAAAGAGATTAGATGATTGAGAATAGAGTGTGTAAGCGAGATTTTGCGTGACAGAGATAGGGTTTGAGATTGAACAGAGGTCAGAAAAATTGTTGTAATCGAGCTGAGAGGGCCAAGACTCTGTAATTTACATTTTGTTGAATAAATGATTAAGTGTGGTGTTGCGTGTTAATCCTGGTGTAGAAGTTCATTCGTATCTACGTATCGGTCTTCTGGACTTAATCAGGTATTTTTCTCTGTTTAAACACTTTATTCATAAATCACAGTCAATTAGTGTTAAGAGTTAATATTGAGCTTAAGTGCTAAAAAACTTTCCTTAAGCACTTTTCCTTAAAGTATGAATTAAAGCACGTGGGTTGTATTTGATAAGTGGGAAGCAGTATCTTGTTCGCCCAAAAGGTTGTAAATGGTATTGGGAAAATTCACGCGATTACCTTTAGCGGTCGACACGTAGCACGAGAAAACCACTTTTCTTGCGTGCTCTCGACCTGATATTGTCCATGCAATATTACACGCAAGATTGCATGACAACCGTTCGATTGGACGGGTCACATCGACGACGGAGATCATCTGAGTAAGTTGATGAGCAGACGACACGATATCTGTTGGATCTGGAGAAGTGAGATCAACAGTGCGGATTGAAGCGCTCATCAAAAGGAGAAGTCAACGAGGGACCAACATATTTGGAAAACCAAATATGGAGTTGGAAACAAAGAATTTTGAGAAAAACAGAGAAAGAGAGGAGACTGTGTTTTTTTTTAAATAAGCAAAAAAAAATTTCTTTATGTATTTTCTCCTCTGCTAAATACTTATTTCCTCCTCAAATTGAGACCACTTCTTACATATATTGATATTCAACAGGGGGCATGCATGAACCCTACCTCTTTAGACCGAAAACCGTGTTAAAAATCGTGTTTTCTCCCTTCAAAACTACTCACTGCCCCTCTTGTAGAAGCCTGTTGTCCCACCTGTAGATTTCCTGTAGGTGCTCTTGTAGAAAACCTGTAGGTGCTCCTGTAGAAAATGTTGAGAGTAAGAATATGGGAGAGATCGATGGAGGACAGTGGTCACGAGGCTGTGGGGGCACAAGAAGATTGTTGTAGCTGAGTTACGAGGAGAGAATGAAGGAAACGGTGGTGAGAATGGTCAAGGAGGAGTACTTATTACCCTTTATGGATATTTTTGGTGATGAGTGCTGAGCTGGAAAGGTATACATTGGCCATATTTGGACCATGGTCCTCACCTGCTTGGTCATCATGGCCCCTCCTTGTAATCATCCCTCATTATTGCATCGAATTTCACACTTCCTCCACTACCTATCCTTGGCATCTTGTGCTGGAGTTGACTATGCGCATGTGTGGGTGACACCTCGGATGAGTGGAGTCAACTAAATGAAGGTGGCCAAGTTAACTGGCCACCTTTCCCTCGTTCAACCTCAACCATCTCATTGCTTTTTCATGACTTCTAATTAAACAAATGCAAATAGAGGAGTGACTTAGTTACTTACCTTTGATCCGAGTGTATTTGCTGTGAGGTGATGTGGCTTTCTCTGTTGCATGCCTTTATTTCCATTTTTGCATGTTGTCTCTGCTTGCTGATGTGTGGTTGTGTGCTTGTTCAGGTTCTTCTCTGTCTAGATCTGAGCTTCAGGTGCCTTTTCAACATTCATGTTTGCACTCTCTTGCTATTGGTGCTAGACTTCTATGGGATCAGTTGCTACAGGAATTCCACAGGAGCTCCTGTAGCTGCTTCTCCCCCTAAAACTTCAGCTTCTTCCTATGCTTGGAACTCGAGGACGATGCCAGAGGTATAGATAAATATGGAGAGGTAGTAGGTAGGCTTCAGGTGAGGTTGATGGTGCTTTTTCCTCTCATTTTTTTTTTCTCTGAAAAACTGTTTTTTTGTGTTTTTCTTAGACATGAAGAAAAATGATGCATGGGGTGTGATGCAGGTTTGGAAATGATGGCAAGGAGGTTTGAAGATTGTAGGAGGGATTATAGGTTCTTCATGAAGCTTCTTTTTCCCTCAAACGGCCTTCTAGAGCCACTTCTGGCTCTCAGTAATTCCTGCAGGAGCCTCATGTAGAAAACCCAGTTTTTGAAAAAGAGGTACAGTGGGGTGAAAGAAATGCCAAAAATGATGGAGGAAGGTGTGGAGAAGATGAGATGGGTGCTGGTATGAATGTCAGGGTCCCCTTGGCACCTTCTTCTGCTCCCTGTAGTCCTCCTTCAAACATACAATGCAACAAAAAAATTCATTTTCTTTCTCCTTTTTCTCTTTTTTTTTCGAAAACAACTAGGTCGCCTCATAGAGGTTTTCACCCTAATTGCCTACCTTGGGTGCCTCCAAGGGAGGTTTTCACCCAGGGATCTTATTGTTTTTTCCTCTTTTTTTTTGGACATCGTTGGGCCGCCTCAGAAGAGGTTTTCAACCCAATGATGGGATTCAAGCGCCTCATGGAGGTTTTCACTTGAGTCCTTATCTTTTCTCTCTTTTCTTTAGTGAGTGGGTGAAGTGGAAGCTAAGACATGCTCCACTACCATCACTGTTTTATTCAAATCTTTGATGAACTCTCGCTTGGAGAGGGTTTCTTGTAGACCTTCAACTGATGTTCATTGACAAGCATGGGGATGGCTTCATCATCAATGGTTCTAATCAGAACTCAACCATTGCCATTGCATTTCTCCACAGTGTAGTTTCCCAGCCATCTTGTTCTCAACTTTCCTTTGAAATCCTTGTATCATGAATCATAGAGGAGTGCCCAATCTCTCTCTTGGAATTGCTTCTCCTTGATATTTTTGTCATGCCATATCTTTCTCTGAAGCTGAACTACCTCTGTATGGAGAAGGGCTTGCAATCTGTATTCATCCAATCCATTGAGCTGAAGTAATCTCTCCTTCTGTGCATGGCTAAGGTCTAGGTCCAACTGAGCTGCCATCCTTAGTGTATTGAACTCAAACTCTATTAACAACAAAGCCTTCTTCCCATAGACTAGTTCATAGGGTGTGAACCCGGTGGTGGTCTTCCATGTGGTGTTGTAGGCCCAAGTGGCCTCAACTAATTTGTCCGCCCAGTCTTTTCTGTTGCTGCTCACTACCTTGGTTAGGATCCCTTCCAATGCTCTATTAGTGACCTCCACATCCCCATTAGCTTGTGGATGGTAAGGGATGGAATTCCTATACTTGATCTTATGATGTGCGAGCAGGTCTTCAATTAGGTTGGAAGTGAACTGACTGCCTTGATCTGTGACCAACTCTCTTGGATACCCGAACTTGTAGAATATGTTTTCTCTCAAAAACTTAGCTACTTTTTCCTCTGTCACTGCTTTGATTGCTTTTGTCTCTGCCCACTTTTCCAGGTAGTCGGTGCACACAATGATGTATTTTCTCTGCTTTGAAGGAGGGCTGATAGGCCCCACAAAGTGCATGCCCCACTTCTCAAATGGCTCAAAGGTCACTTGAGGTTGCATTGGCATCTCATCCTTTGGAGTAGGTTTCCCCATCCTCTGACACCGATCACATTGGCTTGTATATCTCCTCACATCCTGATGAAGAGTGGGCTAGTAGTAGCCTGCTTGCAATATCTTGAAGGCAGTTCTTTTTGCTACAAAATGACCTCCATAAGGCCTGTCATGACAGGTCAGGAGGATGTCAAATACTTCCTCCTCCCTGACACATATTCTCAAGATCTGATCTGGGCCAAGTTTGAAGAGATTTCCTCCAATCCAGGTGAAAGGGGCACTTTTCCTTACTATCTTGCTCTTCTCTTTTGAGGATAGGTGTGGTGGGAACTATGCTGAAACCAAGTAGTTTGCCATATCAACAAACCATGGAGAAAGTACTGATATAGCAAACAGATGTTCATCTGGCATTTGGTCATCCACCATTCCTTCTTCACCTGCAAGAAAATTTACTCTAGACAAAAAGTCAACAACAACATTTTATTTACCAGGCTTACCAATAATGGTCAGATCAAACTGCTGCAATAAAAGCAACCATCTAATAAAATGAGCATTTACATCTGGTTTGTTCATTAAATATCTACTTGCAACATGATTAGTGTGCACAAAGGTTTGATAGCCTGTGATATAATGTCTAAATTTTTTTAAGGAATGCACGACAGCTAGGAGTTCCTTCTCTGTCACTGTATAGTTTAACTCTGCCTTTGGCAAGTTTTTGCTTATAAAGTATGGCATAAAGTAACTTTTCATCAATTTGTCCTAAGGCTGTTCCTATTTCTTTGTTCGAGGCATCTGTGTGAATGTGGAAAGGTAGGACCCAATTTGGGCCTCTGAGAATTGGAGCAGTCACTAACTTGCTCTTCAAGGTATCTAGGGCTTCTTGACAGTTCTCTGACCATATGAACTCAACATCTTTGCCTAAGAGGCCAAACAAAGGAGAGGCTAGCTTGCTGAAATATTTAATGAATGTCCTGTAATATCTAGCTAAGCCTAGGAAACTTCTGACATCTCTCACCTTTTGAGGATGTGGGACCCTTTGGATGATGGAAATTTTGTTGGGGTCCACCTGCAGTCCTTGCTAAGATATTGCATGACCTAACACGGTCCCTTCAGTCATCAAAAATTCACATTTTTCCAGACTGAGGGATAGGTTCATCTCAATACACTTGTCTAGAACTTTTCCTAGCTTAGATAAAGCTTCCGGAAAGTCAGAACCATAAGGAGTAAAATCATCCATGTATATTTCTACTGCATCATGAACTAGTTCAGAAAATATACTCAATACCGCTCTTTGGAAAGTGGCTGGAGCGTTGCACAAACCAAAAGGGAGGACCTGGTATGCAAAAGTACCCCAAGGACAAGTGAAGGTGGTCTTATCTTGGTCTTCCAAGCTGATTTGAATCTGATTGTACCCGCTAAACCCATCTAGGAAGGAGAAAAACTTTTTCCCTGCCAAACCGTCTAACAATTGATCTATGAAAGGTAAAGGAAAACGGTCCTTTTTAGTGGCTTTGTTCAATTCCTGATAGTCAACACATATTCTCCACTTACCATTTTTCTTTTGAACTGGCACTAAAGGAGAGACCCATTCACTTTCAGAGATGGGATAGATGAATCGTGCATCAAGCAATTTTTGCAGTTCTTCCTTAACAATATCTTTAAGTGCTGGATTCATCCTCCTTCGAGGCTACCTGACTAGTTTGCAATCTTCCTTGATGTATATATGATGAGTACATACTTAAGGGTGCACTCCCTTCATATCCTTATAACTCAAGGCGAAGGCATCTAGATGTTTTCTCAGTAGGCTGCACAGTTCCTTCTCTTGGGAAGTGGATAAGTATGGATTGATTTTCAATGTTCTTTCTAGGCCGAACTCTAGATTCTTAACATGGAGAGAAGTGGATTCGACTGCACAGAGATCAGTTGAGGGGTTGTTTTGGGTTTCTCTTACTATGTCCTCTAATGGTGATACACTGGGAGGTGGATTCTGAATCAAATTATCAATCATATCATCCTCATCTTGTTGTTCCCCCCATGGCAATTTCTAATGCACAAAGTGGTGCAGAATAAAATTCATACTTATCTTTCTCCTCCAACTAGAGAGGTAGATCATGTTCTAGCAAGGGTTGGGCAGGAGGATATAGGATTAACTACTTGGACATGTGCCCATTCTTTATGGTCATGTTCCCAGCTCGACAGCTGATGTAGGCATCAGCTGTAGCCAAATAGGGTCTTCCCAAAATGAGAGGATACCCATTGAGCTTTGCCTTTGGCTGGAGAACTAAGAAATCAACAGGGTACTCCCAAGAATCAATGGAGACCATCACATCTTCCACAATCCCCTCAGGGGTCACTGTGGAGTGGTTTGCTAGCTATAACACTGTCGTGGTCTTCCTCAAGGAGCCCTGGAGGTTAAGTTTGAGCATTGTGTCCTTTGTCATCAAATTAATGGTAGCTCCCAGATCAATTAAGGTATGCGGGATCATTGTGCCATTGATGTGGACATCAACTCCTGTGCTTTCAGGGTCCAGATATTTTGGACAGATTACCTGCCCCAACATCAGGTCGGACAATTGTCCTATGACATTGATGGTTGGGGCATCTCTCTTGCACCTTCCTGGATGCCTAAAGCACTTCTCTTTGATCAACCTATTGTAGATAGGCACATCTTTTATGGCTTGGGGAAGTGGTATCTTTACACATAAATGTTTCAATTCTCCCAGGAGTTCAACCTCTTCTGGGGTAGGCTAGACTATCATGGATAGCCTCTTAGGAAAGGGTGTATTTTCTTTAGGTTTGCTTTCCTCTTTATCTTCCTCAACCTCCCTAGGTAGAGGTTGTCTATCTAGGAGAAATTTCCCAGATCGCAAGTTGATTTCTTGAATCTCCACAGCATAGGTTAGGCATGATGGTTCCCCACTATACATTTGCTGAGCCTATATGTTGTTCGAGTTCGGATTTGGCTGGGCAGGCAATTGGTGTTGCTTTGGTGGAGTAGAAGGTAACAGTTGTAGTTGGGTAGGTGGTGGAGGAAAAATAGTGGGAAGAGAGTTGTATTGGGGCCTCCACCCCTAATGAGATGCATTCCATTGAGGTTGTGGCTGAGCATAGGATTGAAATGAATGGGTGGTTGGTTGGGCATGATATTGAGATGTGAAGGACCAAGGAGGAGGTGTGGACCAGGAAGGATGAGTAGGAGGGCCCCAAGAAGGTATGGAGGTGACTTGGTTGGGGTTGTAGTATGCCTGAGATGTCCCTTGCATCCCCTGTTGGTATGGTCTACGTTCATGCGACCTTCTTTGATTTATGTAATAGAGTTGTTCAATGACTCCCTCAGCCCCTTGATATACAGCTTTAATTCTGGGCAAGGAAGGGCACTTATCTGTAGAATGATTTTCTTCACAGACTAAACAAACCTCTATAGAGTTCAATGAGCATTCATTCCTATGATGCCTCCTTATGCATCTAGGGAAAAAAATGACCAAAGCCCTCTCTGCTTCCTCTTGTTTTCTTTTGATATGTAAGGTATCCATTTGCATGGCAAGAGTCTGCAGCAGCGCACTCTTGAAGTCTTCCAGCATGTTTCCAATTTCTCCTTTAATGGATGAGTTGGAGGAAGAGGTACTGGATATGGGTTAACTCCCCCTACCTTTCTTTCTAGATACTCTAGAATGGTTTCTAAAAATTGTATTTATGTCCTCATAGGATAGTTGGTAGATGTCTCCCCCGGCCAGTAGAAGGAGGGTGTCTAAAAGATCTTCCCGAATTCCCCTGAGTAGGACCAACTTCAGAGACTCAAGGTCAAGTGTACACCTGACCCTTTTGTAACTGAGCTAGAACCTCTCTTCATAGTCTTCCAAGGACTCATCACTTCCTATGGTCATTCAGAAGATTTCTTCTTTAGTATCTTTTGACCTACAATAGTCTCGATACTTGTTGTTAAAGGCTTGCTACATCTGACCCCAAGTTGTGATGCTATTGCCAGGTAATCCCATGAACCAGCGCAGTGCTGCATCCTTGAGAGTAGAAGGGAATAGTTTCAACTTTTGCTCATCTTCTGCATAGCCATAAGTTCGACAGATAACAGCAAACTCAAATAAGAAGGTGTCAGGATCTTCTGTAGTCAGACCATGGAAATGAGGTAGGGTAGAAGGTCTTATATTCTTCATTTTGGTGTCCCCATTGGTCTCCCAAATGGGAAAGGTACCCTTTATTCTCTCTCCATTCCCCCTAGAATTTCTATTTTCAGCCATTGGCTCCAAAGGAATGTTTTCTTCTTCTTCTTCCCCTATAGGTTCTTCAAATATGTCTGGCTGTTCACCTAAGAGTTATTCTTGATTTCAACCACCGAACAAGAAAGAAGGTTGGCTGTGTGAAGCAATGGCAGTGTTGGGAAAAAAATTTCCTAAGTTATCTCTATTCCTACAAGGCATGAAAGGAAATCTTTTTGTTTGGGTTTTGTTTCTTTTTCCCCACACTGACGGTAACTGCAAAAACTAAAATTGATTTAACAAAAAAAATTGCAACTAACTGAAATGAACTTGCTGAAATGAAATTTGCAGAATTGAAAAGGAAAGCAAGGAAATGCAGAACTGAAGGAAAAGAAAGGACTGGTCTACTTTTGCTGAAATAAACTATTAGCAAAATCTTGCAATAGGAAATAGAAGAAAGAAGTAATCACAAAATACTCTGACACTTCCCCTGCGACAGCGCCAAAAAGTGGTGAGCACCAGTATTACAACAATAATGCTGCAGATCCTGGGCTGCCTACTTGACTCTTATCAACCCGGTAGTTTGTAACAAACTTGGAAGCGGCGGTGTTGTATACACAAGTACTAGTTCTCACTGCAGGTTATCACCTGGTCAGCCTACGCAAGATCACTAGGAGCTCAAGCAAACTTCTATGGATTCCAGAAGAATCTCTATATGTGATGAAAGGAAAGAAAGATTACTCTACAGATGCTATTCTAACTGCAGAAAGGAGAAAGACTGAAATGTAAAGCAAACCTAGTAAACCCTAATTAACCAACTAATTCTACTTTTGCATAAAGCACTATGAAAACCATGAAAGGAATTCCATTACCTACTAAAGGAAGTAAACAACATCTAACTATGCTATTTCTGGAAGTAAATAAGTACAAAACATATTTTTGGATTTTTATGTGAATTTGACATGCATGTAATTTATTGTGTGTGAGTGTGGCAGCGAATAGGTGGCATTGAAGGGCATTTTTGGGACTTGAGAGGTGTAGGATGGTTTAGATGGGTCCTAGGAGGTATTCGGTGGCCTTCTGGAGGATTTTCCCACACTCGGCCTTCAAAAGAAAGCCTACAGGAAAATCTACAGGAGGACACAGGAAATCTACAGGAGGAAAATAGGGAAACTACAGGAGGCCTACAGGAGGAGGCTGAGAGAAGTTTTCACTGTTTTGAGGGTGTGAGAGTGGGTGAAAAAGTTGGATGAAGTTTGGAATGAGGTGTTAGGGCTCCTAAGGTCTACCATGAATCACCAGGAGAGAGAAAGATGATTGGGTTTGCTCAAGGAGAGAGGAAGAAGTTTTATGGAAAAATGCAAGAAACTAGAGCAGAATTGAGGTGACATTTGGGAGACCCGTAGGGCATGGATCAGATGGAGGGTATGATTGCTGATAAGCTGGCATAATACTGGAAGAGATCATCTGCATAGAAAATGAGAGTCATCCAAGGAAATCAAGCGACAAGTGAAATGAATGCATTTAGGAAAAACAAAGTTTTGCATAAAAATGGTCTGAACTATGATCTATGAAGGGAAACATTGAGAAGTGTTGTAGGAAAAGAAAGCATGAAGGAATACTATTGCAAATCATGAAGTGAGCAGGATGAAGAAGATCTAAAGCAAAGCAAAGTTGGACTATTAACCTACTAAAAAGCTGCAAACACTAGAATTCCTATGAAGGAGGAAAATCTGTGTTTTTGGGGCAGCAAAAGAGTCTTTGCCTCAAATCATGGTCCCAGAGGGAGGAAGAGAGGCCAAGGCACTATTTCTAGCCTTTTGAATCTTTGTTTGTCACTATTTAACCTGCTACAGAAAGCACAAATCAAAGCAAACTACTAAATCATCAAAAGCAACCTATTCTTAACCATAAGAGAAATACATCTAACAGCAAACTAATCTAGAAACTGAAACAAAGAATACAAATACAAGTAAAGAGGAGATTGGCTACTTAGATTGGGCCCTAACCCAAGAGCTTAAACCCTCTGAAGTAACTCAGTGCTAGCTCAAAAAGGATTCCATCTTTATTTTCAAAACAATAGCAAGATTACATGAAACTGTCACAAAATAATAAGCTTGAAATTTGAGCAGAGTTTACATAAGAAAAAATCCAACCCTAGTGAGGCCCTAGGCCTCTCTACTTATAAAAATTAAGCTACCAATAGCTTCCTTAAAATTAGGGAGGCTTGGCTCCCAAAACTCGAGATAATCATCAATCATCATCCACTTGCTCGACTGCCTTCTAGTGCATGATTCGACTGCTTGTACTCCGAGCTAAATGAAGGGGAATTCGAAGTGAGGAGTAATAAATGAGGGGGATTCCCTCCTATAAGTCCTCTCCTCTGTCCACTTCGAGTTATTGTTTCCATTTGTCCACTGGATCCTTGACATTGACCTCGAAATCCATCAATAATCTGCATTAAATACATGTTAGACCACATGGCACAATAACTAACTCAACTCACTCTATAAGAAAAAATTATAATTAGAAAATCATATAATAAGCTAAGAGAATGGTTGATTTGACTAGGTTAGGAGGTAAAATAAGCCCATATAATTACCCATTTATGAGGCTCATCATACTTCATTTCACATCCATCAAAGATTCTGGTAAAAGCTTAGGGGGAGCATGATCAAAGAATCAGCATGTGCAGAGAATCCCTACTGGGGAGAATAGCTTGGTCCACCCTTTTCCCTTGATGTCAAAGGGGGAGAGTATCTTGGTGCTGTGGCTGCCCTCAAGTCCAAAGGGAGGGATTTTTGGCATTATGATACAGGTTTTTTCATTGATGGCAACTCACATAGATGACAGTTCACAGTGCAACATGTTAACAACAAAATAATACAGATCAGACTCCAAATATTGAGGAAAGAGAATGGTTTAAGAAGTATATACTGGCTCACTTTGTCCATGTAACGTATACACATGGGTCCACAGAACAAAAGGCGCGTATACGTATCCACACACTTTCACAAGAGGAAAAGCACGTATGAGTTGGAAATCAAGGAAATTAAAGATTAAAGAATACCAAGGGTCAATACCATGGTATTAACCCACAATATTGGGTGGAGTAATGACTATTTTATCCCATCCAAGAATACCACAGGTTCTAAGTGTTTTTTTGGTTCGAGGTATTGAGAAAGGCCAAAAACTATATAAGGAGGAGAAGATCAAAGCGCTAGATGTGCAAGTGTAAAGGTTTCTCAAGAATACTTCTATCTGAAGTATATTTTATGTTGTCAGGGCTATGATCATGAGATGATCTAAAATATTTTGTGCACCTTGAATTCAATGTTTGATCAGGATCATGAGACCTGAAATGACTTGTCATTGAATGATCTGATATTGGTTGGGCTAGATCTGATTGCTAATGCATGTTTTATTTTGTAAATGTTATGATCTGGGTATGACTGAAGTCTGGAACAGCTGTGAAGCTTTAAGTTAGTATTTTCATTTCTATACGCTGGTTTGCCTTGGTGAAGGTGCGTATACATGTGGGTTTGGTACTTCAAAGTAGTGTATACATTATGAAATATGATGTTTGAAATTGCAGTTGCTTCTAGTTGTTAATGCAGAGTTTTGGGGGATGTTTTTGTTAATTTATTCTAAGACGATGCGAATGCCTCGCTCTGCAAGCAACGACACAACCCTAATCCCTGTACTTCCCTGACCTTCCAAGCTCGCGCCGCCGTGCTTCTCCTAACCTCCCTTCCATGGACGCGCCTGTAGGAGGGGCGGGATCCTCCCCCCCTCCTTACACCGCCTCTGCCTCTGACACTGAAAAGCCTGAAATACCTCTGACCTCCCCTGGCGGCTTACCAGAAACTGATCAGGGAGCAAGACAGATGAACAGTGAAGTCGATCCCACAGCAGCATGTGACGCGGATGACAAAGGAAAAGGCGTGAATCAAACGTCTTCTTCGTCACAACCAAAGGCGACCTCGGCCACTTGCATTCCGAAAGCTGCAGAAAGAATTAAAGTCGATCTCCCCAGTCACCGCATCAACAGTGAGATCCAGTACATGCAGGACCATGCGCTCATAGGCAAGTTCCTCGGTTTCTGGCCAACTGAAAAAGCGTTGCAAGGATGGATAGCTTCAAAATGGAAGCCTAAAGGACAGGTTACTCTGCAGCTTGGACCTAAAGGCTTCTTCACGGCCATTTTCCACTGTGTAGAGGACAAATCTCGCATATTCGAAGGTGGCCCATATTTTTTCAACTCCTCAGGTCTATACCTACGGGATTGGAAGCCTAGGTTCAACCCTGACAAGGAAGATTTCAGTTGGGCTCCAGTATGGATACGAATGTACTCCCTTCCTGTGGAATACTGGAGAGAAGAAACGCTAGCAGACATCGACAACAAATTAGGGGTCTTCATCAAAGTTGCTGAGGAAACCAAAACCCGCAGATACACCTCTTATGCCCGGATCTGTGTCCAGATGCACTTGACCAAAGCTCTCGCCGACTCGGTAAGTCTCTTCCATGACGACTTTGAATGGAACCAACCTTTAGATTACGAGCATATCCCCTTTCGTTGTCGTAAATGCCATGAACATGGCCATCTCTTCCGAGATTGTCCTCTGAACTCTCAGACCAAATCCCTAGCTAATGAATCCAGTAAAGACTCTGAAGGATTTACCAAAGTTCTGAATCGCCGTCGACATGCAAAGAAAAATCATGCTGTTCCAGAAAGCCCCTTCAAACCTGATTCCCAGAATCAATTCATTTTTCTCTCTTCTCCAGATCAGCCAGAAAAACCAAGCTCAGAACCCCAGGAGAACCCCTCCCTCCCCTCATCTCCCCATGCACCCAACGCCCCTAGGCCCTCTCCCACTCCCATTCCTCCCAGCCTCATAACCAGCTCTCACTCAGATAAAAGTCTAGCTCTAGATGCTGGCTCTCTCCCCTCCACCTCAGAGAAATCTGTTCCAGAGTCCAACCAGCAGCCCTCAGCAATGGAGCTAGACGCAGCTCTAGCCCTTAGTCTACAGGAAATAGTAGCTGTGGAAGATCATAGTTCACCCACCATCATGGAAGAAGATCCAGAGAATGTTAGCCTGGATGGTCTAGACATCTTCAAACTAGAAACGGCATGCAAGCAGAAAGAATACAACTCAATACCCCCTTGGCAAATCGACAGGCTTGAAGGAGTTTTAATCAAAGCACAGCGCAACAAAAGTCTGGGCATACAAGCAGGAAGCCCATGGGATGGAAAAAAAATTCTCAAAGAAACTAAGAAAAGAGGGCGCAAAACAGACCTACAAAGGACAATCATAGTAGGAGAAATACTTATGGAATCTGGGCGATTCCCTAAGTTGACAAAGTTTTACAAACCCAAACCCCACTGTCCCTCATGAAGCTCATCTCCTGGAATGTGAGAGGGCTCAATAGCCCCTCAAAACACAGAATGATAAAAAACTTGATACAACAAGAAAAACCATCATTAGTTTTTCTTCAAGAAACAAAAAGCAATAATACTGCTATAGAGAGAATCCGCAATAAAGTCTGGTCAGGCAGCTGCTCAGTTTCAGTAGATGCCTCTGGGGCTTCTGGCGGATTGGCTATCTTGTGGAACCCGCAGGTTCTAACTCTAAGAGATTTTCATGCTACCCATTACCTCATCCAAGCGTCCTTCCATCTCATTGGCACCAACATCCATGGGCACCTCTCAAATGTATATTTTCCACAGAATCTTCAGCAAAAATTAGAACTTCTGGATACTCTCACCATACTCAATGCAAACAGGCAGTTCCCCCTCTAGATCGATGGAGGTGATTTCAACATCATCAAGATGATGGAGGAGAAACAAGGAGGCAGAACAAGGCTAGAAAATGACAGCAATGGTCTCAGAGAATTCATTCAAAACAATCAACTAATGGACATTCAAACCTCCAATGGAGTCTTCACTTGGACCAATAAGCGCAAGGGCACCCAACACATCGCCTCCAGACTAGATCGATTTCTCATCTCAGACAACTCCATACACCTGGGAGGGATGTTCATGCCTCCATAATGCCACAAGGTTGATCAGATCATTGGCCAATCATGTTACAATGGTCGCGGCCAGGCATAAGAAGCAATAGACCTTTCCGATTTGAAGCCTTCTGGCTCTCAAATCCCAACTTCAAGACAGTAGTAAGTGAGGCATGGAAATCATTCATCCCGTTGGCAAGTGCCAAAATGTTCCAATTCCAACAGAAATTAAAAAACTTAAAACAAGTTCTCAAAGTCTGGAATCGCACTCAGTTTGGCAATATTTTTGAGAACCGCAAAAGGCTGGAGCAGCAAATGAAAGCACTTCAACAAACTCTCATCTTTGAAGGTAGGATAGATGAACAGGCACATCAGGAGCAGATTCTCTGGAATCAAATTGAATCTCGCAGGCAGTAAGAGGAAATCCTATGGCGACAGAAGTCCAGAATCAGATGGCTCAAGGAGGGGGAGAAGAATACAAAATTCTTCCATAGAACTGCCATCCAAAGAAGAATGCATAACAACATAGCATTCATAAATAACCAACAAGGGGAAAGGTTAGAAGCGCATGAAGACATGGAGAAGGAATTCAAAGATTACTTTCAGGAAATTCTCCGGGAGCCTCCTGGAAACAGAGATCACGCCATCAGAACGATCACGCAGCACATTCCTAAAATCATAACGGAGGATCATAACAACAAACTGCTCCAGTCCATTTCACTTCAGGAGGTAGAAGAGGCGATGGCCCAACTCAAGGATGGCAAAGCACCTGGTCCTGATGGTTTCACTGCCAATTTTTTTCACGAGTTTTGGGAGCTCATCAAAATAGAGGTATGGGAATTAGTGGAGGAATCAAGAACTATGCACTGGATTCTACCCTCCCTCAATGCAACTTTCTTAGCACTAGTACCTAAAGGCGATGAACCTAATAAGCCCGACAAATACAGACCGATAGCACTATGCAATGTCATTTACAAGCTCATCTCTAAAGTACTGGCGAACAGGCTCAAACCTCTCCTTCCTCTTCTCATCTCTCCAGAGCAGACGGGTTATGTAGAAGGGCGGCAGATTATGGACGGTATCATTCTATCAAATGAAGTAATCCACTCTCTAAAGCTTCTGAAAAAACCAGGTATGATTCTAAAGCTGGACCTCTCCAAAGCTTTTGATAAACTTAGCTGGAATTATATTCATCAGATGTTATTGGCTTTTGGCTTCAACTCCACCTGGACTAGATGGATCATGAATCTCATTTCCTCTCCCAGCTTCTCTGTCCTGCTCAATGGCTCCCCCTCATCGCCTTTCCGCCCCTCCCACGGTATACGTCAAGGGGATCCCCTATCTCCCTTCCTTTTTGTCCTAATGGCAGAAGGGCTAAGTCGACTCCTCAAATCCACCATCTCCTCCCATGCTCTAAAAGGTATTTCTCTCCATGGTCTTCATCCCCTATCCCATCAACAGTTCGTAGATGACACCATGTTATTTGGTCATCCCTCCTCTCAAGAGGCCAAAGCCTTTAGATCTCTGCTCTCTCTTTTCTCTAACGCCTCTGACACCTCCATCAACGCTTCAAAGTCCCAACTCTTCTTTTTCAATACCCCCGCCACCACTCAAAGGAACATTGCACGTATTCTGGGGTTCTCTATTGCCACGCTTCCTTCCAAATACTTGGGGGCTCCTTTGTTAGACTCGGCCATCAAACACGCTTCCTGGAGGACTCTCCTAGACAAATTGGAATCAAGGCTCTCGTCTTGGACCTTCCGCTCTCTAAATATGGCTGGCAGACTCATCCTAATCAAATCGGTTCTCCAGGCCATGCCTTTGTATCTTTTCTCCATCCTAGCAGCGCCAAAATGGGTTCTCAAAGCAATCCGCAATCTTCAGTGAAATTTTCTGTGGGGCTCCTCTGGTCTTAATAGGAAATGGGCTCTTGTCAATTGGAAGGAGGTCTGCCAAACAAAATCAGAAGGTGGGCTTGGACTAAGGGATCCTCTCCAAAGCAACAATACAATGGGAGCTCGTATATGGTGGAACTGGATTTCCAAACCACATACACCCTGGGCGAGGCTTTGGCAAGCAAAATATGCTCCGGGCAGCCAATGGAACGACCTCATCAGAATCAGCACCACAACTCAAGGTTCTCTGATATGGAACGCCGCAAAGCTCCACAGCACCTTCATTCAAGAACACAGTTTTTGGGAAATTCACTCAGGTACCACAACAAGGTTCTGGGAGGACTCTTGGCAACAACTCCCAAAACTGGCCACTCTCTTCCACAAGCCAATCTGGCAAGTTTCCATGCAACAGGCAAATCGCACCCTCGTCCATCAATTCTGGCAGCAACACACGGTCCAAGACTTCCAAATTTGGAAACCTGCCAGCACCTGGCAACCTGATTGGCAAGGGGAAACGCACACTGAAATAGATCAGGAATTAAATTACAGGAGAATTAAATACTCACACCTGGAGGACAAACTGAGATGGGGTCATACGCCAAAAGGAATGTTCACAACCAAGGAAGCTCACCAGCTTCGCTACTCAGTCTCCCAAATAGACAAGGATCAAATATGGGAAAGGGTCTGGCAACCAGGCATATGGCCCAAGGTCTCCACTTTTCTATGGCTTTTAAGTAAAAGGCGCATCCTTACCTGGGACAACCTGCAAAAAAGAGGATTCATTGGCCCATCAAGATGCCCCAATTGCAATCTCCACTCTGAATCCATCAGACACTTAATGGAGACTTGTCCTCTAGCAACCCAACTATGGGAGAGAATTGAACAATGCAATAGGAGATCAGAAGATCGGATGGGAGACATCACAGAAACCATTCGTAAATGGACAAAGCACCCTTTTAAAAGCCCGCTTCTAAACTCTCTGTGGAATCTAATCCCGGGCTTTCTCTATTGGATTCTCTGGAAGGAAAGAAATAGCAGAATTTTCAACAACATTAGCCGGCCAATCGATGCCCTGTGGCTCCTCCTGAAACAAAATCTTCAAGAAACTTTAGCTATCAGAAACTGGCATGATACAGATGTGCCAGACTCTCCACAGGAATGCCTCATCTTGAAAGCCTGGAATCTGGACCTATCCTTTCTAGCCCAGGTCAAAGCCCGCCCTCCATCTAGCTCTGCCTCTCCCCTCACTTGGTCCCCCCCTGCAACCAACTCATTCAAATTGAACTTTGATGGGGTAGCCAAGGGCAATCCCGGGCCGACGGGATTTGGAGGAATCTTCAGGAGCCACATGGGTGCAGCTCTGCATATCTATTACAGATCGATTGGCAAAGATACTAATAATGCAGCTGAGCTAGAAGGACTCTGGAAAGGGATCTGCATTGCAGATTAAAAGAACTTCTTCCGTTTAGAGGTCGAGGGAGACTCGCTCATCCTAATAACAACAGCGACCAGAATACAAGCAGGCACTTCCGCAGCCAAGATAGCATCCAGCTGGAGGTTGCTCAGCAGATTGGAACTCCTGGAGGAAAGGTTGAGGAATCCCCAAAGCATCACCTTCAAGCATGTTAGACGAACGACCAACAAAGTCGCAGACAGACTGGCCAATCAAGGAGTAAACCAGCAACTTCCTCACTTCTCAGGTCCCCTCGAAGATGCAGATGATGAACAACTCAAACAGGAATGCACTTCTCTGGTGCAACATGATCACTCACTCCCGGATGCGGGTGTTTGACAGCTCGGAGGGTATGCGGATGGCGTTTCACGTGGGCAGGTGTCAGCCCCAACACGCCATGATTTATGAGGCAAGTCAGGTGAGCTGGTCTCGCACAAGCTTATTAATGCAGTCATTTACTTCTTCCATCCGTTGCCAGGTTAACTGTGCTATGGCGCTCCATAAGCGAATTGCTCCCACGGCTTTGTTGCATTCCTCTGCAGCTTCATGGATTGCAGCGTTGTGTGTCTCTTTGAGCCTCTCTGCAAGCGAACTTAGGCCTGTCAGTCCCTTTCTGGTTCTGGGATCTTATGGTTCAATTGATGTTCTGTTGCCGCCTCGCTCGGGGTACTCTTCTCCGCGCATTCACTCTCTCGACAATTCTCTGAACATTGCAATGTCGTGCGAACAACCCAAGATGGGGAGCAGACATGGTGGCTCCCGTGGCCGTGCGGCCTCTCAGCGATCCTCAGACATGTTGGAACCTGAGCAGAGCAGTCCCCCGGCTACCAGAAGTGGAAGAGGCAGGGGTCGTGGGAGAATTGGGAGGGTTGACTGTGAGCATGCTGCTCATCCCACTGTGCATTATCACATCCTGTGTTCTCTCGCCAACTCCACTTTCATAGTCTCTGTCACCATAGAAAAATGTGAAGATAATAGGGGCTCAGGAGCAGCCCATCCTGAAGCACTCGCAGAACAGAGGATGGCGAATCTGGTGGACAATCAGCACCAGGTCATGGGAGGTGCTTCACTGATGAATCTGGCTGTCCCTACCGGTCCAAGTGCGCCAGCACGTGGTGAACCTACAGGCTCGGCGGTTCCTCATTCTGACTCGGAGGACTCTCTTCAATTCGGGTGCAGGGTCATCAAGGAGCCTTACACCTCTGAGGATGACTGATCCAGCCCGAGTTTTCGCCCTTGCAGTTTTTGAAGTAGGCGCTCGACTTTGTTTTGATTCTCGCAGTTATCGCTTGTTTTAGGTCTCTATCTATCAATGTGTCGTTTATGTTCAGCACTGTGTCATGTCTGTCAATGTGTCGTCTTAGTTTTTGTTCAGCACTGTGTCGTGTCAAAGGTGAAGTCAAAATACTGCTGAAGGTTCACACTGTACTGAAATCATGATCTTTTTGTAACATGCCAAATTCAGGGCAGAACTTCCAAGGCCATGGCCTTGCTGTAATATTTTTGTATCAATAATAGAAGTAGACAGATTGAGAAAAAAATGCAGAGTTTTGGGTTCTACTCTATGTTCTGGTGACAATTTTCTGAATGTTCGGATTGATTGATTATGATTTGCTTCAGTGATGATAGGTTTTCAGTGATTGGTTATATTGTAGTGATGATTGATTTTGAGCTTCAATGTTGTTGATGGGTCCAGTGTGAAAATTTGATGAAATGTGGCCTTTATATTGTGTTGGTGTGCTCCAGGAGTATCCAGTCTAAGAATTTATGAAACATGGTCCCTGGAGGAAGAGAGAAGGTCATAGCCTTCTGTAGGTTGGCTCATACATACTGGTAAACATATCGGCCAGTACAAGAGCCAGGGGGTTGGAGCTCCCTTCTAGTAGCAACTGGAAAGCAAGTGAAGGTTGGAGCCTTCTGTAGGCCGACGCCTACATACTAGTAAACATATCGGCTAGTACAAGAGTTAGGGGGTTGTAGCTCCCTTCCAGTAGAAGCTGGAGAAAGAGAGAAGGTTGTAGCCTTCTGCAGGTGGGTGCCTGCGTACTGGTATGAGTTTGCACTAGTACAAGATTGTAAACAAGTTTTTCTTATATTAAAATAAGACAGAGATGACAGCAGTAGGTGCTTTTTCTCCCTCATTAGGTTTCCACCTTAAATCTTGCTGTTCATGTGTGTTGCTTATGTGTGATTGCTTATTATGTTATTATTGCACATGAAGATTAATTAAGTAATGATGCACTGATTAAAGATCAACATATGATGAATTAATTGAATCATAAGTTCACTAGATATACATTGGTTGCCTTCAGAAAAGTTGCGTTCACACGCGAGTTCCCTTCACTGAAGTAGCATATATAAATTTGATTATCAAAAGAAAAAGTTAGTAAGTTGATAATACTGATTCACCCCCCCCCCCCCACCTCTCAGTATTATTTCCAATAGTGGGGTTGGTGGCCCGCCACCTATATATATATATATATATATATATATATATATATAGAGAGAGAGAGAGAGAGAGAGAGAGAGAGAGAGAGAGAGAGAGATATAAATATAGATATATATATATATATATATATATATATATATATATATATATATCTATATTTGTATATATATATATATATATATACAAATATATATATATATATATATATATATATATATATATATATATATATATCTATATTTGTATATATATATATCTATATATATATATATATATATATATTTGTCTTTCTATATAACAATATACCTTATAATTTTTTTCCGAAATTAAGGGGTCATAGATAAATTAAACATCCCACAAATTCCCCTGTTCTCGAGAGCCAAATTCCGGGAGCCAGTCCCAGTCAAATTTGTTGCCTCTTTAGTCTGCCACTTTTCCAAGTCAAACCTTAACTTTGACTGACCCTATATCCTCCATACGAGCTCGGATTTGAGTGTCATTCACACCATTGGAATCAAGGCAACGATCACTTCAATGTGATGCTGAGTTTGCTGCAATTTGACCACTCTTAATTTTGAACATTTATGAGCCCTCTTGGACTTCTGCATGTGTCTGGAGCCTCCTGGATCAATCCTCCCCACTTAGGAGCTTTTGGTCCTCCAAAAGCATGAAAATAATTTGCAACTTCTTTCTACCTTGTCTGCACTACAAGTGTCCTGACAGGTCACACTTCCTTCTCCTTCACCTTTGTCCTTCGGAGCCATAAGTGATGAGCCGACACCTGCATCCTCTGCAAACCTATAGTACATTTTTTCAAATTACATGCTTAATTTACATGACCACCTAATGATGCAAGCATCCCATACTTTCCACGAATTTATAACACATACTCTATGGTCAAGTTTACATCAAAATGGAAATTGTTATCACTCCTTCGGATCTCCAAGGCTGAGGAAGAGTCCAGCTGAGGTAACCACAGACCAACCTTTTGACTTGGTAGCTAGCCCTACCAAGCCGAAGAGGGCTCTCTCAAAAGGATCACAGCCAAGAGAGTTGGATGGATTGGGGTTTTAGCCTATATATAGTAGCTCAAGGTTTGTTTGATTTGATTTTGAATGGGGTAGTCACTCGATGAGTGAATTAGGTCAGAGAGTGAGCTAGGTCAAGGAAAAAAAGAATCAAAACTGCATACATTTGATGGGGAAAGGTAGACAAGTTACTTTAACACTTTGTAGTATAGTGATGAAATGGTTTAGACTGGTGAGGTGCTAAAAAGATCATGAAAAGCATGAATTCTTTTTAAACTGAAGAAATGAAACAATTTATGATGATTTTCCCAAAACAGAGCATAGAAGATGAATTCTGCTTATCACACCTTGAAAATCAAATATATTTAGAAGTGAAATGGATCATGGAAGGTACAAAACATTCACACATATGTAACTAAAGATGAAACAATATCAAAATACCATGCCACAGGAATTCCACCAAAATAGTTGCAACTCATCCGATATATTCCATGCCAAAGTCTGAAACACTAATACATTATCCAATGGAGTCCAACCTGTAGAATGACTAAAATATTACATGATATAGGTCTCAAAACCAACTCATCCTACCCTTAGGGGTCGAATCCATGAGAGGAGGAGTAGTTACAATAAAAACTAACTGATACCTAGATTGTAGGGTGGTCAAAGTGACTCATCCCTATCTTAAGTGAACTGATTCATTACAAGTCATGGAAACCATTTACCTAATGTACTTAACCTAGGTAACAGTAAAAACATAATAATTACATTAACCACATAAACTACATTGGTAAAACATTGATTTCCCATAGGTAAAAATCGAATTTGGAGATAAACAATGAAAAACTGGGCCAACTGTCAAACGCGCAGTGTCTGTGTCAAACACGCAACGCCATCTTCAAAACCACTTTTTCCTGCCTTCCCGGTGTCCAAAGTGAGTCCAGGATAGCTCATTGGAAATCTTATCCTGTCTAGCTTCCAAAAATTCCCTTGGTTTTCAAAATGGGATTGATTCTACCCCCCAAAATGCCATTCTCCCAAGACTACTCAAATGCGCAGTGCCTGGTCCAGAAATGAGGCAGAAACATGATTTTTAGGTAGTTTTTTTGCCTTTTTCATCTACCAGTTTTGCATTCCAGGGCTAGAAATAGGTTTTCCTAGATTTATTGGTCCTTATGAATCCACAGGTGGCTTCCATTCATCCAAAAATTTTCTCTAAAAGGTGTGCAGCGCATAAGGTGCTGCGCATTTGACCAAGGAGCTGATATGAAATTGCCTCAAAAAAGACAGGAAAGACAATATTACAAAAAATGAACCAAGAGTCTTCAAAATTGGTCAAGGAGCTGATGTTTGGTGTGGCTAGGCATGGAGTGAAGCCTCTACAAGTATATCAAGCTTCTTCTTTTCTTCTTGGTGAGTTAGGGCTTCAATTCTTTCCCTAGCAGCCTTGAGCTTTGCCCTTTCTATTTGGTTTCTTCGGCAATAATACTTTGTCATCTTTCTCTGAATATCAGTGTCTCTTTTGGCCTTGTCTAGGAGCTTTTCAAGATGGTTGTTCACCCTAGCAAGCCAATCCTCCTAGTTCTCATTGATCATTTTGGCAAATTGTTCATTTAGTGTGAGCTCATTAGCTAGTTCAACATCTTTATGTTTTTCTAGCTCCAATGCTCTTTTTAGGCCTCTCGTGCTTGGCCTTCTTCTTGGCACCTGTTCCTCTAGTTTGTCACTATATTCTCCATATGCTTCATCAAGTAAAGCCTTATCCTTTTCAGCCTTCCTCTTTACCTTGATGAGCTGAATCTCCATGAGCTCATGTTTGGTCTCAAACTACTTGTTTTCCTGCTCATAATATGAGATGATGTATTTTTCCCTCTACAAGTTGACCTGGAGCTCCCTGATGAGTGCATCATTTTCGTTGATGACAATGCTTGTTCTCTAACTGTCATCATGCTCACTTAGTGTTACACTAAAAAATGTCACCATGACTATTTACAGTTAGTATGGCTCAATCAACAGTCATGCTACCCTCTTAGGCAAGTCTTATGCCTCTGCTATCCATCTCAAACTCAAAGAAGAGAGAAAGTCTTGTAAAAAATGTGTTTATCTCTGGGGACACAGGTTCTCTCAAGCCTTACCTGCGGGGACGCTCACAATGTTCACAAAAGTTGCGTCCTAGGACGCTCTGTATGTTAAGGGACAGGTGCGTCCTTCTGTAAAAGGCAAAATGCGCAAGTTTCATCTTAAAAAAGTTACTTGTGGTTACTTCTAGAACTTTCTAGAGGTCGGTTTGATGAAATGGATGCGCCTCCAGTTGGTTCATGTATCCCTATTAAGGAGGAACTTATCCCATCAATAAGGGAGCTATCCCACCCAAAGATGGGGATTATCCCATTGATGGTGGACCTGAATAACCTCTTTACAGCACTATAAATAAAGGCATTGAGCCAGAGGGAGGGGAGGTTGAAGCTATACATTTTCTTTGGGTAAATGCTGCAGGAATTAGGACTCCCATTTAGAACCTTGTGAGGAGAGATTGTCTTTGCTTGATTCTACTTGGAAGTGGGTGAGCTTTGTCAAAGTAGAGGAAAACCCTTGATGGACCCTGGGAGGAACTTGCACAACACCAAGGCCAGGTTGTAAGAGTTTCTTTGTTTCGTTATTAATACAAACTGGTTCATTTTTCTCAATAGCTTGTGTTAATGAGTTATTTCATGTGTTCCTTGGTCTGCATGTTGAATATATGTTTTATTATATGAGATGCAAGTGCTTGGTAATTGTTTGATTGTTTGTGGTTGCAGGAATTGATGTGAAGGAGGAGCTCATCCGGATCGGCAAGGACGGACTACAACAACAGCGTTTTGGAATAAGGTAAGCCTAAACACTTGTAGTTTTCATGTTTTAAAAGGTGTATTTAGAGAAAGATCGCTCCATTTTGTCTTGTTTGTCGCTAGAGAGTTTAGACTCCTAGGGAGGTCAGTTGTGTCCGCACAAACGACTTTTTCCGCCACGACAAATTGGCGACTCCGCTGGGGAAGCCATTAATGTGAAAGTCTTTTCCTTTGTGTGAACTTTGCTCTGAGAAAATCATTTTTATTTTCTGGTTTTTGACTGTGAGAATTAGTATTTGGGTGGCTTAGCTTTAGATTTAGTTAGGTTTGGTTTTTCTTAACTTTTCCAGAAGGACGCACCCTCTGAGTACTGCACAGTGCGTCTTTGGACGCGCTGTTGCCGTTTGCACAGAGCGGGCCCGCGCCTATTCTAACGGGTTGCCTGCGTCTTCCTGTAAAAATTTAGGAAAACTCCATTTTTGCTTTAATTGCTTTTAGATTTTGTTTTTTCTTAGTGTTTTCTGCCTAGATCCTTTAGTACCCTGTCAAAAATTTTCACCTGAACTTGTTTTGTGAGCTTTGAGTGTTTTAGTGGATTTCAACGAAGTTTAGGCCTAGGGTTTGATTTTTGAATAGGTCCTGTAGTGACTTTGACGGTAGGAAGTTGTCCAGCCTTAGATCTCTCTGGTTTGTCAGCCTTCTTAGAAGTCGGGCCTGTCGTAAAGTCTCCTTGTGTGAGCAGCTTGCCATTTAAGTTGTCTTTTGGGTCAAATTTCGAATTACTTGTTTATAAAGTGTTGATTTCCATTTTACAAAAGAACAAAAAGATTAGAGTTTTGTTTTGACTAGTTTTTGGTTCTGCAATAAGCTAGTCCTTGATTTGATTGTGATCAAGTAAAACACCTTAGAATAATCATTGTTGGCTTTGCCTCATTAGGTTAATTAGGGTAATTTCCTTTTAATTTGTTTTTTGAGTGAATTTTCATATATTTCATAGTTTGCAATTGATTTTTATTAAAATAGATTTATGTTTTTCGTTAAATAGGAAAAATACAAAAACATCTCCTTTAAAAGTTTTGTTTCAAGTAGCATTTAAAGTTTTTGGAAGAAAAAGAGTTTTTTCGTGCAAGTAAAGAGTGGTCATGTTTTTATGCTTGAAAAAGACAAATGAATTGTTTCTTTGATTGTCTTTAATTAAGAAGTTGCTTTTATAAAAATTGCATTCTCTCAACTTTTTAGTTAAGCAATTCATCGAAAAAGTAAAGTAGTGGGTAAATCATCCTAGGTGCATTTTGTAGTGGTTTCGAGTCGAGTCAACACTCCACTGGTTTCACTTCCATCACCTTTTGACTTAAGAAACAACCTTAAAAGTAACGCTTAAATTAAAATCAATCTAGTAATTTTTATTTTTCTAGGGCTCTGAAACACCAACATAGCTTAGGCTAGGGTCTTGGAGTAGGTGAGTACTTAACTCTCCAAGACTACAAAACCAAACAGATAGTTTATCTTGAGTAGAATAAATCCAATTGTTTCAATTGCACTCTGGGAAAGCTCCTCTTAAAGGAGAAGCTCGTGTCCGAACCAGTGAGGGGATCATTCCCCCCTCGTTGGGAACGACGCCAGACAGTACGTATTACAAACGGTAAACCTCGGATTGACCATTGTCGAGGAGCCAGGGGTCACTTATCGGTAAACCTTGGATTACTGTCAAGGAGCCGGTAAGGGGATTGAGCTTGTTACTCTGCCCTTGCGTGCTGTCGGAGTTTAGACTGTTCCCCCAGGTGTAATTGTTGTGATTGGTAACTTTAGTGACCATAATCTTTAGGGTTCTACCGAGGTGACGGTGGAGGGAAGGTCCCACTGTACCTGGAGCAGACGTCGGTTATACTCACTTGGATTTTCCGAGGGGTTCACTTCACTTCGAGACGGTTAAAGTGGAGGAACTTGTGCCAGTCTATTCATTAAGCAGGTTGCCGGGGTAACTGTTCCACCCGCCATTTCTGTACTGAATCCAGCGAGGTTGGACTTCATCACCAACTAGCGCTTTTGGTCCGGAAGACTACTGTTTGTGTTTGGTTTGACGCTCTAGATTCTTTAGGCGTGTGCTTCAAATTTGTTTGCTTCTTTAAAAGACTTTAGGTGGTTTGATTTGAAATTTTTACTTTGTTTTCGTGTGTTGTAGTTAAAAATCTTTAATTGTGGCGGAATTACCGAGACAGTCCCGTCGACTTCGGGGCAAGTCTCCTGAGATTGTTACCGAAATAGATTTGTTAAGAAAACTCCGTAAATCGCGGGGTGAATCTCCTGAAGACATTCCGGGTCAGTACGAAGGGTTAAAGGTCCTTGTAACTCCTCCTAGTGACAGTAGAGTAGGTTCACCTGAAGAAGGAGAATCTTCCTTGGTAGTCCATCCAGATTACCAAAGTTTAGAGACAGGTTATAATCCCGAAGCTGTTTCAGTTTCTGAGCTTGTTGGTAATTTTTCGTCTGCTAGTGATACAGGCGAAGAACCTGAAATATCTGAACCTGTTACTCCAACTTCTAGTGTTCCAGATTCACCGAGAATAGAAAGAATTATCACCGAAAATCTTCCTACTGGTTTGATTGCTATAGAAGAACTTGCTCCAGAGGAGGATATAGGTGTCTCTAACCTTGAAGGTCAACTTACTATTGATCTAAGGGAGCGTGAATCCATCTTTTACAGTCCTCCTAGAAGTACTACTTGGTACCTTTCGTTAACCAATTATTTGGACAACTCAGGGGTAGGTTTTTCTCCACCTCGTACTCCTTTTCCACCTAGAGGTATTTATACTCCTGTAAATATGACTGGTCAGTCGTCCGTGTTTACTCAAAGTCCTGAATCTTTCTTACACGGCGGTCCTTCTGTTCCCACTGGGTATCAATCTCTTTCTGGTACCTTTGCGGGAGCATCTCCTCAACCCGTTGATCGTGGGTTATTAATTGGAAACAGTGGTAATGTACCATTGGGTGTAGGAGACATTTACATGATGTCAGGTTCAGTTCCCGTTTCTCAACCTCAAGGTGGCCAATTACCGCCTGGGGGGCAACCGCAGTTAACGCCTGGGGGGCAACCTCAAGGTACACAAATCGTGTCTGGGGGGCAACCTCAAAGTCAGTATGCACCTATGGTGCAATACGCGCCTCAAAGTCAACCCCAGCCTCAATATGTACCCCAGGGTCAACCTCAGTATCAATATCAACCTCAAGGATGGCAACCTCAAGGATGGCAACCTCAAGGATATCAACCCCAAGGTTATCAACCTCAAGGGTACCAACCTCAAGGTCAAGGTCAACCCCAGTATCAGTATTTACCTCAAGGTTATCAACCTCAAGGTCAATACTCGAGTCAAGGTTATCAACCGCCTCAAGGTCAGTCATATGTTCCAAGTATGGGAACTGCACCTTACAATTATCAATCCTACCCTCAATCCGGTTATGGATCTCAGTATCCTCAACCTGTTACGGGTCAATACCCTGGAATGTTAGTATGGGATCCATCACAGGGTCAACAGGTGTTGCAGCCAAGTGTACAGATGGTTCCTCAAGCTGGACAACCCGTAGTTTCTGGTCCAACCCAGCAACCGCAACCTGTCCATCCAAATGTTCAAACTTCTGTAACTTCGGTAGTTACTCAGCCGCCAATTGCACCTAGTACTCCATCTCAAACGGCTGCTGCAACTACCGCTACATCTACCATACTTACTTCTGGAGTATCGACGGCTCCAGTTTCTACTGTCCCTGTTACCACACCTCAGACATATTTACCGTTGTCTGGATCTACGATTCAAACCACGGTCCAGATGCCTATAGGTCAGCCTGGTATAAGTACGGTTGTTACTACTCAACCTCAATTTGTTCAACCTCCGTACCAGGGACAGTACCAACATGGGCAAGCTGTCCAACAACCGGTTTACCAGTATCAACCGTATCCTGGGTACACTTATCAACAACCTCAACAACCCCAGTACGGTCCGGTTAATCCTGGTTTTCCAGGAGGATATAATATCCCAAATGCGACTCCTGTTCCTAGTTATCCTGGATATCCTCCTCCTGGGGCTGGTATTGTGACCCAGAGTTTTAGAGATCCTAACCGGCAGTTACCGTTTATCGCAACTTTGGATTTACCAGACTTGACGCGCCTAACGAACGATCCAATTCAATATCTTCCGTTCTGGCCGCCAATGCCAAACAAGTTGCCCAATGATATACCCAAGTTTGAAGGTAAGTCTGGAGAGGATCCGTCCAATCACGTGATGACTTACCACCTCTGGTGTGCTTCGAATTCTATCTCAGATGATTCCATCCGCTTACGTCTTTTTCAGCGTACACTCATTGGTCTCGCGGCCAAGTGGTACATTGAGTTACCACGGGCCTCTTTTTACAACTTTAGCCAGTTAGCTACCTCGTTCTTAACTCACTTTCAGTTGCCGGTCAGATACGATAACGGCACGGAGTTATTAACTTCACTAAAACAATCGACGTCCACGTATATTTCTGATCACATTCACGAGTGGAGACGTCGTAGGAGGTTAGTGAAAGTTTTTATCCCGGACCAAATCTTAGCTGAATGGTTTGTCAAATCATTATTACCGAAGATTACTGAAGATGTAGCTAAGGCCGGAGTAGTTACTGAGGAGCAAGTCATTGCTCAAGCACAATACCTTGACTTAGTTTACACTCAGTCGGGTACATTACACGAGAAGATTCCGGATCTTCCAAAGTCGAATCAAATCGCTGCTACTCCTTCGGGATCTCATGCCGCTGATGGTATGATTGGTATCGTGACTACGAAGAGCAAGAAGAAGTCTTCCAAGGCTTCAAATACTCCAATTATCACTTTGCCTGATTCTCCGACAGGAGAGTCTTCTCCTCCTGAACTTACCGCCGATATTCACGCTGTAGAGTCATCTACGGCCAAATCAAAAAACGGTGGAAAGAAGAAAGGAAAGAAGAAGGCTAAAGCAGACAAGGCTCCGAAGGAGAAAACAGAAAAGTCGGAAACCAATGACGAAAAGCGCAAACCTCGATATCCTTGTCTTATTTGTGAAGAGGATCATTTTACGAGAGATTGCCCTCATCGGGCCGAGGTTGTGAAAATAGTCAAAGGTGCTCCCACTCCTGCTGTGTTAAAAAATCCATTTCCGGAGCAGGAGAATAAGATGATAGGTTCTTCTTCGAATGCCAGTGAAGAACCCATTTTGATGATGTCTCATGTGAGGATTGCGACTCGATCGCAAGATTATGGTAGTAAGAATCCTGTTGATGGTAAGGAAGCAGAATCTTCTCACTCTAACCCATCAACCTCAGCTCCTGGTTCCGATCCACTACAGATCGAAAAACCTAACCCAGACTTAGTGATTAAGCCGCCCGCCAAGGGTGTACTTCGAAGGTCTGCTTTCAATCCACATGCGAGAGCAGCCCAGAATTACAACATTGTTGAGGACTTAGCTGTTTCACCCTCAGCAATGTCGGCGTTAGAAGTGCTGCAATCATGCCCAGCACAACGAAAATTGCTTTTGTCGGCTATCGGAGCTGTTGATGTTCAGGATCCGAATCTAATGATCTTCGATCTAGAAAATAGTACACCGCGTCTCCCCCATCAAATGGCTTTCCAAATTCCAGTGATAGTCAAAAACAGGCCTATTCATCGGACTGTGATTGATGAGGGAGCTTCTACGTGTATTATGTCGATTCAATGTTGGAGATCCCTTGGTTCTCCTTCGTTGAACCAATCCCCCACCATCCTTAAGGCCTTTGATGGCCGTGGGTTCCGTCCGTTTGGTATTCTACAAGAATTGCCTATAGGGGTAGAAGGTAAAACCGTTAGTCTGGATG
Source organism: Pinus tabuliformis (assembly GCA_031772625.1). NCBI lineage: Eukaryota > Viridiplantae > Streptophyta > Pinopsida > Pinales > Pinaceae > Pinus > Pinus tabuliformis. The sequence continues at coordinate 89,573,189 of CM062818.1, forward strand.
TGGAAGTGGTTGATGCCCCTCTAGACTACAACCTTCTTTTGGGTCGAAGTTGGTCATATGCTATGACAGCGGTTGTTTCATCGGTCTTCAGAATAATCAAGTTTCCACATAACGGTAAGATCGTGACTATTGATCAGCTGACATACTTTTCATCCGACCCAGCCTCTTCAGAGAGTATCCAGCATGTCGGTAAGACGACAATCCCTTATAGGGACGTTGGTGTAGGTTTAGTTAAGGATTCCGGTTTACTGGGAACTTTTCCTCTCCCTCCACTCAACGTAGACCCTTCATTTGCGACAATTCATATGATTACATCAGAAAACATTATTTATGACGATCCTTGGATTGTCCCATCTGACTCTGAGATAGACTCATTCGGTGATGCTATGCCTTTGAGTCCATATGAAATTGCTTATGAAGCTGTCATGTCTTTTACCGACTCGCATTCAACCAAAATCGACCAAATGAATGTGGTCAGTGAAGAATCACTTTTCACCTCAACCTTAGAACGGATAGCGTTTCCCGAAGTCGTGTCATCTGACGAACAACTTCGCGAAATCCTAAGTGTAGATGATCTACCATGGGAGGATCTCCATCACAGATCTTCGTTTTTACCTAAGGATGATGCATTTGAAAATGATTTTTCATCTATCTTTACCGCTGAATATGTCAAAGACGCTCAGGATCCAACGAAACATTCTGATTCAGAGTTGAATTTGGGAATATTTCTCGTACTATTCCCATTGATATTTCAGTGAAGCCCGGAATTGAGGAGAACATTCATATAGGTGCCGCATGTACTGAAGAAGAAATCCAAATTTACAAGGCCCTATTCCAAGAATTCCGCGATGTGTTTGCCTGGTCTTACGAGGAAATGCCGGGAATCGATCCTGCCATTGTTGTTCATGAAATAAAGACCTACCCGGATGCTAAACCCGTCCGGCAACGGTTGCGTCAGATTCACCCTCGAAAAGCGGCTGCGATTAAAGCAGAAGTCGAAAAGCTGTTGAAAGCAGGTTTCATTTATCCGATCCCGTTAACGGATTGGGTATCGAATATTGTTCCGGTTAACAAGAAACAAGGAACAATAAGAATCTGTATCGACTATAGGGATATAAATCGAGCTTGTCCAAAAGACAACTATCCTACGCCTTATATCGATCAAATTATTGATGATTGTGCCGGAAGTGAAATGTTTTCCTTCATGGATGGTTTTTCGGGCTATAATCAAATCAATATTCTACCTGCCGACCAACCAAAAACGGCATTCATTTGTCCATGGGGGACATTTGCTTATTGCAAATTACCTTTTGGGCTTAAGAATGCCGGGGCTACTTTTCAACGGGCGATGTCTTATGCATTTCATGACATCAAGCACATTGTGCAACCCTATCTCGATGATTTGCCTGCTCATTCTTTACATCGAGCTGATCACCTTGTCCACCTACGAGCAATCTTTATGAGGTGTAGGCATTATCGAATTCGGTTGAATCCCCACAAGTGTGTTTTCTGTATAGAAACAGGTCGATTGCTGGGATTTGTTGTTTCAAAAGCCGGCATTCGCGTCGATCCCTCGAAAGTCGAGGCTATCATCAAATTGCCTCCTCCTTCGAGTTTGCGCCAACTCCAAAGTTTGCAAGGGAAAGCAACTTTTTACGCCGATTCATCCCAAACTACGCCGAGGTCACTAAAGGTTTTACACGGTTGTTGAAACAGAACGCACAATTCTTTTGGGACGAGATTGCCCAACAATCTTTTGATGCACTTAAACACGCGTTGACCCATGCACCGTTGTTGCATCCTCCCAACTACAACCAGGACTACTTCTTATACCTCGCAGCTTCGCATTCCACCATTGGAATGGTGTTAGTTCAAGAAGATGAATTCGGAGCGGAGCATGTGATATATTATCTTAGTAGGACCTTGAATCCCACTGAGCTAAAATATTCGCATGTGGAGAAATTGGCCCTGGCAGCCGTTCAAGCTGTCCAGCGTTTTCGTCACTACATTCTTCTCCGTAAAACTACAGTTATTTCGGATTGCAACCCTATGATTTATATTTTGACAAAACAATTGCTAGGGGGCAAGTACTCTAAATGGATCGTTATCCTGCAAGAGTTCGACTTGGAGTTCGAGAAGTCCAAGTCTAAGAAATCCTTAGTTTTTGCGGAATTGATGTGTGATTTCCCGAGTGCTGACACAGAGACTGTGGCAGAAGAGTCCATTGCGGACGAATCTTTGTTTCTTATCAGTACTGTAGATCCGTGGTACGGGGATATAATCATCTATCTCCAAACCCAAACCTTTCGGCCTGAAGCTTCCAAAGCGAAACGTCGAAAAATTCGGTTTCAATCCCAGCCATATAAAATTATTGGAGATACACTTTATCGCCGGGGGGCAGACTTAGTTTTTCGACGTTGTTTAACTCACGAAGAGGCTGAGAGAGTTTTGAATGATTGTCACTCTGGAGCATGTGGCGGTCATATGTCTGGGTATGCCACAGCTCAGAAGGTGTTGCGCGCTGGCTATTTCTGGCCGTCTATGTTTAAGGATTGTATCATTGCCGTCAGGAAATGCCACAACTGTCAAGTGTTTGATCGCAAGATGCGCGCTCCACCTGCTCCTCTCCACCCTATAATTGCCGCTGGTCCATTCGCCAAATGGGGTATCGACTTTATTACTTGTAACCCTCACTCGGCCGGGGGGCATGCGTATATCATCCTTGCGGTTGATTATTTTACTAAGTGGGCCGAGGCGATGCCTACATTCGACGCAAGCGGCAAAACAGCTGCAGTTTTCGTATTCAATCATATCATAACTAGGTTTGGTGTCCCACAAGCAATCATTACTGACCATGGGAGCCATTTTCGAAACATCATGATGACTGAGCTTACAAGCCAGCTTGGTTTGCGCCACGATAGCTCTACTCCTTATTATCCGCAAGCCAACGGTTTGGTTGAGTCTATCAACAAAGTTCTAGTTATCATGATCCGACGAACCATTGGTGTTCATCGGTCGAATTGGCACAACATGTTATTTTCAGCGCTATGGGCATTCCGAACCTCAGTGAAAAATTCAACAGGGTTCACTCCTTTCCAGCTAGTTTATGGCTTGGAAGCTGTGTTACCCATTGAATGCGAAATCCCATCACTTCAAATGGCTGTCGAATTACTTCCAGCTACTTCCGAAGAGGAGAAACGTTTATTGTACTTGGCTAAATTAGATGAGACTCGACGTGACGCTACATTGGCAATCGAGACTCACGCGAAACGAATGAAAGCTCAGTATGATAGAAATGTAACCCCTCGAAGTTTTTCGGAAGGAGACCTAGTGCTATTATATGATCAAGCTAACGATAAGCTAGGTGCTGGAAAATTCGTTCCTATGTGGCATGGACCCTACATTGTAAAGCGAAAGCTAGCAAAAGGGGCTTATGAGCTGGTTGATTTTGATGGGGACTCTTTGGGTAAACCCAGAAATGGACTTTACCTAAAGAGGTATTATGCTTAAATGGTGGGTATGGAGAAATTTTTAGATAGGTTAGATTTTCTTTCTAGCTAGCATGTTTGTTAGTTTAGTCAGTGTGCTTAGCTTAGAGAGTGTGTTTTCGTCGTTATTCTGGCTTATCTTGGTTTTACTCTTGATATTGCAGATGTCGACGCCTCTCCAAACATACATTGGATTTGCTGATGGTGCTTGTCGTAGTACACGGAATATCTCTTCCGCAGCTTGGGTTATCTATTCGCCCTCTGACGAGTTAGTTTCTATGCATGGGGTAAGCCTCGGTCAAACAACGAACAACATTGCAGAATACAGTGCAGTGGTTGAATTATTATCCGAATCTATTTCATTTGGAATTCGACGTTTGATAGTGAGGTTAGATTCTGAACTTGTTGTATTACAGCTTAATAGAGTTTATGCCATTAGAAATCCTGTGTTATTAAGGTTGTTTTTGAGAGTGCGTCTCTTGGAACGTGAATTTGATTACATTGAATATCAGCATATTCCAAGGTCTTTAAATACATTAGCAGATGCAATTGCTTCTCGAATGTTGGACAGACATTTACGATAATCATGCAAGTAAATTTAAAAACATTTCATCACATATGTTAAACAAGATAAGCCGGTAATAGTGATATATATATAGATAGGAGTGTGTCAAAAAATATACATCGTCTTCGATCATAGGTTGAAAAACACCTTATGATCGGCAAAAATGATAAGTACAAAAAGTCAAAATGTCACATGTGACTACAAAAGTGACTAGTCAATCACTGGTGGTGCTCTCTGTATGACACCACTGCGCGGGCTACCTTACGCAAAAATCTCCTAAACGGTCCAGGGACCGCGACTACGAAGCGCTGAAGCCTGGTAGGAATGTCGTCCATAGTAGTCTCAGGTATATCTGCCGTGAGACGCTCTAGATCATGCTCCAACTCAGCTAGTACTTCTGCAGCCGCGTCCTGTGGGGCCGGTACCGGTGCAGCTGGATGTAGTCTATCAAAAGGCCGGAGGTTGGCTGGACGCTGTGGACCAACATCTGCATTTTGAAAATTTTACTGTTAGTTTTGAGACGATATATATGAAAAATAAAAAATATACATAATTAGAAAACTTGTGAAAAATAAAGTACCTCTGTCATCCCATTGTTCTCCCGGTGGAAGAACCATGTCCGGATCACCTCTAAAATCCACTCCGGCATACGGAAAGTCCTGTATCGAAAAAACCTGGTCCTCTAACCAGTGAAAGTAACTATCTGAGAATCGAACCACCGCCATGCCCTTGTCAGGATGCCGGGCCATCACCGCAACCCATCGTATCATCTTTGGCTCCCGAGGACCCAAGATATCAACAGTGAGTTGCTGAGGGATCAGCATTGGAACTCTCTCCAAGGCAAAGCTCATGACTAGAGGCCCATATCCAAAAGTTTTTAGTCGTCCGTTCTTTGCCTTGGTCAGTTGGCTCTTCATATGAGCCGACACAGCTTCACACCAGTTGAAAATGGTGCCTTGGTAACAGTCAATTGCCATCCGCATTTGGGATCCGGAAGCAATGTGTAAAGCGGCCGCGCCGCAAATTCTGGTAACCGTGAACGCTATGACTTTGAGTTCACGCAGAGTGATGTGTTTTATCTCTATGCCTTTCGAATGGTGAGCCCCAGGTGTGCACCACTCGTCACGGAGACTATCAAGGGATTGGCCACCCGGCCTAGTCCCCGCAAGACTGAGTTGCTCGCCTCTGTTTGGCAAGCCAGTGAGAAAGTATACATCCGAGGGCTCTATCTCGAGCTGGTGCCCTCCTATGTAAAAGCATTGTTCTTGAACGTTCCATCGCTCAACCAGCCATTCCAAGAATCTTACCTGGCCCCTCATGCCCGGTATGGTCCAGTATTTGTATAACCCGCATGCTCTTAGGGCATCCAGGGAAGGTTGATGATTTATTGCAACTTCATCATCCTCTACATGCTCTCGTTCTCTCCAATCTAACATGGTTAATGCCCTGCACACCAGAAATAGTCATTAGAAATTGATTTGGGATTTTTTAGATAGTTATTTGAGGGGGTTGGGGTTTTGAAATGCGCATTTCACGGAAGACGCACCCCGACTTTACAGCACAGGGCGCCCGGACGCGGCTGGCCTGAAGGCGGACCGCGTCTTCCAACCATTTTCCTGTATAGGAAAAAGTCGGGGGACGCGGGTCACCCGAAGGGCACCCGCGTCCGCCGAGAGGCGCATTCCAAAACCAAAACCCCCCCAAAAAAATGAAACTAAGACCTAAAAATTAATTCTAAACGGATAGAAATGCAGAGTAGGATGTGTAAAATACCTGGATAAGACGGCGTTCGATTCCGACGGTCGGATTTTCCGCAGCGACCACGGGAAGTTTCTTGTCAAAAGCTCCTTTTTCAACCTCAACAGTGAAACGGTAAAAATGACATGGTAAAAGGTCTTTTTATAGGTTTTTTGGATGAATTAGTTCATTTTTTACCATGAAAAGATGTTTTTCGATGTATTTTTGCCTATTTTAAACAGGTATGAGTAATGTGTTGCTTTTGTGCAGGACAAAGGGATTTCGAGGGAAATTGTCATTTTTCACGAACAAAAATATCAGAGTCATCTTTTAAGCCCTTTTCTGACTCCTAAAACATGAAAAGATCGCCGAGCATTTCTTTTACACTCGTTAAAACGGAATTAAAAGACGGTCCCCTTTTAGCTCTTTTCTGACCGCAAAATCAGGAAAAGATTGCCGGGTTTTTGTCGTTTCAAACTCGATAAGGAAATAAAACGACGTGTCCTTGATCGCTTTTTACTTTTCAGGTCAACGACACTATTATGAAAGTACTCCTTGGTTGCAAGATCAAGCGGTTCCCCCAGGTATTATTTTATACTTTTTCGGGCTTGAGGGACACAAATGTACGAAAAAGTTCAACGTGGAGTCTCCTTTAGTTTTTTCAGACTCTCTAAAATTGAAAAACGCCGAGTTTCTCCTATACTGGGCTCGTTAAACTTTTACAGTAGAGGACTTGTTCAATTACAAACAGGAACGAACCACTCCTTCCTAGGGTTCGAATTTAAACTAGGTTGGACTCGTCCGAAGGATGAGCTTATAATCAAGCATATGTTATCCTCCTCAAGCTTGTTAAAAATAAAGAGGTACTTGCCAGAAATGGTGGGGGAAAAGAGAGAAGAATGAACCTGTTTGTTACCTTTTGTCTCGAAAGAAACTTTATTACCGCTCTTGAACACGACACTTTTTCATTCACCTGGGTTGGGAAATCTTTTACCTCACAGTTGATCAAACCACTTTGAAAGTCTTTAACCGGGTTCCGGGGATTAACTTTGAGTTATTCGTCACCAAGCCATCTGTCGTGTCGTTATGTGTTCAAGAGGTCTGCAAACAAAACTTTCATCTGCAAAATACTTGTCATCCATTTGACCATCACTGAGTCAGTCCTTACAGCAACATTTCTTCAACTTGAACAATGATTTCGTGTTGCGGGCTTGCCTGCAACGGGTCGCTTTCTATCGACATCGACACATTATCTAGAAAGATGACTTAGGAATCGACAGTACCTTGAAGTCTACATGCATCAATGGCAGGTTTCTCGCCTTTGACGTCAGTTTACATCATTGACTTTCGATCAAAGGATTCCGTGAAGTGTTCGACATCAAAACATCTATTCACATTTCACGGGTTGTGCTTGGTACTTTGAGAACCATTGACATTACTGGTGGTCTCTCTCACGCTTGTTAACAGTTTACATCATTGACTGGTAATCAAGTGGTTTCTAACCTGTTCGACATCAAATCATTTAATCACATGGCTAGAATCGTACCAATTCGGGAAGTAGAAGTGAAGACCCTGGATCTAGTTTCTACCATCCAGGCTGCGAGGAGTTTTGTATTCATTATCTATGTAGACTAATCATAAACAGATGGCTGCGTCCATACTGTGTCTACAAAAGTCTATAAAAATGATGTACTGCAAGATCATTCCTGTATCAGAGTAGTTAGTCAATTAGTTAAAGTTTTGAATCTGAGTATGGGAATGCCTACCTCAGTGATGATATAATCTTATACATGTATTTTGTGTTGAAAATTGCAGGTTCCAACCAGGTCATCCACAAGATAATCCTTGAAATGATAAAGCGCTTCATCCTTCCTAGAATTACAAAACCCTAATCTATTCCAGGCTTCGCACTTTAGGGGGCAATCTGTTACACTAAAAAATGTCACCATGACTATTTACAGTTAGTATGGCTCAATCAACAGTCATGCTACCCTCTTAGGCAAGTCTTATGCCTCTGCTATCCATCTCAAACTCAAAGAAGAGAGAAAGTCTTGTAAAAAATGTGTTTATCTCTGGGGACGCAGGTTCTCTCAAGCCTTACCTGCGGGGACGCTCACAATGTTCACAAAAGCTGCGTCCTAGGACGCTCTGTATGTTAAGGGACAGGTGCGTCCTTCTGTAAAAGGCAAAATGCGCAAGTTTCATCTTAAAAAAGTTACTTGTGGTTACTTCTAGAACTTTCTAGAGGTCGGTTTGATGAAATGGATGCGCCTCCAGTTGGTTCATGTATCCATATTAAGGAGGAACTTATCCCATCAATAAGGGAGCTATCCCACCCAAAGAGGGGGATTATCCCATTGATGGTGGACCTGAATAACCTCTTTACAGCACTATAAATAAAGGCATTGAGCCAGAGGGAGGGGAGGTTGAAGCTATACATTTTCTTTGGGTAAATGCTGCAGGAATTAGGACTCCCATTTAGAACCTTGTGAGGAGAGATTGTCTTTGCTTGATTCTACTTGGAAGTGGGTGAGCTTTGTCAAAGTAGAGGAAAACCCTTGATGGACCCTGGGAGGAACTTGCACAACACCAAGGCCAGGTTGTAAGAGTTTCTTTGTTTCGTTATTAATACAAACTGGTTCATTTTTCTCAATAGCTTGTGTTAATGAGTTATTTCATGTGTTCCTTGGTCTGCATGTTGAATATATGTTTTATTATATGAGATGCAAGTGCTTGGTAATTGTTTGATTGTTTGTGGTTGCAGGAATTGATGTGAAGGAGGAGCTCATCCGGATCGGCAAGGACGGACTACAACAACAGCGTTTTGGAATAAGGTAAGCCTAAACACTTGTAGTTTTCATGTTTTAAAAGGTGTATTTAGAGAAAGATCGCTCCATTTTGTCTTGTTTGTCGCTAGAGAGTTTAGACTCCTAGGGAGGTCAGTTGTGTCCACACAAACGACTTTTTCCGCCACGACACTTAGGTCAACTAAGTCAAAATATTGCTATGTCTCATGGAGGTCCTCCTCCTACTGCTGGATCTTTGTCTCTATCATCTTTTCCTTGACCTTATGTAGTTGCTTTACTGATGAAGAAGGCAAGGCCCCTCCCACAATCTGTGGGGAAAACACTCATCTATGTCCTCTTTGATAATTATGTGTCAAATTTCCCAAATCAACCCCTTTAGGCTTGGTGACCTCACCCTATTCAATGTGCTCTTGCTCTCGGATTTCATCTTTGTTAGGTGAATGAATATTCTCATGGAAAGATGATGATGGAGGTGATGGTAAGGCTGACTCATCAGATGAGGATGAATGATCTATGGGTTGAGATGGAGGAATGGAGGTGGAAGGATGAGATGATGAAGGGATGCTTTGAACATTCTAAGTAGATGAATGAGTGAATATGGGATTAGATATGAAGGTACTTCATGAAATGTTGAGTTCCTTGAGATGATAAAGGACTATGATTTTAATGAGGGAATGATGAAAGAGACTCTTCATTTGATCTTTATACTCACTCTTTATGGCAATGTAGGCCATCTTCTCAACACTCCGGAAAAGATAGTATGATATATTGAGCATTTTTACCCTAGTGAAATGCATTAAAATCCGGATGTGATAAGAATAGAGCCTATAAAATCTACCTTCACATGAAAAATATTTCATAATAATCTTCATCACTGGGACATATCTTTCAAGGAGCTGTGAAATAGGAAAATAACCCCTTCTTTCTTTTCAGTACCTTGGTTTCATGTAAGGCTCATAATAATGTCTCTCCAAATCACCTTGTTTAAACCATTTCTCCCCAACATCTGGGATTCCAGTAGTAGCTGATATAATGGCAGTAGATAAAGTAAAAGTGATACCTGCTAAAGTGACTTGGTTGTCTTGGAGTTTAGATATGAAGAGCCTAGTCAAATCAGGATGGCATTGGACTGCTTGAACATGCCCATAGAAATCATAACATCGTAGATATTTGAAGGATATCACTATCATAGGAGATGCCAAGAGTTACCTGAGATCTGTGGGCTCAAATCTGTGTATTTTGCCTCCTTTGTGTATTTTCTTTACCTCTATTTCTTCTCTATCTGTTTCCTCTTCCTCACTATGTGGTTTGTATTCCTCTTCTGCCATGGTGTTTAATATCAAACCCTAGGAGGTATAAGGTAGTTGGAATGTGGTTTTTTGGGAATAAGAAATGGGGAAGGGTAAATATGAAGGAGGTGGGTGAAGGGATATATGTAATGGAGGAGGATATAAGGGATTAGTATGATAGCTTTTGGGATGGGGGAAATTGTTGCAATGTAGGGGGTTTGGGAGCCTAGGTAGTTGTGGCACCTAGGACTTAGGGTTTTGGGACAAAGGGTTTAGAGGGTATTTGGGATAAAAAGGTTTAGGGAAAAGGAAGGAAGGTGCAGGGGAGTGTATAAAGGAATTGAGAGTGCAAGGGTAGTTTTGGGGAAGATCTAGGGTTTAGATATAGGATAAACACCAAATCTCCAATTAAACCTTTAAACACTTTGGGAGTGACTTAAGGAGGAAGAAACACACATTCCTTAGCTGGTACTTACTTGTTTGGAGGTTGAATGCACTTTGGAGGAGCTGAGGAGGTGATTGTAGCCTTCCTGGACAAACGCACAACACAAATGGAGAGTGTGCAACTCCTCAGGAAAACGTGCAGTGCCTTAAGGGAATGTGCAGTGCTTTAAGGAAACATGCAACATCAGATAAACGCGCAGCGCCCGAAGAGAACATGCTGCGCCAGAAGAGAACGCACAGTGACACAAGCGAACGCACATCGCCTGCTCTGTTTTGCTGATTTTCACCCAGAACTGTAAAAAGGGTCTCTTGGGGTTTTCTCAATCAGTGGTAGGAGGCAAATGAAGCTGAGTTTGAAGCCAAGAAGTCCTTTATAGCTGAGTGAATTTGATCTTTTAAATTTAAAACCCACTTTCTAATGTTTCATTTCACCTTTTTGACCTCTTTGCTAATTTCCTTTCTGACTTTTTCCTTTGCAGGTGGATGATGTTGGAGTTTTGGCAATATTTACTTTTGAATATTGCTTGGATGATATTGGCAATAGAGTTTGAGTAAAAAGCTAGGAATAGTGACTTATTACATATGATAAACATAAAATTACATAAATAAATAAAATTATTACATCTCTCTTTTTGAAATAAAATTACAATCTGAAACAAAACTTATACTTTTGGAATGAAAATTAGAGCTTTGGAAACCATAGTTACATGTTTGCAAATCCTCTTTGAATGAAAAAGGGATATTATTTCTTTCACTCTCATGCTTTTGCTGGCCTTATGCAGTGAATGGTGTTTTTATTGGACCTTGGAGGAATGAAACCTAGTGACCTAATGGGACCTTGAATAACCAGACTTCATGTAGACTTGACTGACACAAGACATGATGAAATGAACTTTTAAAATGAATGTATGCTTAGTAAGACACAGGAAGGTGGGCCAACAAATATTGATTTTTTGAGGGAGAGTGGGATTTTGACTTGGGCTACCATCAGTGAGTAAATTTTTGCATGAGGACCTAGGTGGAATGATAAAAATTTCAACATGGGACACTAATATGATATAAAAGAGGAGTTTTGATCACTCATGGCAGTATGCAAATAATGAATCTAATAGAAATAATACCTCAACTATGAAAACAAGGACAAAATATCAATGTTGCTTCAACTAGTGATGGAAAACACATCATCACTTTTACAATGTAAACTGCAACACATGATTTACAAAAATAATGCCATGACAAGTTAACACATCTAGAAAAACCATTTCTCACTTATCAAAGTGAACAGGTCATCTTCCTGTGGCGGATTTGTTTGTTGATCAACTTTTTCAACTGGTTTCTGCATGGGAGTTTTTTTTTTAAGGCGCTTCTCTGGATGGAGCCTCCAACACGTGCATATTTGATGACCACCTCTGTTGCAATAACATGCTTCTTCTCATGTTGTGGAGAAGGCCTTTCATGCCTCATCCTCTTTCATGTTGTCGTTCTCTTCCAGCACTCAGCAAACACATGGTTATGTCAACTGCAAAAACTACATGTTTTTCAATGCCATGATTTACATTCATCATTAACAACATGATTGTAATTGAACTAAAAATTAGAATACTGAGACTGTTTATACCTTTCCTGGTTGTCTCTGGTGTAATTATGTCGATGAGAGCTTACCTCAGCTATTTCTTTGCAATGTGCACTATCATGGGATGATGGTGATGTCTTCCCATTATTCTCTTTCCTAGACGGTTTCAACAATGTCTCGGAAGCATCTGACAACTTTGAGCATTCTCCTTCAATATATCCCAAACCTGTGAATCATGGTCTTTACACAACCTCCAATGGCTGAGTTATACCTTGGTCATTAACACCAAGTCCTCCTCCTTTGTACCCCATCTTGGTAAGGAGTCTCATGCGAGTCCCTATAATGGGTATCTCCACATTTCCAATAGAAATAATATCATGTTAATATGAAACTGGGGATTGATCACAACTGTTTATCTTAGATGTCAATTTTGAAACAGGTGATGAGATATTTTCTAAGCCTTTGTCACACCTCAACTCCTCCAAGGTATTTTCCATGGCTTGTAGCTGAAGCTGCAGTCTCCGCTTCTCATCTTTCTCTTTTTGTAGAAGCCTCCTTAATTCAGCATCCTTTTCTTGAAGGATTCGGTCATTTTTCTTCAATTCTTCCAAGGCTACTTATGTGGCTTGCAACTGAAGATGCAATTGATGCTTCTCATCCTTCTCTTCTCATAGAAGCATATTTAATTCACCATTATCTGCTTGAACACTTTGGTTGATCTCCTCACTCGAATGATGAGAATATGATGAGGGTGATGAACATTCACTGGAAGGTGTGGATGGAGCATCATTCTCTGCTCTTTCTTTCTCTCGTTCCTCATAAGCTTCATAAATTATGTCCACAATTTTGGAAATCCTTAGCATGGCCTCGTACGTGTATTTTTCATCCTCCATTGCTAACCATTCAATCATTGTTCACGCTCGCAATTCACATCAGCGAGAAGACAACTCCAATACCAAACTTGATTCGGGGTCCTTCAGCTACTGGAATCATCCAAGATCTTTTACTTCTGTGATGTTGTTATAATTGCATTTAAAAGATCATAAAAGAACACATATGCATGCTTAAGCAAGAGGAAATATGACAACGATCAACAAATCATGAACACGACACATTTGATAGCGGAGTTCGTCCAAGGAGGAATACGTCTTTGGGCTCAGTGTCAAGATGGTGTTGACCGCTTCATATAATAATGGAAATGATGGTGATGTACTTGGACAACACTTTTTCATAGCAAGGTCATATGCCTTCAAACAAGAGTTTTTTTCTCTCCACAAGACGTTCTACTTACATGAATTCTTACTCAAGAAGGTTTCCTCTCAGCATGAAAACTTAACATGATCTCACACAATGTGGAAATGAGTATCCCTTCAACATAGTTACACAAGGATTTAAACAACAATACATAGCATGAAAATCTAAATACATCTCACATAATGTAGCAAAATTGATCCCACAACATAACATCAAGCAAGGATCTCAAAACATAATACATCATCTGAATAATTATGAAGGAAAACATGACAAGACTGATTCAAGTACCTTTACCTCTAAAGTTGTCCAAAAAATGGAAGGCTCAGCTGAAAAATATGACTACACCACTAAATTTCTATCATAGTGAGGTGTAAAATCAACTATCCATTTGTCGAATTTTGACATCGTCAAAATCTGGGCTTGTAGGAATCTTTTAGATTCCCCGTGATTCTCCAAAAAATTTGATCTTGGGACTGACTGGAGATATGCAACTCAGATCACAAACTTTATCTCAACATCATGATCCTTGCGAGATTCTGAGACATTTGATTATAAATTTGGCTGCATTCTGACTTTGGTGAATTTCAGCCTCCAAGGAATCTCGAAGATTCCCTCAAGATTCTTCAAAGATTCTTCTCTGTTGGGAATCTGAAAATCTGATGCTCAGATGGTGATTCTGATTTCACCATTGTGTTCCCTACGAAATTACAACTAAAATGACTGTAAACTTCATATCATTCTGACAAAATAAAAATTTACCTCCCCATGGAATCTTTCAGGCATCAAGGAATATTCTCTGCAAAAGATTTTCTATCTCGGAATGCATGCCATCATGGTTCCGCCTCTAGGTTGCAAATCATGGTTCAACTCCTGGCTCAGGGTTTCGCAGCCTTGGTTCCGCCTTTGCAATAAAATAATAATAAGTTTTGAGAAACGCGTCGATCTCCTCCCCCATGCATATGTTGACTATCGAGCTTAAGTACTGTTGGGAGGGTGATTTCTCAAGAGCCAAGTCAATGGCACATTAGTAGCACAACCTGGCAGAAGGTGCACAGTTTTTATCTGAGTAGGGTCAGGTTTTAATCCCCACACCTGCCTTTTGGCATTGATATAATGCATTTGGAAATCGGTTACTATTGTCGGTCACCGTTATTTGAGAAACGCGTCGATCTCCTCCCCCATGCATCTGTTGACTGTCGAGCTAAGTACTGTTTGGAGGGTGATTTCTCAAGAGCCAGGCCGGTGGCACATTAGTAGCACAACTTAGTGGAAGGTGCACAGTTTATGTTTGAGTAGGGTCAGGTTTGAATCCTTGCACCCGCCTTTTGGCATTGATACAACGCATTTGGCAATCGATTACTGTTGTCGGTCACCATTATGTTTTGCAATTAATTATGGCGTTGCCTGCTTAGGGGCTGACCGTGTGAGCCGAGCGGGTTCAACACCCACCAGCACCCTTATCTCCATGGCTCCATAACGGGGATGGTCTGTGGGCCATGGGGCGGGGTTCTCGGTCAACTGGACCCCAACCCCAATCTATATATATATATATATATATATGTTGTTTTTACATGGACCGAGGGTGGCAGGGTTGACAACTAGCCCCCCATTTTAATTTTTGACTTATACATATATATCCAGATAGTTAACATTTGAGGTGGCGGGGTTGATGGCCCACCACCTATATATATATATATATATATATATATATATATATATATATATATATATATATATGTTTTATCTATATAATATATATGCCTATTTAATTTTTTTCCTGAAATTAAGGGGTCATAGACAAATTAAACATCCCACAAATTCGCCTGTACTCGAGAGCCGGATTTCGGGTTTCGGTCCTGGTCAAATTTCTTGCCTCTTTAGTCTACCACTTGTCAAAGTCAAACTTGAACTTTGATTGGCCCTATCTCCTCCATACGAGCTTGGATTTGAGTGTCGTTTGCACCGTTGGAATCGGGGCAATGACCACTTCGATTTGACGTTGAGGTTGTTACAATTTGACCATTTCTTAGCCCTCTTGAACTTTTGCATGTGTCTTGAGCCACCTAGATCAATCCTCCCCACTGAGGATCTTTTGTTTGTCCAAAATCATGAAAATAAATTGCAACTTCTTTGTACTTTCTCCAAACTACAAGTGTCCTGACAGGTCACCCTTCCTTCTCCTTCACATTTGTTCTTCGGAGCCATAAGTGATGAGCCGACACCTACATCCTCTGCAAACCTATAGTAATTTTTGGCAAATTACATGCTTAATTTACATGACCAACTAATGATGCAAGAATACCATACTTTCCACGAGTTTATAACACATACTCTATGGTCAAGTTTACATCAAAATGGAAATAATACCCCAGCTATGAAAACAAGGCCAAAATATCATTGTTCCTTCAACATTTTACAATGTAAACTACAAGACATGATTTACAAAAATAAGCCCATGACAAGCTAACACATCTAAAAACCCAATTTCCCACTTACCAAAGTGAACAGGTCATGTCCCTATGGTGGATTTGCTTGTTGATCAACTCTTTCAACTAGTTTCTACGTGGGTGTTTTGTCTTTAAGGCACTGCTCTGGATGGACCCTCCAACATGTGGCTATTTGATGACCACCTCTGTTGCAATGACTGCAATAAGACTTCTTCCTCGAGACCCACTTAACATGCTTCTTCTCCTGCTGCGGGGAAGGCCTTTCACGCCTTATCCTCTTTCATGTTGCCATTCTCTTCTGGCACTCAGCAAACACATGGTTATGTAAACCGCAAAAACTACATGTTTTTTGATGCCATGATTTACATTCATCATTAAAAACATGATTGTAATCGAAATGAAAATTAGAATATTGAGACTGTTTATACCTTTCCTATTTGTCTCTGGTGTAATTATGCTGATGAGAGCTTCCCTCAGCGCTTTCTCTTCAATTCACACTACCATGGGATGATGGTGATGTGTTCCCATCATTCTCTTTCCTCGACGGTTTCAACAATGTATCAGAAGCATCTGACACCTTTGAGCATTCTCCTTCGGTGTATCCCAAACCTGCAAACCGTGGTCTCTACACAACCTCCAATGGCTTATTTATGCCTTGCCCATTAACACCAATTCCTCCTCCTTTGTACCCCATCTTGGTAAGGAGTCCCATGCCAATTCCTGTAATGGGTATCTCCACATTTCCAGCATAAATAATATCATGTGAAGATGAAACTGAAGAATGATCACAATTGTTTACCTTAGCTGTCGATTTTGAAATAGGTGATGAGGGATTTTCTAAGCCTTTGTCGCACCTCAACTCCTCCAAGGTCCTTTCCATGGCTTGTAGCTGAAGCTATAGTCTCTGCTTCTCCTCTTTCTCTTCTTGTAGAAGCCTCCTTAATTCAACATCCTTTTCTTGAAGGCTTCGGTTATTTTGCTTCAATTCTTCCAAGGCTGCCTCTACGTCTTGCAACTAAAGATGCAATCGATGCTTCTCCTCTTTCTCTTCTCGTAGAAGCATCTTCAATTCAGTGTTATTTTCTTGAACACTTTGGTTGATCTCCTCACTTGAATGATGAGAAGACGATGAGGGCGATGAACATTCACTGGAAGGTGTGGATGGAGCATCACTAACTAATCTTTCTTCCTCTCATTCCTCAAAAAATTCATACATTATGTCCACCATTTTCGACATCCTTATCATGGCCTCGTACATGTCTTTGTCATCCTCCATTGCTACACATTCAATCGTTGTTCACACTCGCAATTCACATCAGTGAGAAGACTGCTCTGATACCAAAATTTATCTGGGATCCTTCAACTACCGGAATCATCCGAGATCTTTTAGTTCTGTGATGTTGTTAGAATTTCATTTAAAAGAGCATAAAATAACACATATGCATTCTTAATAAAGAGGAATCATGACAACGATTAGCAAATCATGAACACAACACATTTGATAATGGAGTTCGTCTGGGGTGGACTACGACTCTAGGCCCGGTGTCAATATCGTGTTTGCCACTTCATAGAATGTTGGAAATGATGATGATGTACATGGAAAAGACTTTGTCATAGCAAGGTCATATGCTCTCAAACAAGAGTGGCTTGTCTCTCCACTAGACGTTCCTCTTACAGGAATTCTCACTCAAGAAGGCTTACTCTCAGCATGAAAACTTAACATGATCTCACACAATGTGGCAAAGAGTATCCCTTCAACATAGTAACACAGGGATCTCAACAACAATACATAGCATGAAAATCTAAATACATCTCACATAATGTGGCAAAAGCGATCCCAAAACATAACATCAAGTAGGGATCTCGAAACATAATACATCATCTCAGAAATTATGAAGGAAAACATGACATGACTGATTCATGTGCCTTCACCCTGAAGTTGTCCCAAAAATGGAAGGCTCAACTGAAAGATATGACTACACCACTAAATTTCTATCATCAAGAGGTGTAAAATTGACTATCCATTTGTTGAATTCCGACACCATCAAAATCTGTGCTTGTAGTAATCTTTTATATTCCCTGTGATTCTGTTCTCTGCGCTAACTGGAGATCTGCAACTCAGATCAAAAATATTATCTTGCCATCATGATCCTTGCAATATTTTGAGACTTTTGAGTATAAAGTTCGCTGCATTGTGACTCTGGCGAATTTCAACCTCCAAGGAATCTCAAAGATTCCCTCAAGATTCTTTAAAGATTCTACTTTGCTGGGAATCTGCAAATCTGCTGCTCATATGGTGATTCTTCTTTCACCATCACGTTCCCTGTGAAATTCCAGTTAAAATGATTGTAAACTACATATCATTCTGACAAAACAAAAATTTACCTCCCCATTGAATCTTTCAAGCATCAAGTAATATTCTCTGCAAAAGATTCTTTGTCTCAGAATGCATGCCATCGTGGTTCCACCTTTGGCCTGAAAATCGTGGTTCCCCTCCTAGCTTAGGTTTCCACAGTCTGGGTTCCACCTCTGGAATAAAATAATAATAAGTTTTGATAAACTTGCCGATCTCCTCCCCCATGCATCCGTTGACTGTCGAGCTTAAGTATTGTTCGGAGGGTGGATTTATCAAGAGGCAGGTTGATGGCGCATTGGTAGCACCACCAGGCAGAAGGTGCATAGTGTTGGTTTGAGGAGGGCTGAGTTCGAATCCACGCACCCTCCTTTTGGCATTTGATACAACACATTTGGAAACCGGTTAGTGTTGCTAGCCGCCATTGTGTTTTGTAGTTAATTATGGGGTCGCCCGTTTGGGGGCCCGCCACATGGGCCAGGTGGGTTTGACCCCGCCAACACCATTATCACCGTGGATTCATAACGAGGATGGTCTGTGGGCCATGGGGTGGGGTTCCTAGTCAACCAGACCCTGACCCCGATATATATATATATATATATATATATATATATATATATATATATATATATATATATATATATATATATGTATATATATATGTATATATATATGTATATGTATATATATATGTATATGTATATATATATATATGTATGTATATATATATATATGTATATATATATATATGTATATATGTATATATATATATATATATATGTATATATATATATGTATATATATATATATATATATATATATATATATATATATATATGTATATATGTATATGTATATATATATATGTATATATATATATATATATATATGTATATGTATATCTATATATATATATATATGTATATATATATATATATATATATATATATATATATATATATATATATATGTATATCTATATATATATATATATATATATATATATGTATAGATATATATATATATATATATATATATATATATATATATATATATATATATATATACATATATATACATATATATACATATATATATATACATATATATACATATATATACATATACATATATATATATATATATATATATATATATATATATATATATATATATATATATATATATATATATATATTTGTTTGTTTTTCTATATAACAATATGCCTTTTAACTTTTTTCCGAAATTAAGGGGTCGTAGACAAATTAAACATCCCACAAATTCGCCTGTTCTCGGGAGCCATATTCCGGGCGCGTCCCAGACAAATTTGTTGCCTCTTTAGTTTACCACTTGTCCAAGTCAACCCTGAACTTTGACTGGCCCTATCGCCTCCGTACGAGCTCAGATTGGAGTGTCATTCACACCATTGGAACCAGGGCAACAAGCACTTCGATCTAATGCTGAGTTTGTTGCAATTTGACCACTTTGAATTTTGACCATTTCTGAGCCCTCTTGGACTTCTGCGTTTATCTGAAGCCACCTGGATCAGTGAACCAAAGATACTAACAAGACTAAAAACTAGAGAAAGTACAAATTGCATAACGATCTTTAGCTACTATATACCTAAATCATGACTTCATTGTTAATACCCAAGAAGGTGAGGACAAAGCAAATTAGTGTTGTGCCACCTCCACAGCTAGTTGCAAAACCCAAGGCTCAACTACCTAAAGAGGCTATTGATGGTAAATATTCCACCTGGAGTTAGACATGAAGGAGACATGTTAGCGATGGTGGATAAATTGAAGTACAATGACCATGATATGCATGACTTGAAGAAGTTCCCATAATTTTCCAAAGATAAATACACTAGGAGTATTGATCAACCATGACAACTAGTGGTCATTGAGATTTAACAATGGGATGCTGGGTTGGATAAGTCCTACATATTGAATTTATTGGATATGCCACACGTTGGAAGGACAACAAAGATCAACATCCACGTCAAATTGTTGTTGATATAGATGGTGCATTATTGTGTCTAGGTGAGCCAATTAGGATTGAAACGAATGATGAAGATCTAAAGCCCTTATTCTGAAAGAAAAATGAGATGGTTGTGGAAAAATAGGTTGCAATAAAATATCCAAATATTCAGGGATAACATGGAGTGGAAATATCCACTATAGATTATGGCGGTGTGACATTCACCATATAACTCATGGCCTACACATTATTGAGGGAATGTAGTAATGATCAATGCCTTGTAGGCACAGTTGCATTTGTTGCAAAGTGTGTTGAAGGTGTTCAAATGAAGTGGATGAATTGTTTGCTTAACCAGTTCATGCAAGATTTGTTTGAATTGCAAGACAAAAACATAGAGTTTCACTACTCCTGGCTTCTGATTTTCGTATCCCTCACAACTTGGAAGCTTCTGAAGAACAATCAGTTTCCACCACCGAAGAAGCCAAAGTTCATTGTGCTAAGGTTCAGGTCTCTATAGTATATAGTGAAAAAACAATGACAGGTGGACAACAACGTCACATTCTATGTTTGGAAGGAGTTCATCAGCGATGTTATTAAAAATGTACCTTCCTTATCCAATTTTTTTAAGCTTACAAACTTGTGGTGAGGTTTCACACTACAGCACATTCCATGTATATTCAGGGCCATAAAGACCCTGACAAGTAGTTGGTGTAATGTCGATACAAGCTTTATGAGTTGATGGTGTCATATATCATAAATGACTGGCTGATATAATTGCACACATTGCCCACTGAATAGAATCCAAAGGTGTAATCCATTGATAATGGAAAGGGGAGGAGTTCCATGATCCACAACAGGAAGGGCCATATTCTACACAACAAGAAGAGTGCGTAAATGCCCCACAACAGGGCCTCGAAGAAGAGCATATTGGCACACCACAACGGGGCCTTGAAGAAGAGGAAATAGTGCTAGGAGGTGAAAAGAGACCACTAAAGGGTCAAAAACAAGGTGCAAGAAAGAAGTGAAAGACTAGAGAGTTGATGAGTACAGATATGCCCTTATTGTCAGAGGAGGACTTGGAAAGCTAGTCAAGCAAATAAAAAAGGTGATGGAGTAGGGAACTACCCCTCTCATCACAAAAATTTAAAAGGTGTCACAAAACGAAATAGAGTTGTAGTGTCAGATGCAACAATATTTAGAGCAATTACATTTCTTGATTGAATCATCAAGGATAATCACTCCCACTCCAAGTGAAACATCTATTATTACTGTGACGGAGGAAAAGAATGCACCTCCTACACTAGATATTCGACCAAAGTAGTTGCATCCATATTCTACCTCGATGGAACATTGCACCCTTGATGTTACCCCAGTCACCATGCACTTTGTATACATTGATATTTAGCAGTAGGCCTATGAATTACCTCAGGTGGACTTGGTTATATCACAATTAACTATGAATATTTTTCATCTATTGCAACATTTTATTTCTTAGGATGTAAGATTCAGAGCACAAGAAACCTCGACCGATCTAGTTCAACTCACTAGTGGGCATGAGGCTTTGCAAGTAGTTCATGTGCAACTAATAGAGGTGAAAAAAGAGGTTGAAGTGAGGAAGGGAACACTGAGACAGATAATGAAATATGTATACAATAAATTTCTAGGTGTTCCAATTGAAATTGACACTCTTGCAGAAGGAAATTTCTCAAATTTGAGAATTTCGTTCAAGGATTGAAAGCGTTGATGGAAGAATTGCAATCACAGTTCAAGTTGTCCAGTTCACCAAAAGGAGAATGAAGCCTTTGCATCATTTAGAATTATCCAAGGCTTTAACATGGAATGCATTTTATTATGTGAGTTAGGCTTAGACATATGGAATAAGTTGTGGGACAACATCAAGTTAAAGGACTTTGGAAATTAAATTCAAATTGTGTCATAGAGGAGTGAAATAATTTGTAGTATTCTAACTACTTTTTCACTATCTAAATGCCAAATAGCTATGGTATAGAGTGCAACTTTGTGTAAGTAGATTAATTAATTAAGGGTAGGTCATTAGGAGATGGCACAAATACTAGATCACCTGCGGGATGAATTTGGGTTATTGATAGCATCGTTGTGGTACAAAACAAAACAAAAAAGCATATAATTGAATGGAATCAAGTCTTATTCTTAATTCCCATTCTTGTAGAAGTAGTGAAATAGATCCTCAATCTTGCAAAGGAGGAAAAATAACAAGTGGAGACAACAAATAAAAAAATTTAACAGCCTTTTTCAGAGAAAAGTATGTAACCCCTTCACTTGGCATGCCAATAGAGCAGAGTTGCTCAAGGTTGAGACACAAATAGTGTTGAATTCTTGTTGAGGCCAAGGAGGAAAAAAGATAAATTTTTGAAATTTTGGCTAAATATGGAGAAACAATGCATAAGGAGGAAATAAGGAATACTACACATGATAGGGGCTAGTGGACACCACATGTAGTAAAGACATAGTTTGGCATATCTCCCAGATGTATGAAAAATTGTGTAGATGTACTACGAAAGCCACGATGATCTGAGAATGAGATCTAAGACATTTATTAAGGTATTACAGACTCATGTGCATGGATATGCCTATGTTACTTTGTGCAATGGATCGATAAGATTGTGAAATACATAGATAATGAAGCAGTTAAAGAAACGTAATAAAAAACACACATAAACACAACAAGTTTAATATGGAGTTCACCCAAAACTCCTGGGCTACATCTCCTGGTCCAGCCTTCAGTGGTGGCCTCTCTATTATGTCTTCAAAAGTAGATTTTTACAACAGTGAGCTCAGATTGAGCCTCACACAACAGATACAAAACAATAAGGCCTTACTTGGATCCCCCAAGTCTCTTTTGAGTACACAGACTCTCCTCACTAACTCTTTGTCTCTGTTTGATCTCTGTCTCAGCACTGCTTGCCCTGTTTTCTGTCAATCTGTGGCTTTAAAGCCAATCTGCGTTGTCTATTCATTTCCTCTTCTCGGGCTTTCTGGCTCCCAGCCTTTTTCCACTCGAATCCCCCTTCTGGGTGTTAAATAATCATTGCTAACGCTTTTAGGGGAGGTGGCCACCTGTTCTGCAACGAAAGAGTCCATGTGGCTATTGAAATCCCTGAAACAATCATTCTTTAGTTACATAGAGAAATGCCTTCAAACTGGGGAAAATCTGCCACAACAAAGTCTTTCGGACTTCAAACATTCATAAATCCCCACTATATTCCTATCGGGTCTGCCTTCAAGCGCTATCGCATATCGCAACTGCCCTTTCCATGGCTTCCCCTTTGTATTTTTTAAATACATTAAAATATCGCAAAAATCTCGTAACAATGGCTTTTAGCCGAAATCGAAATAATATATATTTTCATTCGCAACCCTTTCGGGTCCGGGTTTCATCGCATCGGTGCTTCCTGTCATATTTCGTTTAATAAATGAAATATGCGAAAACACATAGAAACTTTCATTTGACGGATTTGAATTTATATAGAATATCATTTAAAGTGTTATTGGGTCCAACGATCGAATCGCATATATATATCTGTGTGTGTGTGTGTGTGTGTGTGTGTGTGTGTGTGTGTGTGTGTGTGTGTGTGTGTGTAGCCTCGCTCTTCAGTGTAGCTCCGATGTGATATTGTAATATTGCAATCGCAAGTCATCCAGTCTTAGATCTCCGTAAGCCCTCCCCTTGGTGTTTCGCCAATGCGATATCACGATTCAACTTGGGTTGTCGATCTGCGCGCTTGATCGACGGTCCTTGTTGATCACGCCGATCATTTTTGCATTTTCCATGTGGTCAACATCGATGGCCTCCAATTGCCTCCGCCAATTTGTGATTTTCCGATCGGATCTGGACCGTTGATTGGCCACATCCGACAACTCTTGTGCGTTGCTCCTTTCTCCACCGATAAGCCTATTTTCGATCATTTCTTCATGGTTTTGGTTGTCGATAGTGTTTTCCGCCCATTCTTTGGGTCATGCTTTAGCCACATAGAAAATTGGGTCATGCTTTAGCCACATAGAAGACTTAGAGAGTTCTTGGATCCATTTTGGATCATGCCTTCCCACTGAAAAAGCTTTTGGACCAGCAAAAGTTGGTTTTCAAGCATCGATCAAGTGAGGATACAGCTTCCTCACTTGCCCAATCTCTATCCATTTTTCATTTCTTGGTTTTTAACCTTTGAGTCTGATTCTGTGGTACTCAACATCCCCTCTGCGCGTAGTTCTCAACTTCCTGTCCAGAACTGTATCTTCCTGCAACTCATTGAGATATTCAGGCAACAGATCATCAACAGAAGGCAACCAACGTTTCTCTTCGGGATCTTAAATCAATGAAGGTTCAAATAGTCTCAAGTTCTCTACATTAACTACTGAATAGATGTGCATGTAAGCTGGCAAATGAAGGCGAAAATCATTCTCACCAATTTTCTCAAGTATCTTGAAAGGCCCATACCTTATTGGCTTCAGCTTCTTTCCTTCACCTTGCATTCTCTCTTTGCTAATGTACAACCAAACTTGGTCACCAACTTGGAAGCTATGCTCAATTTGATGCTTATCATGCCTTGCCTTGTACTTGGCCTGGCTCTGTACTAGTTGTTCCTGCACTGCCTGATGAATTTCTTGGATCTGTTCAATGAACTTAGTTGCTTTGTCCACATCACTGTGTCCATCAACTGTTATGTCTTTACTAAAGACAAAATCCAAGGGAGACCTTGGTATAAAACCAAAACAAGTCTCAAAAGGAGATCTCTGTGTAGAAGAATGTTTAGCACGGTTGTAAGCATGTTGTACATAACATAAATGTTCATCCCAAAGCTTGGGATGCTTGCTGCAATAGCCTCTGAGCAACTGGATCACTGTCCTGTTTACCACCTCTGTTTGGCCATCTATTTGTGGATGAAAGGCTGTGCTCTTCTTTAGTTTGGTGTCCATCAACTCCCACAGACTTGACCAAAACTTCCCAACAAATCGGGAATCTCGATTAGATACTGTGGAAGTGGGTAACCCAAAATGTACCTAGACATGCTGAAAGAAAAACTTCGTTGTTTGTTCAGTTGTAATCTGCTTGTTACAAGGTATTAAAACACACATTTTGTTGAATCTGTCCACAATAACATATAAATAGTCATGACCTTTTCTAGATTTTGGCAGTCCCCCAACAAAGTCCATGGAAACACTTTCCCAAGGATGAGAAGGAACTGGAAGTGGAGTATACAAGCCTAGTTTTCTATTGTTGGGCTTGCTTTTAGCACACATGGTACACCCTTTAATATATCTAGAAATTGTTTCATGCATTCTTGGCCAATATCAGAATCTTTGCAGCTGTGCAACTGTCTTACTTACACCAAAATGACCTGATATTAGAGAAGTGTGTCCTTCTCGGATTATATTAACTCTTTTAGTTTGTGGAATGCATAGCTTTCCCAAGTGATACAAGAGTTTGTCCTTAATATGATAATCCAATTCTTCTACTTGTTTTCCATGACTTAAAGTTGCATATACATCTTTAAAATCTACATGTTGAGCATATTGTTCAAGGTAGCTTTCATGCAAAATGGAATTATGCTTAAATGTAGTAGATGCACTTATGATTGGTCTAGACAACATATCTGCAACTTTATTGTGTATGCCTTTCTTATGTCTGATGACAAGATTAAACTATTGTAGAAAACCCATCCACCTATAGTGTCTTGATTGTTGCAACTTAGTTTTTGAGTGTAAATATTGAAGTGGTTGACGATTAGTATGTATAACTGTTTCTTTGCCCAATAGGGAATGTTCCACTTTTTCACACTCTGCACTAATGCATACAATTCTTTATCATATGTGGGAAAATTAACTACTACAGAATTACATGTCTTAGAATGATAACATATGGGTTTACCATGTTGCATCAACATTGCTCCCATGGCATAGTCACTGGCATCTGTTTCAATCTCAAATGGTCTTTGAAGATCTGGCAATGCTAGTACTAGTGTTGTACTAATCTTTTCTTTCAAGGTGTCGAAGGCTTTTTGTTGTTTTCCTTCCCACTAAAACACCTTGTTCAATCCTATCAAAGCATGTAAGGGAGCTGCAATCAAGGAAAAGTTAGCAATAAACTTTCTCCAATATTGTGTTGCCCCTAGGAAGCTCCTAACTTCTGTAACAGATTTTGGTTTAGGTCAGTTCACAATGACTTCGACCTTAGAGGGATCTATCTTCAATTCACCACCCCTTACTATATGACCGAAATAATTCAAAGATGTTTTACCAAATTCACATTTTGATAACATAACATAGATATTTTCTTTTTTCAAAACATCTAGAGTCTTCTTTACATGCTTCAAATGTTCTTCCCATATTTTACTGAAAACAAGAATGTCATCTAAATATAAAATTACAAAATCATCAATAAAATGTCAGAGTACATCATTCATAACTCTCATGAAAGTGTCAGGAGCATTAGTTAAGCCAAAAGGCATAACTAGCCACTCATACAACCCTTGCTTCGTTTTGAAAGCAGTCTTCCATGCATCTTGCTCTGCAACTCTGACCTGATGGTAGCCACTACGCAAATCCAACTTGGAAAAGTAAACAACTTCTTTCAACTGATCTAATAGATCATCTATGCGAGGAAGAGGATAACGATTCTTGATCGTTATTTTATTCAGTGCTCTGTAATCAATGCACATCCTCCATGAACCATCTTTCTTTCTCACCAACACGATTGGAGATCTGCATGGTGATGTGCTTGGTCTTATGAACCCTTTCTCGAGCAGCTCATGTACTTGCTTCTTGATCTCTGCATTCTTTAAAGCAGATAACCTGTACATTTCAATGTTAGGCAATGGAGCATCTTGCTGCAAATGAATATCTTGTACAATTTCCCTTTTGGGTGGCAGACCTTTAGGTTCTTGAAATAGGATATCATATTCTAAAACAAATTTTTCTAAATCAACTTTCTATTTATCATCACAGCCTTCAAATACATTGGTTTTATCAGACTTCTTTTCCTTTACAACCATTAGTAAAAATTGCTTGCATGAATTTACAATTCTTTTCGTCTGCCCTGAGTTTATGAGAGTGTAGTTATTTTTGAGCTGATGAGCTCTTACAATATATTCTATTCCATCTTTTGTGAGTTGATACTTATTTTTGGCTCTATAGAAAATGGCTTTTCTATCATACAAGTAAGGACTTCCTAAAACAATACCACATATATCCAAGGGAGCTATGTTTAACTCAACCTCATCTACAAATGCTGACCCAAAAGCAAACCTAATTTTACATTGTCTAGTCACTTGCAGCTTTGCTTTATCACGTACCAAACCTAATGGATATGGCTTCTTGTGAGGTGTGGTTAGTAGTCCCAACTTCTTTACAATTGCTTCAGAAATCAAGTTTACTTGTGAACCACTATCAAATAAAGTATCAATCTTTTGATGCTTGGAAATAGCTCTAATATGAAAAATCTCATGTCTTTTCCTCTCATTTTCTTCATTATCATTAGATTGTGCAGAATTACTAGTAGATGCTTCAGAATTTTTACCTTTTATACCTGTAGTTGTGACTATTGTTTCATCACCTGAGTTTGACCCCAAATGTTTCTGAATAGCAGCATCAATCTTCTTCTTCTTGCCATCGAATTTCTTAGGTTTCAGCTCTGAATGCAAAGACCAACAATGTTCATCATCGTGTCCATCCTTAGTGTAGTGAGTGCATGAAGGTTTATCTTTCTGTACAGTGTTTGCCTTCCTCTCTTTCCATTTATGCTTCCTCTTTTCCTTGTTCTTGCTTGCAGTGGGTTTTGATGATCCCCCAATCTCTGGGTTCACATTCTTACCTCTAGCCTCTAGATGTGTAGCCTAAACTGATACCTCATCTATGCTAGTAGGGTTAAACATGAGAATGGTGTGCCTCAAATAGCTATGTAGACCACCTATATACTTCAACAAAGTTTCAGGTGAGTCTAGAGAAATGCCTAGAATTAAATCTCCCTTTCTAAATTCCTGGGTGTAGCTGTGTACACTTTGCCTCTTTAATTGGCGAAGAGTTTGCCAACTCATCATGGCTTGCTGCATATAAGCTAGTGGATAGAATTGTTTTTTAATGGCAGAAACAAATTCACTCCAGGTAGAAAGAATTTTACCATGCTTCTTCAAATCAGCTTGGGTCCTGCCTTCCCACCACACTAGGGCAGTTCCTCCAAGGCGAAGACTAGCCAGCTGAATCTTTCTCCTTTCTGAATCAATGTTCTACACCCTGCAATATACATCAATCTGTCTAATCCAGTTATCTAGCTTTTCTGCATTTAATTCTCCATCATATATTGGCAAATCAAATTTTACATATAATTTAATCAAAGGGCTAGAAGGAGGTGTTGATAGAGGAGGCTCTTTTCCTTTCCCTTTGCCTTCAAAATGGCCATCTAGAAGAGGTTCTTCTATTCCTTTGTCTTGTTTGGAGGTTGAAGTATCTTCACCTCAACCTTTCTTAAATTCTCGATACATCTCTTCTACCATGGCTCTCATGGTCATGAAACTGTCCATGAACTGAGAGTCTGATTCTGAGGGAATTTCTTCTGCCATTTTCCTCTTGGGATAGATTCTTCCTATTTTTGGGTTAGTCTCAACCAATTCTCCTTCTCCTAATTTGAGCTTTGACCTAGTTAGCATTCAACAATCCACCACAAGCTTGTCCAACCTTAGCAAACCTAAAGCTTTGATACCACTTGATCTGATAATGAGATCTAAGACATTTATTAAGGTATTACAAACTCATGTGCATGGATATGCCTATGTTACTTTGTGCAATGGATCGATAAGATTGTGAAATACATAGACAATGAAGCAGTTAAAGAAACATAATAGACAACACACATAAACACAGCAAGTTTAATATGGAGTTCACCCAAAACTCTCGGGCTACATCTCCTGGTCCATCCTTCAGTGGTGGCCTCTCTATTATGTCTTCAGAAGCAGAGTTTTACAACAGTGGACTCAGATTGAGCCTCACACAACAAATACAAAACAATAAGGCTTTACTTGGATCCCCCAAGTCTCCTTTGTGTACACAGACTCTCCTCACTGACTCTCTATCTCTATTTGATCTCTGTCTTAGCAGTGCTTGCCCTATTTTTTGCCAATATGTGGATTTAAATACAATCTTCGTTGTCTATTCATTTCCTCTTCTCGGGCTTTCTGGCTCCCAGCCTCTGTCTGCTCGAATCCCCCTTCTGGGCATTAAATAATCATTGCTAATGCTTTTATGTGAGGTGGCCACCTGTTCTGCAATGGAAGAGTCCATCTGGCCGTTAAAATCCCTGAAACAGCCATTATTTGGTTACATAGAGAAATGCCTTCAAACTTGAGAAAATCCGCCACAACACAGTCTTTCAGACTTCAAACATTCATAAATCCCCACTATATTCCTATCGGGTCTGCCCTCAATCACTATCGCATATTGCAACTGCCCGTTCCATGGCTTCCCCTTTGTATTTTTTAAATACATTAAAATATTGCAAAAATCCCGTAATAATGGCTTTTAGATGGATTCGAAATAATATATATTTTCATTCGCAACCCTTTCAGGTCCGGGTTTCATCACATCGGTGCTTCCTGTCGTATTTCATTTAATAAATGAAATATGCGAAGACACATAGAAACTATTGTTTGACGGATTTGAATTTATATAGAATATCGTTTAAAGTGTTATCGGGTCCAGCGATCGGATCACATACATATATATGTGTGTAGCCTCGCTCTTCAGTGTAGCTCCGATGCAATATTGCAATATCGCAATCGCAAGTCGCCCGGTCTTCGGTCTCCATAAGCCCTCCCCTTGGTGTTTCATCGATGCGATATCACGATTCAACTTGGGATGTCGATCTCCGCGCTTGATCGATGGTCCTCGTTGATCGCACCGATCGCTGTCACATTTTCCATGTGGTCAGAACCGATGGCCTCCAATCGCCTCCGCCAATTTGCGATTTTCCGATCGTATCTAGACCGTTGATCAGCCAGATCCGACGACTCCTGTGTGTTGCTCCTTTCTCCGCCAATAAGCCTGTTTTTGATCATTTCTTCGTGGTTTTGGCTGCCGATAGTGTTTTCCACCCGTTCTAAGGGTTTTTACTCATGCGATAGTTTTGATCCTTTAAAGGATTTTTAAGACCTAGAGAGTTCTTGGATCCATTTTGGATCACACGAAGACCACAACGTAATAGAAATATTCAATAGTTGATATCACACTCTCTAGCTGTATGGTTCAATTAGTGGTGGGCAAGCATTTGGTTGTGATTTGGCCTATTATGGGTAAGTAGTCGGTTGTGGCTTGTTACGCATATGGACAACTCATCAGGGTGAGCTAGCTAGGTTGAAATTGTTTTAAGATTCCCAAGAGCATAATGTTGAGGATGGAAGTTATACAAAGAGATATTGTAGGTTATGAATGGTCCTGCTCTATTATGTTTTGTTGCTATTGTTTTGTTATCAGTTTGTGTTAGTCTATTGCTAGTTTGATGATGTTATATGTATACTATGTTCGGTCAAATTTTAGTTCTTTCAATGATATTTCTCTTTGATACTTTTCTAAACACTTACTCTATTGATTGTACTTGGGTTGGAAGGTTAAAACAACATGAAAAATAATGATATTATTTATTTTATTTGGGTGTATTATAACTCGTTGTAATGTTTATTGCAGTTATTAGCTCTTAATATGACGTATCTAGAGGTGTTATGTCAGTTTCTCATGGTTCTGTGGTATACACGTTTTGTACAAATGGTTTTGGTGAATACTCTCAATTGATAGTTTCTAGCTAAAATATAATGTCAATAATCATGTTAGTGTATGAGAAAATATGCATTTTTGTATCTCGTGTCGGGGTTAGTTTTGCACTCCTATAATGAACTCTTATCAAGTGGTTGCTTTATAGGTTGGACAATTTGTTTTCTCTTAACTGATGTATGTCATAGTTTATTATGAATGTTTCAATTCACATTGTAAATGTGTTCAAATGTAATTCTATTTAATGGGTATAATTGTGATATACGGTGAATACCATGGTTTGGGTTGCATTATTGAAAACCATAGTCATATTTAATTCCCCCTTTCCCTTGTATAATATTCAAAGGTTCTTGAAAACCCATCAGTATACCTTGGGTTAGGTCTCACCTTCTCACAAGTGTTGAAAATGTTGGTGTCTGTGAGGGTTTTGTTGCTCAACTTTGAACCCTTGGCCACCCATGCATGGAAAAATTATCTCATAAAGGTGTCAAAATGGACCCTAAAAAGGCTAAAGCTATAATGGAATGACAAATCCCCAAATGTTAAGGAAGCCTAGAGGAGTTTTAGGATTGACTAGTTATCACCTCTATATTGTCAAGAATAATGTTTGCTTTTAATAAGCCTCACCTAAAAATTCCTCTGTGTGTGTGTGTGTGTGTGTGTGTTTCAAACAATCTATCAAACAAGGCTCCAATGAACCTTCAATGAAAATGTTAACTCTCAATAATTCCCCCAAAACAAAAAAAATGTATACATTCAACTAACAAAAAAACATATTCATTATTTTTTAATTTTACTTTGGTTTTTAATTATTTGAACCACATAGCAAAATTGGCTTCACTACACCCTAAATAAAAATGATAACGCTAAATAACCTGAAAAAAAAACACTAATACTCTCAACACTTAACAAACAAAATATATATTGGGAAATATATCTCCAATTCTAAATTCTTTGTCCAGCCTTTGAAAAGCCTCCATGCTCTATCCATGTGTGTGTGTGTGTGTGTGTGTGTGTGTGTGTGTGTGTGTGTGTGAGAGAGAGAGAGAGAGAGAGAGAGAGAGAGAGAATATTTCCCTCCCTCCAAACTATTTAATAATAATAATCCACTACCCACTGATGTCTCTCAAATTTACCTCAAAAGGTCCCTTTATTTTTAACAAATTACACCCCTTAATCCAAAATTGAAACTGTTGATTTCCTCTTAGGCCAACTTTTTCATCCAAAAGCCTCTTAATTTTGGGTGAAAATTGAAGTACTACACTGTAACTCCACATCCACCTACTTAATATTTCATAACCATGCACAGTTAATATGAGGTAAATGGACTATAGGGCCTCCACTTAGTCAACCTATGTCATAGCACCTACATTCACTAGATGTGAAGAATACCCCCTCTCACTAGATATTCGAAAAAACTCCCAAAATCATTTTATTGAAATCCCTCTCAATTCATCTTTATAAAAAGGTAACCCCCTCTTTTTTAATAGATATCCTATATTTTTATTAAATACAACGTTTTATAGCTCCCGCTCAATACCTATCATTCTCATACCTACAATATATTGACCTTAATTTTCACAATTCAACAATATATTCATATTGTTCACAATATAATTATTAATTATTCATATTCATTGTAATTATATATTAATTCATTCATTGTTGAGAATTAATGAACAAATCACATTGAAAATATATGAAAAATTGTAAACCATAAAAATAACTTAGAAATAGCATATGTTTTTGGTGTGGTGGATATTAAGCTGGTAGTATTTTTAACTGTGGGCTACAATCAAGTTATAATTCATGATATAAATAAGTATACTATACATGTTCTTGGGTGTGGTATCTTAAAGCATAGAAATAAGAAAAACCATTAATTTATAGTCATATAGTTATTATTGAGATATATATATTTATCTCTGGTCTATATTAGTAATTTAGGTTAGCCATTTATAGCTACATCACATAAAATTGCTCATTTTTTCTAGTATTTAGCTTATAAAAAATGTTGATATTTTGGTAATGTAATCATGAATTTGTCATTTTTTACTAGTTTAATTTCAAATATCATCTCTTAGCTTCCTAATTTTCATATCGCAATAAATAGTAACCATCATCTTAATATATTAGAATTTCATGTAACTTATTGTAACAATGTTTCAACATCCCTACTTATTGGTGTTGCACAAACAAATTTCCCTTGCAACTTCATATGCTTGCTAATTATACCTTTTCCTTAATCGAAGCATGATGTTCGTTAAGTATTTTTTCATTTAATTTACAATAATAAAAGAAATATGATGTTCTTCAAGTGCTTTTTACCTAATTTAGTACATTATGAAATGTAGTAAATGTAATGTGTAACTAGAAATATTTCATTCCCCATATCTTATGAAAAAACAAAAGAGCTTTAAAGTCACTTAAAGCATGTGAAGATCAACTCATAGATTGGCATGGTATAAATGTCCACCAAGTTTTCACTTCATAATGATCTTTCACTAACTAGATAATATTAATTAATTTTTCAAAAACTTATTTTAAACGTTAAAATTTGTTTAATATTATTATTTTTCCTTCTCATCTACATACTAATCCAAATTCATCTTTTCAACTTTTTAGTCCCTACCATCTGGCAATGGCCAGGGACTATAGTAATCCATATGCGATGCTGTAGCATTAATTCAAAGCGCTATGTTATTAATTTACGCGATTATTGTAGGGTGACCAAAGTTTTCAAATGCGACGGTGTTTACCATTGTCGGGATAACCAAAGTTTTGAAAAGTGACCGTATTTGCCATCTTATTTGGCGTCTTCCCGAGGCGGAAGAGGCTGGACCATAGGTTTATTTTTCTTTACCCTATTTATTATCTGTGGCGGTCAAAGAGTTCATAGTAATGTTAACATTAGTTTGCGTTTGTTTGTAGGTTTGTTTGCAGGTTGGCTAGTATATTAGCAGGATTGAGCATATTGGCAGGTGTTGTGCATGCAAGTGGTGTAGGTGTCCATGCATGGTGGTGCAGGTGTTCTGCTGGCCTCCCTCCCTTGTTTCCTAACTGAACTGATTGGGTTGGCAAAGCCTTTCCTCAATTGGAAATTGGATGGTCTTTCATGTCGGTCAGAGGAGATCTCGAGGAGATAGCAGTCGATACACTATGGATGATTCGGCCAAGAAACCAGTATGTGGGACACGAAATGTCAGGCATATTATGAGGCAGGCTAGTTTGGAATGGCCCGCTGAGAGCTCTGAGGCGCAAGAAACTTCCCTTTCAAATCCAAGATCTAGGACGACAGTTGCATAGATGGCTCAGAAAATTGAATACCTGTCTTAATGGCTAACCCGGGATCGAATAGGTATCTTGCGCTATCACATAAAGGAATACTAATTAATGAAATGAAATTGAATTGAGCCAGTGAATTCATATGCAGAATACTACACTATGCATGAGAGCGTCGTTCATTCATATTAAGACATGGTGAACTACAGGAAGCGATACGGAAAGGGCAAAGAACAAGCCCCCAATTTCTTCTATTCGCATAAGAAGTCAGCCACTTACTTAACTGTGAACACCAACAACATACGAGAGTCTGCAACACCAGAGTCTTCACCTTCGCAAGTTCACAGCCCGGGTGGCAAGGAAGAGTGACTGCAGGGTTTGGCAGACAGACCACTGAGTTCTTCAGCGTCAGCCCAGGCTGGGATACCAGGCGGGGCACATAAATGGATTTCTTTACTTTTTATAGTACTGAGGGCTTCGTCGCATGCCCTGCTCTTTGGTTCCGAGGCTTTGCATTGTGCTCTGCCCTTGTTCCGGTAAGTATAAAGGTAGGTGTGCTCCCCTTATTTCTAGAATGTGCCTACCTTTTGTTTGATTACGGAGGCTGCATCCATATATTCACAATGAGAAAATGTCAGAATTGCATTTAACTCACAGGCATTATAAAATAGTGCCAGAGACTGCATAAACTTAAGCAATCTAATCATTTATTCTTAGAACAAATAATAGCTTCAAAGATTATTTTGGTGACATTATCCTAAGCTCTACAATGCAATGCAATGTCCTTACACTGGATTGGCAACACTACAGTCAGGTTTTGGAGTTTACGTGAGCGTCCTTACAATGGATTTGCGCTACTACAGTGCGGTTTTGGAGTTTACCTGAGTGGTTGAAGCCTTTATAATGGAATTGTGACGCACAGTCAGGTTTTGGAGTTTACCAATTTTCTTAATAGCCAACGCACAAAGTTTTTGCACTTCGTTGCACGAAGTTTTCTTGCCACCCTGAGCACAATGTCTGCCCTGAGCACAATGTCAGTAAAAACAGGTCACAAAGACTTATGCCCAAGCCTCATTACCCTCTCTTAAAACCATCGGTCGGCACCTTGCTTTCACCCTTTACTTAATGCCTCTTCACCCAACGGAGTCTAGCATAACATAGGCATTATCGCTGTGAACCTTTCACCCCTGCCTTCCATTTCTAAAAGCAAGCAAGCGAGCTAGCAGTCGCTCAGCGTAAAAGCCATTGATCCCATCAAGCTGTAGCAGCAAGCGCAGAGCATCAATCTGAGCAATCGTAGCATTTTTATCCACCCTGTAGCTTCTGTGAAGGCAGGTGGGTTCTACAGATAACAAATAATAAGTAGGGCGTAGCGGCACGTGAACATTAGTGGTCAGGATCGAGATAGCTATTACGCTCCACGACAACAGTAGCACTGTCTCTAGTATGCCACGTCTCTATACGAGGTTGAGACAAGTCCTAGAGTGTGGAGAGGCGATAAGTGGGGTACGTGTAAGCCTTGCATTCCCACGTCCAAGTTTCATTTCCAATATTTAATTTAATTTAATTTATATCTATTTTTTTTAATAAATTTTCCTGGGCGCTTTTCTTTTTTTCGTTGGTTGGGGTATCTGCTGAATCAGGTAGAGGATCCAAACCTTTTGCTCTGCTTCAGCTACTCTCGCTTCTTCCTCTGCAACTATATCCTGACAGTGATTGTTAGATTCATTATGTTCTCTTGTAGCGCTAAGTAATTTTTATTTTGCAACTTCTGTTGTTCTTGGCAGCATAAGTCCTGGGTTTGTAAATGGCTTGCAGGTTCGTCAATAATTATGTATTATTTTTTCTATCTATCCTGGTGATCTTAATTAGCGCACATTAAATGGAGTTTAATTGTTGAATGCCTTCTGATATGTCTGTTGGATTGTAGATACCTGCTCGAACTAGCTTAGCACCTACCAACCTTGATGAGCAGAATGGCCACCAGGTCTTTCTTTTTAAAACTGCTTGTTTGCTAAACTATTGACTATTTTTGTTTTATGTGATTATAATCTCTATTGTATAAACTGGTGATGTTGGTTTCTTTTGCAATAACTGTCAGTTTATTTCCTGATTATATCCGGTAATTAAGTGATTGGCTAATAAGTAATAACTTGTACTACATAGCTTAGTTATACACTTGTAATAGGAGTTGGACTTGCTGGCTGAATATTGTAGAAAGGAAAATGGCTTGAATCATCTTCACTTGTTGTGTACAACTGTGGAAAGAATTTCCACCTTCAAAACAAAGTCTTGGAGCACAAAGGATAGGTAACGCTTTTAGGTTTTTTTTTTATATATTGGAAGAATTCGTTTAAAAGGGGCTCCAGCTCAATTCTATTAAATCATGGTATGCTACTGAGCATCATGGGCTTCTCCTGTTCCTGGAAAGCATAAACATTTGTGTTAGTTTTGAACTTGAACTTTCATTTCAAATACAATTCTGAAGTTCCTGCTCTTCTTTGCATTGTAGACAAGAGCATTGTAAAAATAGTAGAGCATGCCTACTGTGTTTTTATTTTTAGTTTTTTAAGCACTTTAAGTAAAATCACGCAGTTGCTCTCTGTCGTTGGCGTTCCAACTGTCCCTCGCGCAACTGCTTGAAGGCTCGGTTAGGGAAATATAATTCTTCTCTAATATGAAGTACATAAAGGAGTGCCTCATCTCCTTGATGGCTTCATAAACCCAGTTGATGTATAGAGTGACTTTCAGATGCACATTTAAGGGTTACAACTAATGTTTTTGTTCTTGTAATTATTAGGCTCTTTTGTAAAAATGTTTTATTGGCAGTAACTAGATTGAATTATCTTGAATTGATTTATACTTTGCTTGGATAACAAATAATTCTAATGGAGTGAATTGTGTGTAATGTGTGGATAGTCCTCTGCAATGAACTGTGTATCTTCAATTCTCTAAGGTCTGGTGAAAGCAATCTTCAAATCTGATCTCATTGATACAACTTAGCATGCCAAACTCTGCTCTGACCATAACCTCATATGATGCATCCAAAAAATACAAGAAGCCAAGTAGTCGCTCCCACTACTCCTGCTATCAGCGCAAAGATGACCAGGAAGTCTGTAGCAGCATTTCCCATCGGAAAATAGACCGCCCAAAAGGGGTTGGGTAACGGAATTCCCACGCCTACATGTCCACCATTACATTATTACCGGTATGCATACTATTAATCGCATCACATTTTGTGTAATTTGTAGACTAGATTACATTGCGTAAATTGTAAAATAGATTATGCTACATTTCTTGATTGTAAAATACATCTCGTTTTTCTCAATATAATGAAAGCGAACAGATAAAACATTTTTTCGTAGTTCCTTTTTGAAAAAATCTTTAAATAATGGCAAAAACCTAATTTGGCATCTCTGAAATGTAGCCTTCGTTTTCAAAGATAATTCAGCAGCAAATTTAGAAAAGATTCCATCAGCATTATTGTTGGTAAGTGATTTTGGTACAAAGCTCACTATATTTGGTTCTTGTGAATATCTTTACACTAGTTAGTAGAAAAAGTAATAGATAAACTTTCAGTAATATTTGTTTTAATTAAATATTAACTGTAATGATCAACACACAACTGTAGAATGTTGTTCTAGCTCATCGGTGTTCAATGTCAAACAGAGGCTTCAAGGTGACAATACAGGTGAGAACGAGAGCACAAACTGGAAGTTCACTGAGGTAATGGAACCATGTCAAACAGAGGCTTCAAGGTGACAGTACATGTGAGAATGAGAGCACAAACTGGAAGTTCACTGAGGTAATGCAACCAGCCCATTGTAAGTCTATTAGATTAATAGATACACTGCCAATAGGAAAGGCAAGTTCTCTTCTTATATATAGTAGTTTGAAACTACTGATTTTCATGTTCTCTTAATGCTCCCAATCACTCTGCAAGATCACCACTAACTAGTGTCATACTAAACCCTGCTTTTGTAAGAAACTCTGTTGTCTGTTGAAGCACCAGTCTATTTGATCTATCTTCAGGTTGATCCTTCACCTTTCCTCAGTAATCATCCTCCATCACCCAATTGGGCTTCTAGTGAAGCTGAATTGATGATTACTGGTGTAGTCTCCTTTCCTAAGATTACTTTCCACAAATTTCAAAGCTTTTGCGCTTATGCTAAATTGCCAATTCTTGTGATTATTTCAATGGAACTTATGGGAAGCAGTGAATAATGTTGTGTCCTGGATTTCCATCTTTTGAATCCAATAAACCCCTTTTATTAATAGGTTTGTACCCCATTGAAAACATATTGATTCCTCCAAAGTAAAACACACCTATTGACATTTATCAACCAAACAAAACCAACTCTGAGGCCTTCCCAAAATTGATCTAGGTCTACTTTTCCAAGGCTGGTAAACTCACATGGACTTTCTTTTTTATCAAAAACTGTATTTCTACTGCATACAAAAGTAGTATTATTCTTTGAGAGACACCATATCTTATAGTCTAGGAAAAAAAAAACAAGGCTTTAGATTGACAAATTTGTTCAAATCTCTTTCTGCCCCTGCTAGACATATTTAAGCTTTCTTAAAGGATATGACCAACTGCTTGAAATGTGGGGGCAGAATTGAAACAAATTACGAAGGATTTCAAGATGACACAAACTTAAGGAAAAAAATATTTAACCTCTGTTCAGGTTGCCATGTTGGCTGTTACTCTAGAAAAGGCCTGTTTTGCTTGAGAAACGACCAGCACTGCTTCAGAAATGATCAGTGTTGCTCAAGAAGCACCTGTTTCTTGTGTTAAAAATTTCCATCAAGAAACAGGAAATGGTTTCCAGAAATGGCTTTTATGACACGTTTCTCAGTTTGGACAGGTTTCAGCCAGAAGTGACATAGCTGTTGTTTCTGGTAACAGAGCTATTTACAACATCTTCACTTGGAAAATTAGGGAATACCTTAAAAGAATATGGTTTCGTGCTTTAAAATAGACTAGAAATCATTTGATATTGCATAAATTAGAGAGCAAACAGAGTATTCAAACAGATAAAATAGTGCCTATGAGAATTTGAAATGTAACTGGCAAAGCTTAACGAATTTCAAGAATGATAAAGCATAGCCAACAAAATAACAAACCATTATGCAAGTGACAAATAGTAGAATAATGTTTCTTTACGGTTACCTAATGGAAAAGTTCAAGTGGGGACGTGACTACAAATTTATTAGGAATTATAGGCAAGAATTGGTTACTAACTGTTTGCAACACTTTTACTAGAAAACATATGCAAGACTTTAACAAAGAATGGTGTTATGTAGATTATCCCGTGCTCACCACAGAAGAATTCATCTTTCCAGTGATTGTTTTCTCTTCCCGCTGAAAAGTTTCTTATCAATGACTTTGCATGTGCCGTAAGGATCAGACTTCCCTTGCAGGTTGAGATTCTTCTCCTATCAGACTCAATTTGCACAAACAAATCCATGCAACCAACCCTTTCACACATTCCCCTGCACGTGTGTATGTAATTCAGCCCAATTGCATAACGCATTTGAATAGCAATGCTGCACATAAGCTATGGATGTGGCAATGTAATGCTTTGAATCCATCTGGCAAGGTGTGTCTTCAACTTCGGTTTCACTTGAAGTAGTTGAATGCCTCTTCCATTGTCGATTTAAGTTCAATTAATCTTTGGAACTTACTTTACAGGTTAAAGCAAATGTTCAACCACACATTTTGCAACCACCCAATAGCACCCTTATGAAAAATGATACCAGTGACAGAAGCCTAGAAGAGGTTGTCCCTTGGTTAGCTTTGTCAAAGAATGATTCATATATAATGTCTGCTTGGGGTGGGAGAGTGTCCCTGTTCAACATGGTAACATTTAAGGTGAGGAATTCTTCTGCTATCTGCACATGCGGTTCTGTTGAATTCATGAGTTTCTATAGTGTAACATTATAAAGCATGTATTACTTGAATAAAAGGGACCGTGAGCACCGTGCACTATGGTACAAAAGCACATACTGTGCACTACGGTACAAAAGCACATAGACCCTGCTCCGGCTCAGTGGTACAGTGGACTGATATTCTTGATCATTAGTTTGATTATGCAGTATTGGGCATTTGGATTGCAAAACCTGGCCATACTTAATATCATAATAACAAGCCTAGGTTAAGATGTCTTTGACTGGTCAGTGGATTGATATACATTTACAATGACTGATCCTAACGTACAGTAGGTTATTTTTTATCTTGGCAGTGGTATTTTGAACTCTGGTGTCAACACTGTGCATTCGATGTTAACTGACATAAGCAGTCTGAGCAACTCAGTAGACATATTATGATTTTGTGACTTGTAGTTGCATTGCATCACTAAACATAATATTGCATCGAACACTTAGTCGTCATCATGTTTCCTATGTCTGAGAAATTCTTTTTTATCTTGGCAGTCGTATTTTGAACTCTGGTATCAAAACTGTGCATTGGATGTTAACTGAGCCTACTCAATGCAGGTGCATTCTCAAGTGCATTCTCAGGCTGAACCTACTCAATGCAGGCACTTAAATCTGCTCAGGAAGCAACTGTGGCAAGGCCGGCTAGGTTTTGCATTGGATCTTAACTGAGCCTACTCAATGCAGGTGCATTTGACCAAATGAAAGCACCAGTAGCATCCCCAGGACCAGTCACAAAGCTATCAGCTAGAAGCAACTGTGGCAAGACCGGCTAGGTTTTGTAGGATGACCAATTCAGTTTGACAGAATCAACATCTAGTTCGGTTCTCAATGCAGGAACTTGCTACCTCGCAGCCTCCCTTGTTTAAACTAATTTTAACACTTATCTAACTCTTAATTATACATCAACATCCTTTATATAGTAAACCACAAAAGTTAGCTATGACTTTTTGGTAGGTAAATGATATTTATCCTAACCTATATAGACATATATGTTTACATAAACAATTGTATTGCTATGCATCTTAGTTCAACAATTATTTTAATAAAATAATCTCTTAGATTTTCTCTTCCTCATCGTTCTTCATATTAGGAATAAAATAGTTACTATTATGAAATACATTTATAATTTTTGAATATAGGCTTAAAAACTTACATTCGAAGTTATTGTGCTAATGTCTTTCGAGCCACCCAGTGTCGTCACTACACAGATAGAGAGTTCGATCATGCCAAGAGAATAATCATGGCCAAAGAATGAAACGATGTAGACAGAAATAATTCCCAACGATTATTTTAATTAATGTTCAAAAACTCTTTTTGATTAATAAATTAATTAAGTTATTTCAATTGATAATACATGTTTAATTAATAAAATAATTAATGATTTCACATAATCAAAAAATAAAATATAAAAATAAATTAAATAAGAAAAGGAAAGGACCATCATAAAAGTCAAAACGAAATAACATGGTGAAAGAATAAAGAAGAAAAAATTATATGAGGGTCAAAAGCAATAAATAAACTAAAAAGAAAAGATAAACTAAAAAATAAATATAAATATAATAAAAAACAATATATATATATATATATATATATGTGGGGTAATAGTATATTTAAATTTGATATAATTAAATATATTTATAATATAGTGTATATAAACTTAATATATCTAAATAAAATAAAATATTGAAAATCTATAATTCAACAAAGCTCTTAGAAAAGTGAAATAAAAAAAGTAAAACCATAATAAAATAATATAAACATAAAAAACAAAAACTTGAGTTAAAAGAATAAAGAATAATATTTAATTAAGCAAAATAGAATTATGGAAAAACATGATAATACAGATGAAAAGAATTAGGATTTTCACGAAAAGAAAACTCAAAATAGAATCTCAAAAGGAAATAAATAAAGAACGGAATCCAAGAGAAGAACATAAAAGAAAATTTAAGAATAAAAGATACAGATTTTTTTCAAATTATTTGGTCTTTTTTTAATTTCTATGCTTTTTTAATATAGATATGGTGTTTCAATTTTTTCACATGTTCTTTCAAAGTTAAGGAGGGGTTCTACCATGTTTGATGTCCATTCAGTGTTGATGAAAACATGGATGACACAAAACTACACATGGATGCAAAAATGGAATATCTACCTCAATGCATGTCCCACAAATAGCAAGGAGCTAAAGAATTTTGTTATGGAGAAGTTTGGTAAACAGGTATGGAGAAAAGAATTAGGTAGAAAGAATAAGTACTACATTGATGAATTCAACTCTAAGTGTGATCTACAACAAAAAGAGTTCATAGTTGGGTAGAAAGAAGAAGTAATACATTGATGGATTCAACTCTATGTATGATCAACAACAAAAAGAGTTCATTGGAGCTAGCATTCATTCGAGAGCAAAGGTTGTTATTGCTCAATTAACCTAGCATTCATTCGAGAGCAAAGGTTGTTATTGCTCAATTAAGAACCAACTGGCATCAACAAAAAGAGTTCATAGTTGGGTAGAAAGAAGAAGTAATACATTGATGAATTCAACTCTATGTATGATACACAACAAAAAGAGTTCATTGGAGCTAGCATTCATTCGAGAGCAAAGGTTGTTATTGCTCAATTAAGAACCAACTCGCATCAACTTTGATGTGAAACAAGATGGTGGAAAATGAAGTGTGTACATTTTGCATGGGGCAATCATTTTGGAATGTGAATGTGATGCGTTCAAAGACATGAGAGAAAGTGATGGGAATATGTTAGACATCAGAAAAAGTTATGAGAGAAAGTTATGGGAATATGTTAGACATCATAAAAAGTTATGGGAATATGTTAGAATCGGTTTCTTGGTATTATCTTTTTAAGGAGGGGATTGTTGGAAAGTTGGGTCAACTCATCATTAATTTGAATAAGAAAAGGATTGAATTGCAAAATG
This sequence comes from Pinus tabuliformis, assembly GCA_031772625.1. NCBI lineage: Eukaryota > Viridiplantae > Streptophyta > Pinopsida > Pinales > Pinaceae > Pinus > Pinus tabuliformis. The sequence goes on from CM062818.1 coordinate 89,616,059, forward strand.
CCAAAAGCAGAACCGATTGTCCCATAGACTATTTTTAGTGTAGTGGACATTAAAATACCATTTCATTTCATTTCATTTTTTATTGAGCAGTCAATTTCCTCAATGTAGGGGTCTCACATAGACATGAGATTACATAAACACCTTTCATACTCTTAGGGTCCATTGGGTCTTTAACTAATCTTGAGTTTCAAATGGTGTTAAGAGGCTTAAAAGTTGAAACAACCTTAATATTTTTATTCTTAGAATATTTAAAATCATTAACTAATTTATTAATTAAATATTAATTGAAAATTTTCATTAATTTATCATTATTACCATTATATTCTATTCGTTAAAATTATTTATATCTATATCATTTCATTATTTATTCTCTTACCGTGATGAAACTCTCCATCTTTATCAATGAACCACACATTGAGTGACTCTAAATACACGGACACAATAATTCTAAATATAATTTTTTACCAAAAAAATTTCAAAATACATTTAGTCTTTACATTTACATCTACATAAAATTACAAAATTGATTATTAATTTTTTATTCTATTAGTACGTATTCTTTTTTAATATAGGTTCACAAAATAGGGAAACAGAAAATTGCTTATTACTTCTTTATTCGTATCACTTTTTAATATATGGAAAAATTATACGTAATATAACCATTATTATGCCGATCTTTAAGAAATACATTTATAATTTTAATTTTTAATGTGAAATTTAAATAATATAAATAAGAAATACAAAGCTGGTTGTTACTTCTTTGTTCATATCGCTTTTTAATACATGTTCAAAAAATATGGAAAGAGGGAGGAATAGAATGAAAATGACCAGAAAGCAGTGAGGCTCCAATTCGCACCAGGGTATGCAGGTTAAATCAAAGTAGCAATGCAATAATCTTTGCAATAGCATTACTAAACTGTGCAACGTGTCATAATACTAGAATCATACAACTAAGATTTTAGCATACCTTTGAAAACATTAAATTAACAGGACGGGATTCCTCAGAAAAATGTAAATTAGGCCGGAGAAGGCGGCCAGTAGAACGTAAAATCAGGGCGAAGGGGGCCAGTACAATGTAAACATCAGGCCGACCTCCGTCAAACCTGAGGGGCCACAGTCTGTAATTTCGTTAAATTTTGAAGCAGTGCGTTTCGCTTAATTTCCATCTCCGTGTGCGTGTATTTATTGTATGCGACACTTGCTACCATGTCTTTTTTAAGCGAGAGACGAGAATTTATGAGGTTTTTGGTGATGGCAGCGGCTAACCAGCCTGCCATAGGGTATTAAATGTTCGGGGAGATGCAGGTTGGATAATTCCTATTTCTTATTTAATGTCTAGTTTCCAAATTCGCGTGTTAGTGGGTTATCCAGCGTGCATCTCCCCGGGCATTTAATGCCCTATGGCAGGCTGGTTAGCCGCTGCCTTTGGGGATAGCTGCATATTCGGGACGGAATGTGTATTCGCCAGTTTTCCACGCTCCAAAGTCACAAGTTATAAAAAATAAAATTAAAAATCAATTTCTGGCCTAATTTTATATAAAAATGAATTAATTTAAAGTATAAAAAAATAAATTTAACTTTTAGAGTTATGTAATTTTTTGAAATAAATTATATGTAAAAATAATATTATTAAGTCTAGAGGCTCATTCTACAGCTTAGTATGAGAGGATGTAAAAATAATATTATTGAGCCTAGAGGATTATTCTAGAGCTTAGTATGAGAGGGATGTGTAAGTGTAGCATACAACGAGACATCATGAATTGTTTTTACCAATTTTAATTTCATTTATGTTTTATTTAAACTATTAAAACTATTGGGCTTAAACAGCTAGAACAAACACTCTTAATTATTAATTAAGAGACTTTGGACCATATTGTTAAACGATCAAAGAAACAATTGAATTAACTTCTGAGAACAGTTACCACTGTTCCTTCACCCTTTTCCTTAAGAGAAAAAAGGGCAGAACCCTGGGGGAAGGAAAAGAGGACTGTGAAGAATTATTCCTTGAGCTGGCAAACCTAACCACTGGGAAAGAAAATTGTGGTAACAGTTGTGGGATATGAGACTTGAGGTTGGACAAAGTTCGGACACCCAAGGTACCCAATTGTTCTTGATTGACATAAGTGAGGCTCGAAGGGGGAGTGGGAAAGAAAATTGTGGTAACAATTATGGGATATGAGACTTGAGGCTGGACAGAGTCCGGACGCCCAAGGTACCCAGTGGTTCTTGATTGACAGAAGTGGGGCTCGGAGGGGGAGTGGGAAAGAAAATTGTGGTAACAGTTGTGGGATATGAGACTTAAGGCTGGATAGAGTCTGGATGCCCAAGGTACCCAGTTGTTCTTGATTGAAAGAAGTGGGACTCGAAAGGGGAATCTGGACATAATTGCCAGTTCTAAGGCTGGGTGGTGAGATCTTCCAAATATCTAGTAGTGCATTACTAAAGACAGATAAGTGATACTATCATGTTAATTATTACCACGAGAGAAGATAGTAAAGGGTGGTGAGATCTTCCAAATATCTAGTCGTGCATTATTAAAGACAGATAAGTGATACTATCATGTTAATTATTATCACGAGAGAAGATAAAGGGTGGTGAGATCTTCCAAATATCTAGTCGTGCATTATTAAAGACAGATAAGTGACACTATCATGTTAATTATTATCACGAGAGAAGATAGAATGTTTACTGTAAGTAGAAGGTATAGAGATGATTTAACATTAGTAAATGACATCTATTAATTTAGTAGAATAGTAAAACTGGATGATAATATGCATTACCAATGGTCACTGATATATATAAATGTAAACTTCCAATTAGCAAGAACGTTGATTTAATAAGAAGACAGTGTTAAAGACAGTTGTTAATTTAACTCAAAAACATATAAGTGTGTCATAACCCCTGTTAATTTATTTGGTAACAACATTATAATAATAAATAAAAAATTTGAATATGTTCACGGAACTACAAATTTACCATTACAAATTTATTAACTCATAACACTTATTGAGTTGTACAGCTGCGTAATTTGTGACATGACTCCATTGTTGATACACCCAATCTTAATCTTTTGGATTATATGTTAAACACATGAGCATTATGACTTGTTGATTTTATAGTCCTATAGTCTTTTGTTAGCTGCTTTGGTAATCTGGATAACTCTGAATGTGCATTGAATGCCTGCACCTTCCCCTGTACGTGGTGTGGGCAGATCTGACCTGCTACAGCTGCCACCTCGGGATCCTCCTTGTATCGATGGTAATGAGGCCTGATGGGCGATCCAATAGCCAGAGTTGGTTCAGTGGACTTACTCCACCCTTGGCGCAGAAATGAAGTCTCATTCTCCCGCTAGTGCTCATGACACCTGCTTTGCCTCCTGCTTACGTCTGCGGTCTCATTCAGTCTTCGTTCCAGAGTTCTGTTGAGGATGGAAGGTGTTCGAGGTTCCAGTTCTTGATATCGCCGCCAGAGTTAGCATCCTAGGTGAGTTAGTGGTGGAATTGTTTCCCTGTTTTGCTTTCCTTTCTCTCAGCTATGTTTATTCATTTTCCTAACAGCAGGTTAAGCATTTACTAGCTATGGTAATCTCTGGGTCTTTAACCTTTTTACAGTGTATTGTTCGTAGGTACACTCTGCCACCGGTTCCAAGTTTGTGGATGCTACCAGATGGGAGTTCTGCCTTTCTCGGACAGGGGTAACCCCTGAGGGTTTCCACCGAGTATGAGGGTTTTTCCACCCTGGTTTTTCATTGGACATGGTTCTAGTTGTTTAGGTGTTATGGCTAGGGTTTTAGATTTCTTTCGCAGAAGGGTTTATCCTCCTTTCCTGTGTGAGCTAGTTGTTCACTTGAGCATAACTTCAAAGGTTAGGGAAACGCTTGAGTACATTTCCATGGAGAGGCATTAACCCTGTGGTTATGGTTCGGAGGTTTGGACATGTCATATGTTTACATTAAGCGTATTAATTTGAGGAGGTTTCACCTCTCGGTAGAATTATTGAGCCACTCTGGCCATTTCTGTAATTGCAATTACAAACTCTGTAAGACTATTTCTCTTGTTTTTACTTTCGGTTCTGAATGACACTTCATCTGGATTTACACCTTGAGCTTATTTATGTGTATATAAATTGTCGTTTCTGCAATCTTTCATGTTTTACATTTCCTGGGTTATGTACAACAGAGAATGATTAAACTAGATTTATGCGATTCTGCCTTAAATTGTTGGCTTTTCGTCTATTTCTATGGCTACCTGGATACGCTATTCTGTAATAGTTTTAGAATGGTTGTCACCTTTGTTTCTTGCAGTGTTTATTTATTTAGTTCTTGGCGTGCTACATGGCTGGAAGTTATTCCTGTCGATAGTCGTTTGAGGGTTTGATCCCAGTTGGGGTTTAGAAATTCGTCCACTCGGTAACGGGGTTGAACGTAGGTTTAAAGGAATTATTGTATAACCCTCTAAGTTGATTTTGCTACGCGTGACAGGGTTTAGGCCTGAGTCATCAATCTCAGGGTCATGGTCACACCACTGTAAGCGCTTTTTTTTTGTTTTAAAAACTAGTTTAAATTCTTTGATGCAAAGCCATAACCAGTTCCTAGTCAGTAGGAAGTATTTCTCTATTTCTTCACCATTATGACTTGGTGTTTCTTTTCTTAAATAAGAAAAATAGTCTGTCCTTTTTCTGAATGGTTCTGAGCACATCTAGATTTAAGGCTACAATGTTTTCCAGTTTCCAAGAGTTTCAGGGTATCATATAGTCGGTTTTCTTTGTTTTGCAAATATATATATTAGAAGGTTTCCATCAATTTAGTATTTTTTTTTTTTTGAGTCGTTTCCTCATGCAATCTTTCCTACGCTTGAAATGGTCCGGCTACAGTTAACTGCTACCATTATAATAGAGTATTTGAACGATTGTCTATCAGTTATTTTGTTTTGATTCCATTGTTTCCGTTCTCAGTTTTTAATAAGTATAAATAAAGGATAACTTTTATCAGTTTACTTGTTATATCATGAACATAGTACAAAGAAACTCTTTGTTTGCTCAGGTCCTTCATACCACTAGATAATGTATCAATGTAGTACAACATACTAACATTATCTACCTCATTTATACTTCAAAATGCCTTTTAAGTGTTTTCCACTTACTTGTGTTGTTGTAGCTTATGAAACTTTCCAGAAGTCGGGATCACCTCTGTTCTCCCACTGCGAGTCTACCACCCGTCCTTGAGATTCATCTTTCAGGACCAGAATCTCCCCCCTAGCTTACTTGCAGGACCACCGTCCTTAGCAAGTTGCTCGCACATCGTGCATCGCTATCTGGTCATCACCAAACTTAGCCTTTTCCCCTCTTCCTGCCTATCCCTACAGCACAATTTTTTCCCTCCCCCCTCTTCCTTTTCTTTGGAAGCCCTTCCAGTTAGGGGAGGTAGTTAGTGTTGTATTTCCAGCAACTGTCTTTTCTAACTTCCCTCTTCAAAAGTTGCCAGTTCTGTTGATGCTTAAAACATTTCTCATTTTCAGTAATTAAAATATTATTTAATTCAAATAGATAACAACACTAAATAATCAGTTTGTTCTTACTGCGGTAAAATAAAATATTTACATTTTCCTGGGGGCAATACAAAGTGGAAATAGTAAAGCAAATACCATATCTGTTCTATGTAGGTTATAAATAAATGAATTGTATGAGACTGTAAAATTATTCATATTGCAATATATGTCTAAATATCAGTACTTCAATATACTCAGGAAATCTTTCCTCAAACTGTAGAATGAAGTCAACATGGAGAACCTTTCTCTACACATTCAGATTAAATCTATAGTCGCATTGCATTTCGACATACACCTAGGGTTTGTAGCCTTGGACGAGTTCGGAAAGAACTCATCCAGAGCCGTGTACCCCGGTTCCTTTAACCAAATTCCATGATTTCTAATCATACCTATCACAATTACATTTAAGCTATCTGTTAAATTCACTTAAAACGAATGGCGTAGTTCACCAAAGCTGCTGAGAAAATCATACAAAACAAATACCCTTCAGGTAATTACAATCAACCATTTCCAAACTCAATCACTGATTCTACAGTAAACTGGAATATATATTAAAACACAAAATTCATTAACAGATCAAATTATAACTGTATCTCGTTGGGAACAGTCTAGTTTTGAAATACTGTACAAAAATTCATAAATAAGTTTTGTGAAGTGTTCGAAGAGAACACGCAGGAAAAGACCTGAGCGATATAAACCTGGGATGGCTTATATAAGCCGATAATATCCCAAAACAACAAATATTGCTACAAATCATAATTAACAACACATCCTGGTCGTGGCCTCAAACACCAACTACTACAACTCCTGAAACCCTCTGTCTCAAAAACCAATTCACAGAACCAAGGCACACAAGCGTAGATTCCAACACACCTGGAAAGCGAGGAAAGAAGTGGAGCTTAGCAAGGAGTTCGCTCTCGAACATGCACAGAATAAACGAGGGTTTCGAACCAGCTTCGGAGACCTTACCTACACAACAAATCAACTATGAGAAAAACAGCCTCTGTAATAACTCAGTCCATATCGACAAACCATGGGAGATAGGGATGACTTACCTGTGCGGAATATGGGTAGCCATTGAAGCTGTGACCTAGCTTGCATAGAACCAGAATACCTCAGCCGAGGGAGAAATGGAAATCATATAAACTTAAAGACATTAAATCATCAGTTGAACAATGTTTACCTCAGGTTGTCATGGCAGCAACTTTCAGCAACTTTCTCCTCGAGATTGCTAAAGACCAGGTCGTGCCCTCCATTGTTGTTCCAAAATGCCTAAGAACCTATAAAGTAACTCAAGAGCTATTACAGCATACCATCTCAGTGGAAGAAAAGAACTTAACAGAATAACATGAGTAGCAAGAGGGACAAATATAGGCACCTAAAGCTTCAGAGACGAAATGGAAAAGGCTTTTCATAGGGTCGCCATAACTGGGAAGAGTGCCGAGACAGAGCATAGCCAAATGAACCAGTTTTTCCGCAAAAAGATTCAATAAAGCCTCTAGCCAAACTCGAACAATCAAGACCGTAAATCATAGCAGATCGAATGACAAACAGGCAGCGAACACAGTTTCGAGACTCTTCCAAGGTAGGGTAGGTAGGGTCATTAACGCCATCACAGGTGGCGAGTACAAGCATGCATGAACCAGGTAGGAGGAGACCTCGGGACTCTTCCACATTAATGGAGGGAAGCCTGCCTAAGGTTGATCAAGGCGCATGAAATCAATACATGTAGCTGTGGAGTGAACCACGTAGGCTGCCAGCGTGGAGATCACGTACCAACCCTGCAGCACAATCTCTAACCCCAAATCATAATACCATCAAACTTTGTTAATACGGTTCAATCATATGGGTCCACAAAGTGATGGACCAAGTGAATGTAAGAAATTATTTTCATAATGATTATTGTATGATAGGTAAAGGAATTAATTTTTTTTTTTATATAGATAGGATGTTACAAATGGTATCAGAGCCCAGGCTCGCATACTGAGACTTCTGGGTTATTCTAACAGTCAATTAAGTTGTGATACTTCTATATATATGAAATAAAATAAACTGAGTTTTGGTTGAATATGAACACAAAGAAGGTGAAAGTGGGAATTGTTATCAGCACCAAGGGTAAAATGCGTAGGAGCCCCAGATCGTCGAGCCAGCCAGAGGTGCCTTATGTAGAGACCAACCTAGAATTATGGGTGCAATTGGGAGAAGAATCGAGACAGGCTAATGCTACCCTGCTCGAAACAGTACAACAACTTCGAGTAGAGATGATGAACCTCAGAATGGACAATGAACGATTAAGATAGGAGCAGGAGAAGATCCTTAAAAGTCTGTCAGATCGACAAAATCAGAGAGGACCAGACCCCAGTATAGAAAATAGAGAAAAGACCCCAACTGCTCATAATGAGGAAGATAATGCAGAATCCGTAGAAGGTCATAAAGAATAAGATGAAGGGTGTTCAGATAACGTTTTTTACCAAAGGAAGCCAAAAAGGTTGAAGACAGAGTTACAAGGCGAGTTCAAGAAAATCAAACCCTCATTGTTCGAAGGAGAGTCAGAAGAAGCAGTAGAAGCTTGGCTGATAGACATGGGTAAATACTTCCAGATTTATGAATATACTGACAAACTTAAAGCAAGGTTGGCAGTTTACCAATTACGAGGAAAAGCCACCCTCTGGTGGGAAGAAATTAAAACTGTAAGAAAGATTGATGAGGAACAAGTAACATGGCAAGAATTCCAGAAACACTTTAAAGATAAATATTTAACAGAACGTTATTATGATGAAAAGGAAAAAGAGTTCCATGAGTTAAGACTGGGAACCCTGACCATGGATGAATATGTAGCACGCTTTACTTCCCTATTGCGATACATCCCATATATGCAAGAAGAGAAAGCTAAGATCCAGTGGTTTATTAGCAGTTTGCCCAACTTCATGAAGGAAAAACTAGAATTCGACTATCCCAGAACCATGGACGATGCAGTCCGGAAGGCCCACATCTGTTATCAGTAGATGAAGCAGAAAAATGAGGGATCTAAAGGAGCTACTGCAAAGAAAATGAGGAATTTACCACCAAACAGGCATCAGAAAGCCATACATGGCAGAAACAATCAGCAAAGGACCTTCGGAAAATTTGCAAGAAATCCGCCCAGAACTCAGACATTCACTGAGAATAGACAACATGAAGGAATTAGCAAAACTGCTACTGAACAGCCACCAAAACCGCCACTACAATGTTGGGGATGCAGAGAAGCGCATTATTACAAAAATTGCCCGCACAAAGCTCAAACTGAGCAACTTTCTAACATGCAAGAAGCCTCTACGGTAGGGGATATCGCAAGGAGCATGCCTAGAATTAATGCTACCTTGGACGATCATCAGGCGGAATATCAGCCCACCATGATCGAATGCGAAGGTATGATTGTTGATCAATCTATTTCTGTTTTATTTGATCCAGGTGCTAGCCTAAGTTACATTAGTCCTAAAGTGGTAGAAAGATGTCAACTGCAAAGCAGTAAATATAAGCAGTCGTGGCTAGTTCAACTAGCTACTGGAACAAAAAGAAAGGTGTCAGCTAAAACAGAAAATTGCCCTATAATAGTTTCAGGACAGCCTATTCGGGTTAACCTGAATATTCTTTCCCTGGGCTCATATGATGTATTAATAGGGATGGACTAGTTAGAAGTTCACTGGTCCCTGGTGGATTGCAAATAAAAGTCTGTAAGTTATCTTACCGAGTCAGGACAACGAAAGGAAATTCAAGGAATCAAGAAAAATATCAAGTTGTGCCCTATTACAACCAATCAGCTCGGAAGATGTATAAGGAAAGGTTGCCAGATTTATGTTTTCCAAGTAGGGTACTGCAATGATAAAAATAAAATGACCTCTTTAGAGAATATCCCTGTAATCCAGGATTTCTTAGACATATTTCCTAAATCTATTCCTAGATTATTGCCAAGGCGAGATATCGATTTTACCATTGAGATAGTGCCTGGAATAGCCCCTGTTTCGAAAGCCCCTTATCATATGAGTGTTCCAGAGTTGACTTAACTTAAAATGCCACTGTAGGAGCTGTTAGATAAAGGGTACATATGCCTAACTGTGTCTCCTTGGGGAGCCCCAGTGCTATTTGTCTGCAAAAAGGACAGAACCTTACGATTATGCATTGACTATCGTCAGCTAAATAAGTTGACCATCAAGAACAAGTCCCTGCTACCTCGCATCGAGGACTTATTTGATCAAGTGCAGGGAGCTAGTGTGTTCTCGCAAATCAATTTAAGGTCCGGATACCACCAAATCATAATAAAGGATGAAGACATCTGTAAAACTACATTCTGAACTCGTTATGGAAATTACGAGTTCGTGGTACTTCCTTTTTGCCTTACCAATGCACTAGCCACATTCATGAGCCTAATGCACGATATTTTCCAGCCATTTCTAGATAAATTTGTACTAATTTTTATCGATGATATACTAATCTACTCTAAAAACCAGGAGGAACATGAGCAACACTTGAGAACGGTACTGTAGATTTTGCGAGAAAACTAGTTTTACCGAAGTTTAGCAAGTGCGATTTTTACAAAGATCAAATCCAGTACCTAGGCCATGTTATATCAGTAGAAGGGATAGCAGTGGATCCAGAGAAAATCAAAACTATTATGGAATGGACCACACCAAAAAATGTGGCCGACATAAGATCCTTCTTAGGGTTGGCGGGGTACTACAGCCAATTTATTAAGGGCTTTTCAAAAATAGCCTTCCCAATGAATTCACTTCAGAAAAAGGGACGAGCTTTCCACTCGACAACAGAATGCCAACAAAGTTTTGAGCAGCTAAAACAACTGCTTACAACCGCTCCAGTGCTAAAGGTAGCAGATCCGGAAAAATCCTTTGTAGTATGTACAGATGCAAGCAAAGAAGGCGTCGGTGGAGTATTAACTCAGGAGGGAAAGGTCATTGCCTATGAGTCACGAAAACTGAAGGATTATGAGCAGTGCTACTCTGCTTATGATTTGGAGTTGACCACAGTAGTGCATGCACTAAAGATCTGGTGGCACTATCTTCTGGGAAAGAAATTTCTGCTGTTAACTAACCATAGTTGTTGGACAAATTTCTTTAATCAGTCTAAGTTAAATGCATGCTAGGCTAGATGGACCGTGTTCCTGAGTGAATTTGATTTTGACTTGAAACACATTGAAGGAAAAGAAAACCGAGTAGTTGATTGTTAGGCCCCTATACTACTAATAACAATAAGGGGTTACACTAGTAGTATAGGGGCCTATACTACTAGTGTAGGGGCCTAACATTGATGCTTAAGCAAAAAATTACATTGCATCTACGAAGTACATTTCAGTCAAGCACAATCTAATCTACCGGAGGTTATTCGAGAGGCATCCCTCAAGGATCTAGAATTTGCATTCTTATGGAAGAAACCTTTGGAAGCTCAAGAAAGAGAGAAACAATGTGAGTATTCAATTAATTAAGATCAAATGTTAACATTGAGAAATATGATTTACATTCCTAACCAAATTTCCGTGAAGCAGATGTTATTAGATGAGTTTCATAGGAAACCTTATGCTGCCCACCCAGGATACCAGAAATTGTATTCTTCCATTAAGAAAAGTTATTTCTGGCCCGGTTTACGAAAATATGTGGCTGAGTATTTATCCAAGTGCTTAGAGTGCCAATTGGTGAAAGCAGAACATCAGCATCCTGTGGGTCTGTTGCAACTGCTACCCATTCCGGAATGGAAATGGGAGACCATCACTCTAGACTTTATCACTAGATTGCCTCGTACCAAAAAGCAACACGACTCAATCATGGTGGTCATAGACAAGCTGAGCAAGACTGCTCATTTCATTCCTGTAAAATCCACCTATAAAACGGTGGAGATTGCGAACATATTTATGAGAGAAATCTTCCACCTACACGAGATACCCCGAGTGGTGATCTCTGATAGGGATGTAAAATTTACATCCACTTTCTGGAAAACTCTCTTTGCAGGACTAGGTACCCAAATCCATTTCAGCACTACTTACCATCCGCAGACAGATGGTCAGATAAAGTGAGTAAATCAAGTCATGGAAGATATGTTGTGAATGTTTGTAATGCAACAACCGCAGAAGTGGGAAGATTACCTCCACTTGGTAGAATTTGCCTACAATAATGGGCATCATGAATCTTTGGGTATGAGTCCTTTCAAAGTACTTTATGGAAGAAAGTGTTGGGTACCCACGGACTGGAATAGTCCAGATAATAAATTAGCATTAGGTCCCGATATGCTAGCGGAAATGGAGGCTACCATTAAGAAGGTTCGCTAGAACTTAAAGGCGGCACAGGATAGGAAAAAAGTGTATGCAAACAAGAAGAGAACTCATAAAGAATTCCAGTTGGGCGATCACGTGTATCTAAAGGTGAAACCTTGGAAGAGCACCTTGCAATGGAAAGGTTGTGAAAAATTGGCACCATGATACTGTGGACCTTTCCAAATTTTGGAATGGATTGGGCCCATGGCATATAAACTAGCACTACCAGGCCACATCTGAGTACACAATGTCTTTCATGTGTCCTTATTAAAAAAGTATATTTACAACCCTCGACATATTATTAACTGGGAAAGCATTCAGGTAATGATAAAATAGAAAGCAATATGTTAAAGAGTTGTTGTTTTGGAATGTTCTGACAGCAGATTATGAATGTGCAGGTAGAACCCGAGGGAGAATTTCTGGCAGAGCCTCTTCGTATCCTCGATCGGAGAGAAACCACCTTGTGGAGGCGAGCCATCATCCAAGTTAAAGTGCAGTGGAAGCACTTTGGCTCGGATGAGGCTACTTGGGAAGAAGAGGAGGCCATGCAAAAATCTTATCCTGCACTGTTTACATAGAGGAAGAACACCAGGGATGGTGTTCCTCTCGAGGGGAGGGAGTTGTAACATACAACGAGACATCATGAATTGTTTTTACCAAGTTTAATTTCATTTATGTTTTATTTAAACTATTAAAACTATTGGGCTTAAATAGCGAGAACAAATATTGTTAATTATTAATTAAAAGACTTTGGACCAAATTGTTAAAAGATCAAAGAAACAATTGAATTAACTTTTGAGAACAGTTACAACTGTTCCTTCACCCTTTTCCTTAAGAGGAAAAAGGGCAGAACCCTGGGGGGGGAAGGAAAAGAGGACTGTGAAGAATTCTTCCTTGAGCTGGAAAACCTAACCAGTGGGAAAGAAAATTGTGGTAACAGTTGTGGGATACGAGACTTGAGGCTGGACAGAGTCTGGACGCCCAAGGTACCCAGTTGTTCCTGATTGACAAAAGTGGAAGGGCTCAGAGGGGGAATCTGGACATAATTTCCAGTTCCGAGGCTAGGTGGTGAGATCTTCCAAATATCTAGTTGTGCATTACTAAAGATAGATAAGTGATACTATCATGTTAATTATTATCACCAGAGAAGATAGAATGTTTACTGTAAGTAGAAAGTATAGAAATGATTTAGCATTAGTAAATGACATCTATTAATTTCTGAGTAGAATAGTAAAACTGGATGATAATATGCATTACTAATGGTTACTGATATATATAAATCTAAACTTCCAATTAGCAAGAACGCTGATTTAATAGGAAGATAGTGTTAAAGACAGTTGTTAATTTAACCCAAAAACATATAAGTGGAAACAGTAAAGCAAATACCCTATCTGTTCTCTGTAGGTTATAAATAAATGAATTGTATGAGACTGTAAAATTATTCATATTGCAATATATGTCTAAATATCGGTACTTCAATATACTCAGGAAATCTTTCCTCAAAATATAGAATGAAGTCAACATGGATAACCTTTCTCTACACATTCAGATTAAATCTATAGTCACATTTCATTTCGACATACACCTAGGGTTTGTAGCCTTAGACGACCTCAAAAAGAACTCATCCAAAGCCGTGTACCCTAGTTCATTTAACCGGATTCCATGATTTCTAATCATACCTATCACAATTACATTTAAGCTATCTGTTAAATTCACTTAAAACGAATGGTGTATTTCACCAAAGCTGCTGATAAAATCATAGAAAACAAATACCCTTTGGGTAATTACAATCAACTATTTCCAAACTCGATCACTGATTCTACAGTAAACTGGAATATATATTAAAACCCAAAATTCATTAACATATCAAATTATAACTTTATCTCATTGGGAACAGTCTAGTTTTGAAATATTATACAAAAATTCATAAATAAGTTCTATGAAGCTTTCAAAGAAAACACGCGGGAAAAGACCTGAGTAATATAAACCTAGGATGGCTTATATAAGTCGATAATATCCCAAAACAACAAATATTGCTACAAATCATAATTAACAGCACACCCTAGCTGTAGCCTCAAACACCAACTACTACAACTCCTTAAACCATCTGTCTCAGAAACCAGTTCACAAAACCAAGGCGCACAAGCATATATTCCAACACCCCTGGAAAGTGAAGAAAGAAGCAAGAAGTTCGCTCTCGAACATGCATAGAACAAACGAGGGTTTCAAACCAGCTTCATAGACCTTACTTGCACAACAAATCAACTATGAGAAAAACAACCTCTATAATAACTTGGTCCATATCGACAAACCATGGGAGATAGGGATGGCTTACCTGTGCGGGAGCTGGGTAGCCATCGAAGTCATGACCTAGCCTGCATAGAACCAGAATACCTCAGCCGAGGGAGAAATGGAAATCATATAAACTTAAAGACATTAAATCATCAGTTGAACAATGTTTACCTCAGGTTGTCGTGGCAGCAACTTTCTCCTCGAGATTGCTAAAGACCAAGTCGTGCCCTCCATCATTGTTCCAAAATGCCCAAGAACCCGTCAAGTAACTCAAGAACTATTACAACATACCATCGCAGTAGAGGAAAATAACTTAACAGAATAATGTGAGCAGCAAGCGGGACAAAGATAGGCACCTGAAGCTTCAGAGGCGAAATGGCCGAAGCTTTTCACAGGGTCACCATAATAGAGTAGAGCGTCGAGACAGAGCATAGCCAAATGAACCAATTTTTCTGCCAAAAGAGTCAATAAACCCTCCAGCCAAACTCGAACAATCAAGACCGTAAATCATAGCAGATCGAACGACAGATAGGCAGCCAACGCAGTTTTGAGACTCTTCCAAGGTAGGGTAGGTAGGGTCATTAACACCATCACAGGTGTCGAGTACAAGCATGCATGAACGAGGTAGGAGGAGACCTCGGGACTCTTTCACATTAATGGAGGGAAGCTTGCCTGAGGTTGATCAAGGCGCGTGAAATCAATATATGTAGTTGTGGAGTGAACCACATAGGCTGCCAGCGTGGAGATCACGTACCAACGCCGCAACACAATCTCTAACCCAAAACCATAATACCATCAAACTTTGTTCATAAGGTTCAATCATATGGGTCCATGAAGTGATGGACCAAGTGAATGTAAGAAATAATTTTCATAATGATTATTGTATGATAGGTAAAGGAATTAATTTTTTTTATATATGGATAGGATGTTACAATAAGTTTGTCCATCCATCAGTTTCCCTTTCAAATAAAAATAAAAGTTAAAAATTATATTCTAAAAGTAAAAAATTAAAACTTTTATTCGATTCTATATATATTCTATTTAGCATTCAAAAATACAATTTAAACAATAAAAAAAACACATTATATTTTACACTTTAACGAAATTTGCACGTCAAATAATTTCATTCCTCTAAACTCAAGTTACATCCATACTTAAGATGAATCTTTTAAACACATATAGAAATATCAAATGCATTTGGTATCTTCCAATATTATTGTATAATTGATACTTAAAAAAGCTATACTCTAAACACGATTAAGAATTTTAGCCAAAATCTTTGAAATTATTTTATAAGGGACATTACAGAGTGGTATGGCCGTAATATTGAAAAGGAAACAGGATTTAGATCCTTCGGGATCAAGGATAAAAAGAAGGAATTAATTCCACCCCATACAACAGTTCTTTGTTGTATAGCTCACCATTTTTCATAAAACAAATTTTAATACCTCCCGAAACTGTTAGTAATAAAGACACCATCCGGTTCTGGTGCTGTGTTTAGATTGAAGGAAAAGACATCTTGGTGGATTTCGTTTTTATTGGGTTATTTTGAATGTGGATTATTTTATTTTTTTTAATTATTGATGGATCACATTCATTTAGTTGAGAGTTTATTTTACAGTTTAGTACGAGAGGTTGTGTAAGTTTGTTCATTTCTGTGTCCCTTTAAAATAAAAATAAAAAATAAAAAATATGTTCTAAATAGAAAAATGATGTCGAAAATGTTTAAATCTTGTATTTTTCAAAAATATTTCAACAAGAGATTTAAATAAACTATTTAAGATTTTTGTTAACTAATTTATATCTATGTCAAATTCATATATATCTATATATAGAAAAAAAATTAAGTTTTTATAGTTAAAATTTGTATTTGGTCCTATATACATTTTATTTAGCATTCAAAATTAAAATTTAAACAATGAAAAATAACACATTATATGTTGCAATCTAAAAATATTTGCACATGAAATTTTTTTTTCCGTAATTATAATGGATCTATGAACATATAACTACTACTATATTTTAAAACATCTAATTAATAAAAATAAACACATATATAAGGTAGATTACACTTATCCTCAAGCATATAAGAAATAAGGATGGTAGAAAAGAGTGATGGGATTTGAATACAAAGGATGAGAGAAATAAGAAGAAAAAATGAACAAATACTTGTTGAATGGAGGCTAGAAAAAAAATTATATTGAGATAATAAGAAGGGGGAAGGAGAGATAATAAGAAGGGGGAAGGAGTTTGAGAGATTTGAGAAATTAAAAAGAAAATTGAGACTATGGAAAAAATGGGGATAATTAAAAATAAATATGTAAATTACAAAAGAAAGGAAAAGAAGTAAAAATGGTAAATAATTATGTAAATATATATATATATATATATATATATATATATATATATAAATAAAAATAAAAAGCAAAAGCAAAAGAAATGGGTTAAATGGAAAATTTGAGGAAAAGAACGTAAGACTGGGTGGGAAGATTACCCAGGGATGAGGGAAGATAAAACTATCAAAGACAAGAGAGAAAACATACATTAAGATCTATTTTGACCATACAAATTAAATTAATGATATATATGGGTAACTCTTTGAAATTCATATTTAAATTTAGTCAATAAGCATATAAAAAACAATTATTAAAATACGTGTTTTTCCTATGTTATTTTTCTATTTATCTATGTCATCAATGTTGTGCATATCACAATAAAAAAATTAAATTATAAAAATTATAAGACATGTTGAAGAAAAAGGTTGCATATATAAGTAACTCATATGTATTTTCAATATTTTAATAAAATTAAAAGTAAGAATATTTTTATGTATATAAATGTGAAAGTTATATAAATACTAGCATAGATCCATTTTAACTCTAGATCTATCAAGTCCTCAGAGGGATCAAATCTCTTTAGGTGCACCCCGATGTGTAAGTATGTCACGGCCTCGAAAAATAATAAAAATAATTTTAGCTAATGTTGCCAATCTTGAATTATATATAACTTTTTAATCTTATTAATGGACTAAGATTAATTATTGAAATATAACTATGTATTTGAATGGATAATAAATTATCTCATGCTTTTAGGAGTTCCTTTATCATACATGTAAATTTGAATGGATAATAAATTTACCTTTAAGAAAAAAAATTACCAAATTAAAGTTCCAAATTAAGTAAAATTTTGAACAATTTTACTCTTTACTATAGTCAATGTCATTTCTTAAATCAATTTTAATATTTCTTTTAAGATAATGTCACGTAAACATGTAAACATAAACATTTAAAATTTACCACATTAATAAGTAAAATTTTGAACAATTTTACTCTACTATAGTCAATGTCATTTCTTAAATCAATTTTAATATTTCTTTTAAGATGATGTCACGTAAACATGTAAACATAAACATTTAACATTTTGAATCTAATGTCGGCCCTATTTAAAAATCAATCTAATTATTATTATGTACAAGCACAATATAAATTTAAAATATAAAAAATAAAACTTTCAAAAAATAAAAAATAAAATAAAATTATTTAAGTGAAGTCTATGAGTCAAATACCATGGGCTCAATACCATATTTATAAAAGAGGTATAGTAAATAAATAAATATAAAAAGGTATAAAACTGTATGGTAAATAAATAAAAATATATCAAATATGATTAGAAATCAACATCTAATTATATACCAAGTCTATGAGCCAAATACCATGGTAAATAAAAGAGGTATGGTAAATAAATAAAAATAAAGATAAACCTCTTTTTATATTTACTCCATAATCCACTTTATATTTATGAACACTCAAAAAAGAGGTTTTGTTTAGGGGAAGCCTATGGGTGAAATACCATGGGCCAAATTATTATTAATACCATGCAAAAAAACATTATTAACCCTAATATTAATATAAAAGATTAATATTTTTATTATTATTAAATCAAATATTCATATTAATATATTATAATATTAATATTATTAAATTTAATAAATTTAGATTAATACAACATTAAATTTTTATATTATAATATATATTAATATATCATGATATATATTAACTCTAGATATATATGGGAGGGAAGAACAAAGACATAGAGTGATAGAGGTGGAGAGATAGGGGGAGTCACAAGGGAGAGATGGAGATAAACTAAAGGAGATGGGAGATTAGGAATGAAGAGAGAGAAGGAGAGGATTGAGAGAGGTAGAAAAGAGTAAGAGAGTGAGAGGGAGACACAAAGATGGAGAGGGGAGAGAGAGAAGGAGATAGGGAGGGAGATAATGAGAGGATTCGAGGGTAGAGAGAGAGAGAGAGATGGGGGAAGAGAGAGGGAGGTAGGATAGAAAGGGGGAGAGAGGAAGGATGAGAGAGAGGAGGTTAGAGGGAGGGAAGAGTAAAGACATATAGAGTAAGAAGTGGAGAGAGAGAGGGAGTGACAAAGGAGAGATAGAGAGAGAGTGTGTATGTTTAGGGGTGAGACAAAGAGACAAAGAAGGAGAGAATGAGAAAAGGGGGAGAGAGGGAGGGATAAAGTAACATAGTTGGAGAGAGAGAGAGAGAGAGAGAGAGAGAGAGAGAGAGAGATGGGGGAAGAGAGAGGATTGGAGGGAAAAGAGAGAGAGAGAGAGAGAGAGATGGGGGAAGAAAGAGGATTGGAGGGAAAAGAGAGAGTGATAGAGAGAGAGAGAGAGAGAGAAAGATGGGGGGAGAGAGAGAGGGGTAGGAGAGAAAGGGATAGGGAGGAGTAGAGTGATGGGGGAAGAGAGAGGATTGGAGGGAAGAGAGAGAGAGAGAGAGAGAGGGAGGGAGGGAGAGAGAGAGAGAGTGATGGGGTGAGAGAGAGGGAGGTATGAGAGAAAGGAAGATAGAATAAGGACAAGGGAGAGGAGGAGAGAGGGTGAGAGAGAGGAACATGGAGGGAGGGATACAGAGAATGAGTTGGAAGGGGAGAGAGGGAGGGAAGAGGAAAGAAATGGAGAGAGAGAGTGAGTGACAAGGGAGAGATGGTTAGAGAGTATGTATGTTTTGGGGTGAGAGAAAGAGACAAATAAGGAGAGATGGAGAGAAGGGGGGAGAAAGTGAGAGAGGAAGGGATATAGTAATAGAGTTGGAGGGTAAAGAGAGAGAGAGAGGTGGGAGAGAAAGGGAGAGAGAGGAAGGAAGAGAGAGGATGTGAGAGAGTGGAGAGAGGGAGGTAAGAAGAAATACATAGAGAGAGAAAGGTGGAGAGAGAGAGGGAGTGATAAGGAAGATGGAGAGAGAGGGAGAGAGGACAATAGGAGGAAACGGGGAGAGTGAGGGAGAGGAGGGAGGGATAGATAGATAGATTGGAGAAAGAGAATGTATGTTTTGGGGGTGATATAGAGAGACAAAGGGAGATAGAGATATTGATGGACAATGAAGAAAGGGAAGAAGAGAGATACAGAGAGAGGGAGGGATAGAGAGATTGATAAATATGGAGTGAGGGAGCGTGTGTGTTTGCAGGGGTGAGATAGAGAGACAAGTAAGGAGAGATGGAGGGAGATATAGATGGAGTGAGAGAGCGTGTGTGTTTGGGGGGGCTAGATAGAGAGACAAATAAAGAAAGATGTAGGGAGATATAGATATAAGAAGATTTCTTGCACTAGATGCATTGATTTCAGTGTAGGTGTTGATTTCTAATCATATTTGATTGCTTGCACTAGATTCATTAATTTCAATGTAGATGATTTCTAATCCTATTTGATTTCTTGCACTAAATGGATATATTTTAGTGTAGATGGTAACTTCTAAGCCTATTCGGTTGCTTGCACTAGATGCATAGATTTCAATGTAGATGTTAATTTATAATGATATTTGATTACTTTCCCTAGATGCAATTATTTCAATGTAGATGATTTCTAATCCTATTTGATTACTTTCACTAAATGCATTGATTTCAGTGTAGATAGTGATTTCTAATCTTATTTTATTGCTCACACTAAATGCATTGATTTCAGTGTAGATGTTGTTTTCTAATCCTGTTTTCTTACTTGCACTGGATGTGTTGATTTGAGTGTAGATGTTGATTTCTAATCTTATTTGATTATTTTCATTAGATGCATTGATTTCAGTGTAGAATTTATTTTCTAATCTTATTTGATTGGTTGCATTAGATTCATTGATTTCAGTGTAAGCATAAAAAATCATTGGCAATGTACATTCATTTTCGTGTTATACTAATTCAACTTATTAATATTGGAGAGAAAGAGAGACAAGGTATGATGTTTAGTACAACAACTCGAGCTAAATATTTAAATGGTTTACGATTTCAACTATCCTTTTCATATAATCAATATGAAAAGATGACAAAACTAATAAGGGTGAAAACAAGAATAGTATAATAAAATAGTTTGAGATTGATCACAATAAAGACTATTTGTAACTCACTACATTCTTATTATTCACATTTTCTATCATTCAACACTATTACATTGTCACTTTGCATTCAAAAATTTTATTTCAGCATTTTTCATCATTAAAGTTATTAACAATATTTATCATCGACAAAATGAGGTAACTAAGAAAAATTAAAATTAAAATAATCTCAGACATATTTAGCATACTTAAAATGATTATATTAATATTAGATGTATTTACATATTATTTGATCAAATTAATCATATCTTCGATAGATTTTCCTTGGCTACACACGACTGAAACTAGCTTAGATCCATCTTAACTCCGGATCTATCAAGCACCAAGAGGGATCAAATCTCACTAGGTCCAAACCTTACCTCAAGTTTTGCACTCAAAAAAGAGGTTTGCACCTCAAGAGATTTGATCCCTCTCGGTGCTTGATAGATCCAGAGTTAAGAAGGATCTAGGTTGTTTTTTAATAAGACTTCAAGAATAAACTTATCAAATTTCTATCCATCAAAATCCAAATTTCAACCAGACAATTTCATTTATTAATAATTTATTTTCATAATTAATATTTATGAAAATGTTTAGTCAATCGAATGTGATGTCCCCGATAATTGCAAATATTAATTATCGCAGTCAAACAAACTTGATATTGTTAATTGACTTAGGAAGTCTAAAACAATAGTTTGATATTTGTTTATGTTAAATAATATGATTAAGCTATGCAAGAAGTAAATATCTTGAATAATGCCAATTACATATTTCTCACATGTCAGGTAGTTAGGGCAGGCAGTTACCTACCCATAACTACTCCTTGAAGATTTATTCTCAAGGAAAAGACCAAGAGGGTATTTTCTACCTGAGGTTAAGAAAGAAAAAGAACTGGAACAAAGGTGTCCATGCTAAAAGGTTAATGGGTTGTTTCAGGCTAAACTAGACTAAGTCTAGTTAGGACCAGATAGCTTCAGGCTAAACTGAGCTAAGTCTGGTTAGGACCGGATAGCTGCAGTGTAAAATAGCTAACAGTTATGAAATTTCTGCATGTGAGAAGTAGCTCGGGGGAGATTTAGCCTGAAGTTATTGATGTCATGGTTGGGAGGCGTTTGGCTTCATTTCCAAGGATTGGACTGAGTTTCGGTACTAACCAGTACAGGAAACAGATAATTATTTTACTTTTCCTTATGAACAATTGAATGAATTAATTGAAATGATTTATTCTTGCTTCTCCAGTAATAGAGGAATTAGGAATTATAAACAAAACTAGGAAGGGCAGAAAAATAGTCTTGACACGAAGAAAGTAAATAACTCAGAGTTTGTTCCTAACTGTGTAATTTCTTTAAGAAAATAAAACCTGAGTCTATCCATATCTATGTAATTCTCTTAGAAAGTAAACATTCAGAGCCCGTAGAAAACTTGCACTAATTTCTTACAAAAGAAAATTCAGAGCCTCTGCATTCATAAATATACATAACTATAAAATAAGTCGGAAAATCCATATTACTCTCAAGATAAAACCATCATTATAAATGAATACTTGATGCATTGACATAGGGGAACTCTTTCATTATTTAAGGAAAATTGGAAAAAGGAATGTGCCTAGCTTAGATAAACTAAGACGATGCAAACCTAGTTCTATCACAATGTGTTAAAAGAAGAATATCATATAAATTAGATGGTGCTTATAGCAAATACTGAAATGATTAACTTTTAGAGAATCAAGGATATTATAAACAAAGAAGATTATTACCAAGAAACTGTGTTGTAACTAACATAGAACCTCAACGAGGAAAAACCCATAACATAAAAGTATCATGCATCGAGAATCCTCGGCCTATACTTCCAAAACGATGTAACAATAAGAACAGAGAGCAATCCATAACTTAAACTATTAGAACAGGTTTTCCAACACTTGGAATAACCATAGAAAAATTATGCAAAAAAGAACTATCTCAAGAAGAGATAAGTTAACAAATAAGTTACAGTCTCTCAAAACCCGTGTGAATTAAGCAATACAATGCTATACTGTAAAAGTAACAAACCAGACACTCATATAACTGGAAAAACGATGGGCCAGAAACCAAACAACTTAGTTCAAACACTCACACTATCAAAAGAATCATGAGTAACCATATTACCTAGTACATCGATGGAGCCGCGGTGTAATCTTGATGTGAACTTTTGGACAGCAATTGAAATAGAACCTCGAGCCATACCATCTAGAGTAGAGAAGGATTCAAATTCTTTGCCTCTGTCGGCCACCAAACCTATGCCAGAACAACCCATATGTTAGGAAATAAGTGTTTAGTGTGAAAACACAAAAAAAAAAAATCCATACAGAGGCATCAAATACCTGTGAATGGCATTTGAACCATATCAGTCCTTGCTTTAGGTGCCAAACATTAAATTCTTCAACAAATCTATACAGGAATGGGTAAATCAAGTTTTCTGCCATGTTTTTGAGGTGTATACACTGCGAAATCTATAACTAGTAAAGAACGCTCATCATAAAACACCACCTGTAAAAACTCCAAGAAAATAAACCCTTCGGGTGAAGAATGAACATCTTCGAGACCCTACTGGGGTAGGGAGAAGTTACCAAAGGCGATAGGGTTCTATTGTCCACCGTATGATGCAGATGCCTTACAGAGGACCGTGGATGAGGAACACATCCCAAGGTTGAAGGCACACAATTGTAACACATAGGAAGGCTCCAAAATCCCGGTCTCGCCAAACCTAAGGGGGGTGTGGTATAGTTAATGGGTGGTATAAATTAATACATGCCAACAATTGTATAGAAAATCCTAGGTATATTAATGTTTAATGTCGTGGGTTGTATATATATTGTTGACCTATATATGATAAAAGGGGAGATAATAATTAAGAAATTAAGACAATAACCATAGCATTCTAAAGAATCAAGAATTCACCCATAGTAAAAACTCTCATGAGCGAATAACTAATGCAATGATAAACATACTTAGGTTATGGTCAATGCTTAATTATGACCATTAGAAAACATTTTTTTTTTTTTTATCTTATATTGTTTTAAGCATGTGGAGATATCATAAGTGGTATCAGAGCCCCAGGTTTCAAAATTGAGGCCTCTGGATGATAAATGAATAACAACGATTGTGATGTGCAGAGAAAAAATTTAGAAGGAAAAGAATTCATTATGAGGAGAACTAGACTTACACCATTAAGACCCATTATGGGAGCAGGATCGACACCTTTTCTAGAAACTAACCCTGAAGTATGGGTACATTTGGGAGAGGAACCATGCACCACCAACGCTGCTATACTGGAAATTGTATAAGAATTGAAGAATGAGATGGCCAGGTTGCGGACAGACAACGAGAGATTGATGCAGGAATAGAAGAATATTATGAAAAGTTTTTCCGATAGATAGAAATAGCAATAACCATTTCCCAGTCCTGAACATGGAAACATGACTGGTGACCAAGAGTTAAGAAATGAATATCCGGAAACAGAAGGTGGTGAAGAAAATCAAGAAGAAGAATCGGACAATGTATCAACCATAAAAATCATAAACGACGGGAAATTGAGTTGTAGGGGGAATTCCAAAAAATAAAACCTCCCATCTTTGATGGTGAACAGGAAGAGGTTGTTAAATCCTGGCTTATTAATATGAATAATTATTTTCAATTATATGAATATGATCACAATCTAAAACCTCACTTAGCTATCTACCAATTGCAAGGAAAAGTCAGCTTATGGTGCAAAGATGTGAAAACAGTACGTGAAGTTAATGAACAGAATGTAACTTGGGAAAATTTTCAAAGTACTTCAAGGAAAAGTATTTAACTGAAATATTTTATGATGAGAAGGAAAAAGAGTTTCATGACCTTTGATTAGGAAAGTTGACTATGGATGAATTCATAACTAAGTTCACATCCTTGTTGTTATATGTTCCCTACATACGAGAAGAAAAAGAAAAGGAACAAATATTTATCAGTAGTTTGCCCTTATTTATGAAAGAATGTCTACAATTCGACAATCCAAAAACTATCACAGAGATGGAGGATCATAATTTTATTCTAATCAAGAATGAAGAATTAGTGTCAACAAGAAGTTATACTTGTGACAAAGAAGAAGATAGTGAGGATTGTACAGAGCTTTTAGGAGAAATTCCAAGTGAGATGGCAAATTTATGGCATGAGTTAAGTCTTTTGGAGAAAAGGCTAGAAAACCAAAAAGTAAGTGTTCAGGTTGTAAAATCAGAACTGAATGAGAATGAAGAAGTTCACTACAGTGGACAAGGACAGGAATACATTATTAAAACAGATGGTGTGGAGGAGAGACTAGCTGATAGTCTCGTGAATTCTGTTGAGAATTCAAATCAGCATACTGATGTGCTGATAGAGGAGGAAGAATTAGAGCAGCAAAAATATGTGTTGCCAAAGGAATAAAAGGCACAGAAGCCTTATGATTTTTATTTTTATAATTGTTTGGTGAGTGCAGGTTTAGTTGCAGATGCTGGAGAAAATTTGGCACAGATGAGCAGCCAAATAAAAATGAAAGAGGGTAAGGATGAAAGGGAGACAGAACAAGTAAGAATGAGAGAAAAAGTAAAAATAAGCGAAGAAAAAGTAAGCATAGGAGAAAGAGTAAGTGATAGAATTCGACAACTTCAAAGTGAAGAACAAAAGTTTGAAGAGTTAGTAGATAGCAGCAACAACCTGAAACAAAGAGAAAGAGGTAACAGTAAGTGGCAAAGTATGGACCAGCCCAAGGATGTGCTGGAAATGGAAATTGAAAAACTATGGCAGTTGATGATGAAACAATCCATATGGAGAAGATTGATAGCAACAGGAAGGATGATCAATCAGAACTTGAAACTGATTGACAAGGAGAGGAAAATAAAATAGAAGACAGTAGACATATAGCAGTAGCAAAGGCGCAGAGCATTCAGACAACTACAAACTAAAGTTTGGGACCCTGGAGGTTTTCTATCAACATATGAAGACACATGATCAGGAGATCATGAACATTTTCTACTTTGGGAGTCTGATGCAGGAGCATTCAACTCAACAATATCATTGTATTTTAGTAGACATAGGGGGTCTTGTATTTTAAGGCATTTGGTTTCCTAAGTGTTGAATTAATGTAATTACTTAGGTTTTGAGTGATTTTAATGAAAATAGGAATTAATTAAGTATTGTGAAGCATATTGTAAATGTTCTCGAATGTAGGAGAACATGAGAGAATCATGATAGTTGAGAGATTGAGAGATTTGAGAATTAATTGCAAATCTTAGATTAGGAGTTAGTTCATGATTTTGTGGATTAGAGAGGATCCTTAGAGATAAGGAAGAGATTTTAGGGTTTTGTTGAGAAGTTTATGGATCTAAACCAGGAATTGGTTGTAGAATCCTTTTGTATAAATGTAAGCCTAAAAGGCATAGTCAGGGGTTAGCTAGTTAGTTAGGAGTTAGAGTGTGAAGAGTTTGATTGTAAGCCTACGGGAAGATTGTGAAACAGAGGCCACTGATATTGGAAATTAGGTCGTAGAGAAGAAACTGTGTAAATACCTATTTATTAATACAAACAACTCGATTCTGAGTTTATGTGTGTGTGTGGAGTAATTTAGCTATAATCTGTGTGTGAACTAGAGTAGTTCTATGTAACAGAAGTTGCATGTGCAGAATCAGAGGCAAAATACAGAGAAGAGTGACAGAGAGGTGTTATGGCTTTGTACACATCAATAGTACAGGAGGAAGCCTTTAATGTTACAATGAAGGTGAAGGAAGCATAAAGGCGCGAGCAGAGTTAAGGAGGAAGTTGTGATGCAGAACAACTAAAGACCAGAACCCTGGAAGAAACCTGAAACCATGGGAACACAACAAAAAACGGACGGCAACAGGGACAGGAAAAGGAAACAGGGCGAAGGGGACAGAGAACACGGTGAAGATGATGACTTCTCATCCGATACACAATGCTCTCCATACCACAACAAACAACCTAAATGTGGAGTAGGTAGAAATAAACGAGAATCATCAGATCTTTTAGATTGATGGATATGAATGGCGGAAGAAGAATGGTGGAGGACTAGACCGCGGGGATAGGAGAGTGCGAAAGTTCTTGATCGCGGTTGAAGGCCCGTAATCGATCTTAGCCGTCGATCACAAATTCAAATTCTTATGTGAAGTCAACTATGGGGGTTGAGCATTTAGAAATCCGCGTGTTAGTTGAAGGGATGCAGACCATTGGATCGTCATTGATGCTGACCGTTGGATCATCGCTGATGCTGACCATTGGATTAATATCGCATCGCATCATTTAGGAGTGAATGGACCTTGGCCGGAAGAAATTGTGATATGTAATGTACGATTATCGGGTGAACCATCAACCGTCAGATTAATGAGGAAATCAATGGTGGAGGATTTCGTTTGGGTTTGTTGATCGAGTGGATCAACGACCATCGGATTGAATGGTAAGATCAATGGCGTAGAGTGGAGCGTCCGTACAAAAAGGAAAAGTCAACGTGGAAGTCAACGTGGGACCTGTTAGCCCCTGAGGTGCAGTGGTGCTATTTTTAGCGGAAATGTCCCCTGTTTCAGCTCCAACGGCCACATCTCCTCTGCTTCGCTTTGGCCATAATCCAGACTTCAAAAGATCACTCTCGCATATATAATTGCATCAGGTCCTGATCCAAATGGATCCAAATATGCTCTCTAAGTCTTCAAAAGCTAGTAAAATCATGTCAAAGATCAAAACCATCGCAGGAGAAGAACCCTTAGAATGGCGAAAAAACACTATCGGGAGGCAAAAACCCAAGGAAACAGTGAAAAAACTGAGAATAGGAGGTCTGAACAGTGAAATGCACAGCAGCCACTAGATCTAGCTGATCAACGGTCCAGATCTGATTGGCGGGTCGCAATCGGCGGATATCGGTGCAGACTATGTGGAACTCGTGATCGCGATCGGTGGAGTCAACGTGGACCGTCGATCAAGCGCGCAGATTGACGGCCCATGTTGCGTCACAGGATCGCTATCAGAGAACACAACAAAGCGCTCACCATTGGCTCAGGGCATGAGTGATATGGAATTGCAATCAATCACATCGGCGAATCGTAGTCGGGGAAACATTATGGAGCGGGGCCTTTAAACATGTATATGTGCGATGTGATTAGTCAGACCCGATGGCTATATAGCCATTATTGCATAGATTTTCAGATCCACCGAAAGGCATTTGTTAATGTATTTTCGCATATTTTGTTATTTAACAAAAAACAAAGAAACGACACCGATGCGATAAGACCCGGACCCGAAAGGGTTCGTGAAGGGAAATATATAATATTTGAAGTCCTGAGGGAGCCAATTTTCACGTTATTTTCAATGTTTAAACGTATTTCCAAAATACAAAGGGAAGCCTTGGAACAAGGTCGAAGCGACCTGCGACAACGATTGAAGATGGACCCAATAGGAGAATATACCAGATTTAAGGACTTTTGAAGTCTGGATGAGCAATGTTCGTGGCAGATTTTCATAGTTTGAACATGTTTCTCTGTGTAAAACAGAAAGCGACCATTTCATGGATTCGAGTAGACAGAAAGCAAAAAAAGGGAAAAACAACAGCGTAACACAGCTGAACCATCGCTGGCACGAGCAAGCTACCGGACAACAAGGAAAAATTACCAGAATTTGGTTACTTATGTTAGAAAAAGGAGACCTCCGAGCTCATGCATGTCTAGTCATGGCATCAAGTGTTAAAAGGACAGAGAGGATAGATTAAGACCTCTCAAACCTCAGAGGGTTCGAGAGCATTGTAAAAGGCCTATAAAAGGTTGAAAGTTCACAGGATCAAAGGTTCAACTTTTGGAGACTGTGGATACTCTGCTACTCTAGCTTCTCATCTTCATTCCAGCAATATAAGCTTCTTTTGTTGTTACATGTCCAATTCCCATTTTCTCTTCTGTTCTAAGCTTGCACTTGAATAGGTTATTCATTTTTTCTTTTGTGTCTATTGCCAGAGAACTATCATCTTATCTCTGCGTTGATAAATTAGATTTGCAAGCTTCATTTACTTCCTGTAGCTAGCCATTCATATGTGTTTATGTATGCATCTGCTAGTATAGTCAATATTCTCCATCTATCCATTGAATCTATAAACTATTGAGCATTAGTGGTCTAAAGCCTTGTAAAGGTGAGGGTGTTCATGCATGTCTTGAGTGAAAACAGAGTTGAAATAGTCCTCTGACTTGATCCAAACCATCATCCATTCTTATAGTTCAGAGAACAATATTGAAGATTTATATGTTACTAGGCATCTCCGAGCTACAACCTAGGAGAGCTTCCTGGAGTGCTAACATAAATGGTGCCATTTCTAGGGATCGAAGACTGAAGCTCAGCTTCTCCTGGGAGACAACACAGATCCAAATTTGATGATAGACAAAGACTGGGCACTTTTTCGGTTGTAATCATCTATCTAGCGACTCTACTGGAGGACGAACCTCTTGGCGACTCCACTTCATAGTTCTGGCTCAATTTGTGAGGCATACTCAAAGAAATCCTCAGCAACCACACGCTAACCCAACATCTAACCCTGAAAAAATCATCAAAGAAAGAAAGGCATTGCAAAAAGGAGCATCAGGTTCAGGTAGCTCTAAACAATATTCTATACCTCTTCAAGAAAATCTTGTAATAGAACAAATACATGTTGAGAGTATAGCATCTAATACTAGTAGTGAAGAAAAAATCTCTGAAATTCATAAAGCTCCTTATTCTTTAGGTTCTCCTTTTGTTGTAAGCCCAAAGGAAATATCACCTCCTATCCATCATACTCCTTTAGTCCTATCAGTCACTCATCAACCCTCTGGCATTCAGACTTCCAGTACCCTTATAGACACCACAACTATGGCAGGACCACAAGCACCTACCAAAATAGAAAGAATCATAGTTGCTAGGTATGGACCTCTAGTACTACCCACTCCTTTGAATCCCATGCCTATTGGAGAATATCAAAAGTATATGCCTAAGTTCATTGGGACTGAAGGTGTTACAGCTGAAGAACATCTTGAATCATTCTATCGCTATGTTGATAACCTTGACATTAGTGAAGATGATGTATGGATGAGAGTTTTTGTCCAAGGTCTAGATGGAGAGGCTAGAAAATGGTTCAGAGAACTAGCCCCAAGGTCTATAGCAGATATTGAGGCTTTAGATTATGCATTCCTAAAGCATTGGGGGGATAAGAAGGATCTACTCTACTACCACACCAAGTTTAGGAACTTAAAGAGGGAAAACAATGAGTTGTTGTTTGATTTTAATAAGAGGTTTAACCGCATGTACAGCAAGATACCAGCTGAAGTAAAACCCACCACTACCTCTGCTAAACTCACCTATGCCAGTGCCTTTGATTCTAACTTATGTCTACTGTTGAGGGAGAGGCAATGTGCTACTTTGGCTGATATGCAGGATGCAGCCTTGGAAGTAGAATCAAACATCATGGCTGCAGAGAAGCTCAAGGGAAATGTTGATAGAAGGAGATAAAGGGGTGAGTCTTCATCATCTTCAAATCCCAAGATAGATAAAATGACCAAGATGACAGAGTCATTAGCCTCTGAAATCTCCAAATTAAAGGTTGAGCAACACCCTAGGAAAGGAAGGGTGTCTAATACCTTTGCTCCTAGAAATCCAAATCCATATGGAAGAGCTAATGAGCAGTTGCAGATTTTGCAAAGAAGCAAAGATGCCAATGAAGAGCAAAGGGTGAAGACCCCTTTCCAGAATGTAGTCATGGAAGAAGAGCAGTTTGAAGAAGATGACAAGATCCATTGTTTGTAAGACAAAGGTAGTGCCTCCTTTTTGACCTCAGCTGCCTATGAAAAGTCATTATTCAATGACCAGATCAACCAAGAATGGGATGGTGAAGTTGTTCTCCAAATTTCTGATCAGCACATATATAATCTGAGGTTGAAGATGAATAATGCCAAGGAAACTCCTGTTCAGAGAGCTGTTGTCCCTGTAATACAGCAAGATAATAAGAAGAAGTGACCGGCAATTGATCCCATCATCCTCAAAGCTCTAGCTCATGAGGTAAGAGGCCTGGACAAGTCTCCTTCTCCTTTCAGTTTTCAATCAGAAATTCAAAAGCTAAGAATACCTATACCTCTGATTGAACTAGTGAAGAATGAGTCCATCAAGAGATCTATCCTTGAGGCCCTTGAGCATAAAGCCATCCAAGCCTCCACTGACTATGTAAATCTGCAAGACGACAAACCAATTGTTGTTCTCAGCCCAATGATTGAAAATTGTGATGACAGCTCCCCATCATTCTATGTCTCTTTGACTATTCATGACAAAATCCTTCACAACTGCCTTCTGGACACAGGAGCCAGCCATAATCTAATGCCCAAGGCTATCATGGATGAGTTGGGTCTTGACATTACCAAGTCTTATCATGACCTATTTTCTTTTGACTCTAGAAAAGTGAAATGTTTGGGATTAATCAAAGACCTAGTCATCACCTTGTCTCAGCTGCCCATGAAGAGCATGGTGATGGATATTGTGGTAGTAGATGTACCCCCCAAGTTTGGCATGGTTCTCTCCAGAGGTTGGATGAAGAGATTAGGTGGAACATTGCAAAATGATCTATCCTATGCTACTGTCCCAGTTTTTGGAGGTGAGAGTAGGACATTATACAAATAAGCTCAGTTGGCTTATATCATCAGTGATGAAAGAAATCCCGCTAATCATCCCATCTATGATATCGACACTAATTTTGGAGCCTGTATTCTTCAGATTGAAGAATCCCAGTTGGCCTCCACGCAGCTTAAGTAACCAGTTCGCCAAATCACAAAAGAAGAAGCCCCACAAATTTGGGACATATTCTTTGATGGAGCTTGCTCTAAGGAAGCTGCAGGAGCAGGTGTAGTCCTTGTGTCCCCCACACAGGAATGCATTCATTTTCTTTCAAATTAAATTTTCAGGTCACAAATAACATAGCATAGTACAAAGCCTTGATATTGCGCTTAAACGCTGCTAAAGAAATAGGCATCAAAGTTCTGAAAGTGTTTGGAGACGCAAACCTTATCATTCAGCAGGTGAACAAAACTTTCCAAGAGAAGCATCCAAGGTTGAAAGCATACAGAGATGAGGTATGGAAGCTTAAGGGCTCTTTTAATATTTTCAACATTTCTTACATCCCGAGAATGAAGAACCAGCTTGTTGATTCCCTTGTTGTGTCTGCTAGCACGTTTATTCCTCCTTTGCCTCCTAAGTTGACTTATCAAGTTCAGGTGAAATATAGACCATCTCTGCCTAACAATGTCAAATACTGGAAAGTTTTTGAAGATGATGATGAAATTAATAGGTTTTTACAATTCGTTAATGAATTTTCTGAAATGCACATCGACCAATAAAATGAAACCATTAAAGAATGCAACGAGTCCAAGCTAAATGATGAGATTGGTCAAGACAACATTGTTCAACTGCCTAGTAACCATATACCCAAAGGATTGGTGCCCCTAGAGAAGCTGTTTGATCATAATGATGTACCTTATAAGCCTGCCAAAAAAGAAAATGAGTCTACTATTCATAAACATAATGTAGGGAGTCTAGCCCATCCAAAGTACATAAATCTGTCCACTCACTTGTCTTCTGCCCAGAGTTCTGAGTATTGCACCCTGATGAAACAATTTGCTGATATTTGTTCTTGGGAATACAGTGATCTTAGGACCTATGACACCAACATCATTCAACATAAGGTTCCACTGAAGAAGAACACCATCCCTTTTAAGCAGAAATTAAGACCTATCAGCCCTCTCTTATTGCCTTTGATTGAAAAGGAAATCAAGAAGCTACTGGATGCCAAGATCATAGTTCCCCTAAGGTATTCAAAGTGGATAGCTAACCTTGTGGTAGTAAGAAAGAAGAATGGAGAAATCAGGCTTTGTGTTGACTTCAAGAATCTCAACAAATGCTCTAAAAATGACAACTACCCCCTACCTAAGATGGAACACTTGCTGCAAAAAGTTTTAGGGGCTAGAGTCATGTCTTTCCTAGATGGATTTTCAGGTTACAATCAGATTGTTGTACATCCAGAAGATCAGGAAAAGACCGCCTTCACTACTCCTTGGGGCACTTTCATGTACTCCAAGATGCCTTTCAAACTGATGAATGTTGGGGCTACTTTTAAGAGGGCCATGGACATAGCCTTTGTGGGAGAGAAGGACAAGTTTTTCCTTACTTACCTTGATGACATAACAGTCTTTCCCAGCACTCACAAGGACCATTTGCAGCATTTGAAGAAGGTGTTTCTAAAGTGCAGACAGTTTGGATTTCCGTGAACCCAAAGAAGTCACAGTATGCTCTAGAAGAAGGCAAACTACTAGGACATATTGTTTATGCCAAAGGTGTGAAGATCAATCCAGCAAGAGTTCAAGCAATTCAGACATTGTCCATCCCAAGGTCAAAAAGGGACATACAATCTTTCCTGGGTAAGATCAAATTTGTGAGGAGGTTTATTCCAAACTTTGCAGAACTAGTGAAGCACATCACTTCCATGCTAAAGAAAGGATCAGAAATAAAATGGACAGATGCTACAAGAAGCTCTTTTGAAGCCATCAAACAAGCTATCATGGAAGCTCCCACTCTAATCAACCCAGATTACACCAAGGAGTTTTGTATCTTCTCTTTTGCCTCTTATGATACACTTGCAGTAGTTCTATTGCTGAAAAATGATGAAGGCGTAGAGCACCCCGTGGCCTTTTTCAGAAAAACTCTGAGGGATGCTGAACTAAGGTACGACCTTATTGAAAAGCAAGCTTATGCTCTCATAAAATCTTTAAAGGCTTTCAAAGTTTATATTCTGCATTCCAAAGTGACTGCATATGTACTGTCAGCCTCAGTAAAAGATGTCCTAACTCATCCAGATATTGATGGAAAGAGAGCTAAATGGATTGCAAAATTCATAGAGTTTAACACATAGGTGAAGCTCACTGAGCTTGTCAAAGGCCAGGGCTTGGCTAAACTTATGGCTGAGGAAAATTGCAGTTTGTTAGACACCAATTGCATGGGTTCAAATTCAGGTGATGAGCAGACAGAGGAAGCAGCAGAAGAGTAAGAGCAGAATCAGCCTTCGGCTGAAAATCTAGCCACCTATGAATGGTATTCCAGTATAGTTCATTTTTTGTAGAAGCTAGAAGTCCCTCCAGGGCTTAGCTCAAGTCAAGCCTGGGCCATTAATCTCAGATTAGCCAAATTCTGCATTAATGAGAACCTGCTCTATTGAAAAGACCCATTAGGAATCCTCTTGAGATGTCTGGATAAAGGACAATCTGTGGAAGTCATGCACCAGTTCCATTCTAGCATCTGTGGAGGGCATCATTATTAGAAAACCACAGCCCACAAAATCCTGAGAGCTGGGTATTATTGGCCTACTCTTTTCTCTGATGTGTTTTCTTTTGTGAAATCTTGTGACAAATGTTAGAGGTTTGTAGGAAGACAACAGCTAAAATCTCTACCCTTGAAGCCAGTACATGTTAATGGTCCCTTCCATGAGTGGGGCTTAGACTTCATAGGTCAGATTAATCCACATTCCAGTGGCCATCACAAATGGATCTTGGTAGCCACTGATTATTTCACCAAATCGATTGAGGTCGTACCCACTAAAAATGCTAATCATCATCTTATCATAAAGTTCTTGAATGAGAATATTTTCACTAGATTTGGTGCCCAACCAAACTAGTCACTGATAATGCAGCAGCTTTCAGGGAAGAAGAATTGGTGGACATGTGTGAATCCATGGGCATTCAATTGGTGCATTCTACTTCATATTATCCTCAAGGAAATGGCCTGGCAGAATCATCTAACAAGAGTCTTGTAAGGATAATCAAAAAATTGTTGGAGGACAACAAAAAGAGCTGGGATTCCAAGTTGAAGTTTGCACTATGGGCTGACAGAGTTACCAACAAGAAGTCCATAGGAAATTCTCCATTTAAGCTGGTTTATGGCGCTGATGTTGTTTTTCCTATCCAGCTGATTCTCCCTGTGGCCAAATTCTTTCAAGAAGAATAGGATGAAACGAATGACATGGTAAGGAGAATGAATAACCTAGTTGAATTACAACAGATTAGAGAGCAGCTCGTTGAGAAGTCAAAATTTCATCAAAATAAAATCAAAGAAACCTTTGACAGGAAGGCAAAAGTGGACAATTTCCAAGTTGGTGACTGGGTTCTCAAATGGGATTCATTGAAGGAAAAGAAAGGGAATCATGGCAAGTTTGACTCCTTATGGACAGGTCTGTTTGTCATCACTCAAATTCAACAGAACAATACCTTTATTCTGCACAGTCTGGAAAGAGAATATGTTTTTGGTGGCCCAGTTAATGGGCAGTTCTTGAAACTTTATTTCATTTAAGGCTTTAAATCCTTGATATTGTAAACATGTTTCTCAGTTTTTATTTTCTATGCAAAATAAACTCCATGCCCAATGGAACACTAGGAGATAGATTTGATTTTGGTTTTATAGGAAAGGCATTGGTCTGTGGTTCTTGAAACCTCACAAGGAGGCTTTCATCCCCAGAAGGAGCCAGTGTTAGCCCCTGAGGTGCAGTGCTGCTATTTTTAGCGGAAATGTCCTATGTTTAAGCTCTGATAGCCACATCTCCTTTGCTCCGCTTTGGCCATAAGCTAGAATTCAAAAGATTACTCTCGCATATATAATTGCATCGGGTCCTGATCCAAATGGATCCAAATATGCTCTCTAAGTCTTCAAAAGCTAGTAAAATCATGCCAACGATCAAAACCATCGCAAGAGAAGAACCCTTAGAATGGCGAAAAAACACTATCGGGAGGCAAAAACCCAAGGAAACAGTGAAAAAACTGAGTATAGGAGGTCTGAACAGTGAAATGCATAGCAACCGTCAGATATGGCTGATCAACAGTCCAGATCTGATCAGTGGATCGCAATCAACGGTGGCAATCAGCGGATATCGGCGCAGACTATGTGGAACTGGCGATGGTGATCGACAGAGTCAACATGGACCGTTGATCAAGCGCGTAGATCGATGGCCCATGTTGCATCGCAGGATCGCTATCGGAGAACACAACAGAGCACTCACCATTGGCTCGGGGCATGAGCGATATGCGATTGCAATCAATCGCATCGGCAGATCGCAATCAAGGAAACATTATGGAGCAGGGCCTTTATACATGTATATGTGCGATGTGATTAGTTGGACCTGATGGCTATATAGGCATTATTGCATAGATTTTCAGATCCGTCGAAAGACATTTGTTAATGCATTTTCGCATATTTTGTTATTTAACAAAATACAAAGAAACAACACCGATGCAATAAGACCCAGACCCGAAAGGGTTCGTGAAGGGAAATATATAATATTTGAATTCCGGAGGGAGCCAATTTTCATGTTATTTTCAATGTTTTAAACATATTTCCAAAATACAAAGGGAAGCCTTGGAACAAGGCCGAAGCGACTTGCGACAACGATTGAGGATGGACCCGATAGGAGAATAGACCAAATTTAAGGACTTTTGAAGTCCGGATGAGCAGTGTTCGCGGCGGATTTTCACAGTTTGAATGCGTTTCTCTGTGTAAAACAGAAAGCAGCCGTTTCAGGGATTCGAGCAGACAAAAAGTCAAAAAAGGGAAAAACAATAACGCAACACAGCCAAACCAACAACAATGGTCATGGAGCATCGCTGGCACAAGCAAGCTATTGGACAGCAAGGAAAAATTACCAGAATTTGGTTACTGCTGTTAGAAAAAAGAGACCTCCGAGCTCATGCATGTCTAGTCATGGCATCAAGTCGTTAAAAAGACAGAGAGGATAGATTAAGACCTCTCGAGCCTCAGAGGGTTCGAGAGCATTGTAAAAGGCCTATAAAAGGTTGAAAGTTTAGAGGATCAAAGGTTCAACTTTTGGAGACTGTGGATACTCTGCTACTCTAGCTTCTCATCTTCATTCCAACAATATAAGCTTCTATTGCTGTTACATGTTCAATTCCCATTTTCTCTTCTGTTCTAAGCTTGCACTTGAATAGGTTATTCATGTTTTCTTCTGTGTTTAATGTCAGATAACTATCATCTTATCTCTGCATTGATAAATTAGATTTGCAAGCTTCATTTACTTTCTATAGCTAGCCATTCATATGTGTTTATGTATGCATCTATTGGTATAGTTAGTATTCTCCATCTATCCATTAAATCTATAAATTATTGAGCATTAGTGGTCTAAAGCCTTTTAAATCTGAGGGTGTTCATGCATGTCTTGAGTGAAAACAGAGTTGAAACAGTCATCTAACTTGATCCAAACCATCATCCATTCCAATAGTTCAGAGAACAATATTGAAGCTCTCCTAGGTTGTAGCTCAGAGATGCCTGGTAACAGGACCGGTTGTTGTTCAAATACCAATTGTTGTTTAGTTGATGTTCAGTTGCTGTTCAATTGTTGTTCAATTGTTGTTCAGTTGCTGTTCAATTTATGTTCAATTGTTGTTCAGTTGTTGTTCAATTGTTGTTCAATTGCAGAGCGGACCCGAGAAGTTTATAGATGTGAGTTAAAGTTATTTGAGTTCCAGAGGACGAGTGGAGATCACGCGACAACCATTGATCTGATGGAATGAAATCGATGGTGGAGATTGAACCGATAAAGGTGGGCCTCGGAAAATGTGTCAAGGCTGTGGAAAAAGTGGAAAGGTAAGGTTAATGCGGTTTATGTATATTTCTATTATATGAGGTTATTATAGAAATAAAGTGGGTTAAGGGAAATTAACCATGGTATGATTAGTGTTGAGTAAATCCGAGACTAGAGTAAGAGGGTATGGTTAATATGCGCGAGTTTAAGAATTAACGAAAGTTTATGAGGTTGAACAAGATTTCGTTGGAGAGGGTAATTAAGGATTAGATTGTTGAATAGTCTTCAAAACATTTCCACATGAGACATTATTAAGGGGCATTAACCCGTAATTCATGAAGGGTTGACTAGGCAGGGAGATTGAAATTCCTGGGATGAATGAGATTATGAATTTTATATGCATATTGTGGGTATTTTAGGCTTAGTTGGCATCACCATGCGAGTTTCCGTTGAGAGGGAGCTCCCACTACAAGCTGTGGAGAAACTGTTGTTTCCTAAGGAGGAAGAGCCTCAGATTGATGCAAAGCAGCTGCATGCAGAGGTTCCAGGAGTGGAGACATCCACTCAAGTAAAGTCTTCAAGAGATGGACAAAAGCGCACAAGAAAAGCTGACAGATTGTTGAAGGACGCGAGAGAGAATGTGGGAGCACCATCTTCTCAGCGCAGATAGAGGAGGTCACTTGAGAGATACACTGGATACATAGCCCTTGTTGGGGAGTGCATTGAGACCGAGCCATCTTCCTTTGAGGAAGCAGTGCAGCAGCCAATTTGGGTTGATGCTATGGTGGAGGAGTATGACTCCATAGTTCGTAACAGTGTTTGGGACATGGTTCTGATACCAGAGAATAAGTCAATTGTGAGTTCCCATTGGCTTTACAAGGTAAAGCAAGCTGCTGATGATGGGAGGATCATGTTGCTGCAGTATGTTTCGACAGAGGAGCAGGATGCTCAAATTTTGACAAAGGCATTGTCAAAGTGTAAATTCGAGTTCCACAGAGACAGGATTGAGGTGGCAGATAATCCCTTTCTTGTTGAGAGGGAGTGTTGAAATGTGGCAACAAGAATATTCCAATTTAATTTGTCCTTGAATTAAATTGTGAATTAAAATCGAATTTAGTCTTAACAGCTACTTGGAAATAATTTATTAATTCATTTTGAATTAATTAGTTGGAGAAATTCAAGTTAGAAGTCTTTCTGAAGTCATGCAACAATTATCCCTTAAATTAAGGAGATAAGATTGAGTTGTATTTGAGTTGTAATTAGTTAACTCAGTTTACTGAGTTAAGTCTAGTTAAATTAGTTCCAAACTGTTTGAGGAACTAATAGAGAGTTAACAGACAGTTGATGCATGCATGCACTCAACTAGTGTACTCCAGCTAACTGAAGATTCCATCATCAGAAACTCATGCATGTCTATTCTGAGAAAGATCTAGTTGAGATTCAAGTCAAGGACAGTGTACTATCAGTTGCATGTGTTTTCTTATAAATAAAACTCATGCATGCAGTAAAGGAATCATTCCTTGATGATTGCACAGTTCTAACAGTGTGTGCGATTAGGTGATCATCCACTAGGTAGAAGAGGTTTTCCACTTGGTTGAAGGAGAATCATCCCAGAGGAACAACGTAAGGAAATAGGAGCTTGGAGGGCAAAGAGGAAGGCTTGAGAGAAGCCAGGATTTCCTGTGAGCATATGTGAGGATCGTACTGAGAGCTGGCTAGCTATGAGAGCTAAGGCTTTGTATAATTCCTATGTATTTCCACCATGTATGACAATACAGATAGTGGGGTTTTTAGCTGAGGCTTTCTCCAAAGTATTTTCATGTGTATTGTGTGATTGATTCTTCTTCTTCTGGTTATATTATTCAGCTCGATTTTTAAAGCTTCTGCAAATTGATAGTAGAAATAGGTTATAGTATTTTGCTTTGATTTATATTGCATTATTGGGTTAACCTACATACAAATTTTTTACAAACTGTAATGCATAGGAAGACTCCAAAGGCCCGGTCCCGCCAAACCTAAAGGGGGTGTGGTATAGCTAATGAGTGATATAAATTAATACATGCCAACAATTGTATAGAAAATCCTAAGTATATTAAGGTTTATTTCCATGAACTGTATATATAATTGACCTACATAATGATTAAAAAGAAACTAATAATTAACCAACGAAAACAATAACCATAGCATGCTAAAGAATCAAGAATTCACCCATAATGAGAGTTCCCATAATAAAAACTCTCATGAGCCAATAATTAATACAATGATAAACATACTTAGGTTCTAGTCAATGCTTAATTATGACCATTGGAAAACATTTGATTTTTTCTATTTTTTTTTATCTTACATTTCTATAAGCATGTGGAGATATGACATCCAATAAATATGATGACGGCAAACAATGGTAAGCGAATTACGATGCATCAACATTTATGAGGATTCTAATACTACACAAAATAAATCTTCATTTAACAGCAAAGCAGATTTCCTAGACCAAACTTCTTCTCCGACTATCTTCATAAGGACTAACACAATAGATCGCGAAGCTAAGGCACCAATGTCCCAAGAACCAAAAGAGATGAAGGAGATGCAAGACAAAGGAAGTTGGAAGACCGTAGAGAAAAAAAAAGAAAGCTACAACACCAATCTCGCCAAGAAAGAAGAAATTATAGGTCTGATAGATCAATTTGGTCTGAGTGGACGTTAACTACCATCATCATCATCATCACCACCACCACCACCACAACAATAACATTACTAAAATTTCAACCAATAGTAACAAATATAAATATTATTAATTTTTTTATAAAAAATAAAAAACTAATTATAAAGTTAAACTTTGATAAATTAAAAAAAAT
This sequence comes from Pinus tabuliformis, assembly GCA_031772625.1. NCBI lineage: Eukaryota > Viridiplantae > Streptophyta > Pinopsida > Pinales > Pinaceae > Pinus > Pinus tabuliformis. The sequence continues at coordinate 89,656,047 of CM062818.1, forward strand.
CACATTATTGCCCTAACCAATAGTCCGTCAACGCAAAATCGATTGCATCATACGGTCAGGACTACAGGATAATAATTTATTTTCATAATTAATATTTATGAAAATGTTTAATCAATCGAATTCTAAGCAGTACAGGAATTGGAAATTCAATAACCCTTCGGTTTTAACATTTTTATTGACAACGTTAAGCAGCAGCAGATTTAAGTGTATTTGAGACATGCATCATATTAGGATAGGATAGAAACCATTTATTTGTATTTGTAAAATTCTAATTCTAATTTTTAATTTTAACATTTTTAGAAATTTTATAGTAATAAAATTATAAATAATTTATTTATTAAATTTATTTTAAATTTTAAATAACAATTTTATTTTCATAATTAATATTTATTAAAAAAATTATAATTTTAAATCTGAAATTCTTAGGATTTATATGGTAGATAAACATCTTTCAAATCTCATAATTAATATTTATTAAAAATTTAATTAAATAAATAAAATTTATTAGTAAAAATTTTAAATTTACTTTTTAATTATAATGAAAAACACCAAATCACCATTGGCCTATAATCCATTACTAATTGTGAATTGGTAAATTATTCAATTTTCAGTAGATTTTTTAATGCTCGATGGGAAAACTAATCTATTTTAATATTAAAAATAAGATTTCAAATTATTTGTTTCCTTTTTAATGTCCACATTAATTGGTAGGTCTGCCACGAGAATGTTTAAATACAAATGTCAGAGTCCAAAAAAAACCTAAAATTCCAAATTAAATTTATTAAACACAATAAAATAAATAAAACATTATCAAATAAAAGTTAATTTATTAAATCAAGTAAAATAGAAAAATTATTATAAAATACAAAATCAATCCGTAAATGGAAAATTAGGATTAAAATACAAAAGAAAACACTAAATCGGATACTGTATACTTAATATACTGGATATTTATTAAATGGAAAATTAAGATTAAACTATAAGGAAAGGTTGATGGTACACAATATTTTACCCACTTTTACTTTATATTTTAATCTAAACTAATTTTATTAAATCGAGAGTTATAATAAAAAAATATCAATATAAAGTCTTTTACTTTACATTTTAATCCAAACTAATTCTATTAAATTGATAAAACATCAGAAAATACAAAAACGATCACTAGCTGCGACTCCCGAGTATTAAAGCTCATAGTGTATATCCGTAAAGCCTAAAGTTGTAGATAAGACTACCAAGGAAAAGTTGATGTGCTTATGTTTGGAGTGGAGTTTATACTGGGCCACCTGTCCTGCACAGAGGAGGGGGATAACGGTGCTGTGTTTTGCTGGTTGATCTTGGAAAACGACCTCCACTGTTCTTCACCTGCACCGTTTGACGTAACACTGGAACGTCCGATTTTTTCAAGCTCAGCAACGACTTCCTCCATATCCGGTCTGTCATCCCTCTCGAACGCTAGGCATCTCAACGCCAATTCTACAACTGCTCTTGCCATTACCTTCACCTCATGATTCACTTCAATTTCCAGCTGCGGATCCACTAGTTCATGCAAAGCCCCTTCCTGAATCTTCGTTATCGCCAAGTTAGCAAGGTTTATTTCCCTTCTGTTCCGATTTATGTCCATCGCTATTTTCGGGGAGACGATCTCCATCAAAACGACGCCAAAGTTGTAGACATCGGATTTCTCAGTCAGCTGATAGCACTGATAGTACTCTGGGTCAACATACCCTGGTGTGCCTTGTGGGATAGTAGTCACATGTGATGCATCCACAGGAACAAGCCTGCAAAGCCCAAAATTAGCCAACTTTGTATCCAAATTCTCATCCAATAGAATGTTAGAGGATTTCACATCTCTGTGGATTATAGGCGGATCAAGGGCGTGAAGAAAAGTGAAGGCATGGGCAGTTCGAATAGCAATGTTCAAGCGAGTATTCCAAGGTAATCCCTCGGGCGTTTTGCGATCGCCATGAAGATGATCGGCCAGGGTTCCATTTGGGACCAACTCATATACAAGCAGTAGCTCTGGACTGTCTGCAGGAGTGTGTTGAAATATTATTTTCAACTGCAGGGCTTGTCCTTTGCCATACTCCTGTACTGATGAATCAACAGCCATACCTCTACATTGATGAATCTGCCATTAAACAGCCGCAGCTCCAGTCTTTTCCTGAATCAGTCATTACACAGCAATTTATTACGGAATGGTGGTCACTCACGGAATGATCGTAATTTATTGCTGTAGTTGGTAAATGTAGGTAGGATTTTTAATTTTATTTTATTTTAATTCATAGGTATAGTTTTTCTTTTACGGCAAGTAAAAAAAACGTGAAGTTCAGTTTTCTGTTGAATCTGAAAAATGTATGTAGACACAGCAGTGTGTTAGTTTTTTTTGGAACAGAGACAGAGCTCTCTTTGTAATGCACAGCAGTGCAGAAGTTTTTTTTTGTATCCAGCAGCGTGAATGTATGAATGTAATTTACACACAGCAGTGTAAAATGTTTCAAGGAAAAAACAGCGTGTTACAGCAGCGTTCTGAGCTGAAACAGAGTGTTACAGCAACATTAGTTCTGACCAGAAACAGAGTGTTTTGTAGATGCACAGGAGTGCAGTCACAGCAATGCAGAGTGCAGACACAGCAGTGAAAAACAGCCTGTTGATTTTTCAGAGGAGACAGAGTATTTTGTTTTCTGTAATGTACAACAGTGCAGACACAGTAATGTATTTTCTGTTTACAGCTTGAAGTCCTTTTTTAAGTTTTGAACTGTCTTTAAAGTAGCCTTGTAGAAATCCCTATGTTAGAGGAACTATTATACATGAATACAACTACCCTTTTGCTGTGCACTGTTGAAATTCAGTTTTCAGAAAATATTTTTTTTTTGCGTTGCTGCAACACCAGGGTAGAGAACGATTTTTTTTCTGTTTTTCTGAGTTTTCTGTGTTAAAACAGAGTATAAAAACAGAGCATTTTTGTTGTCTGTCTGTTATGGAATTTTCATAAATTCCTAACATGGTATCAGAGCTAGTCCAGGCTCTTTGAAGTGTCAAAGAAGTTGAAGGAAGGGTTTATTGCTGTAGCAACTTCACCAGCAGAGTGAAGAGAGTCAGTGAATTTTTTTACACAGTCAAGTATTGAAAGAATGGCTAGCACCAGCACTAGTATGGGTATGTTTAACACCCAGCTCCCACAGTTTAATGGGAAAAACTATGACTATTGGGCCATAACCATGAGAGCCGTGTTTATCTCTCAAGATTTATGGGAATTAATTGAATCTGGGTTTGCAGAACCAGCGGATGAAAATCAATTTAACAACTTAACTCAGGGAGAGAAAGAAATGCTGAAGAGCAATAGGAAGAAGGATGCAAAAGCCATTGTATTGTCGTATCAAGCAGTGGAACAGAGTGTATTTCCAAGAATAGCAGCAGCTAAGACATCCAATGAAGCATGGCAAACTCTCAAGACAGCCTATCAAGGCATGGAGAGAGTGAAGACAGCAAAACTACAATTGCTCAGGAAGGATTTTGAGAATCTGAACATGAAGGAGTCAGACAACATTGACTCATTCTTCACACATGTGATTGGTCTGATCACACAGATGAGGACTCATGGAGAAACCATTGAAGAAAGGAGGATTGTGGAGAAAATATTGAGGGTCTTACCCTCAAAGTTTGATGCGATTGTCACCACCATTGAAGAGACAAAGGATCTCTCAAACTTTTCAGTTGATGAGCTACATGCATCACTGATAACACATGAGCAGAGGTTGAGTAGAAATGAAAACTCATCTCTAGAGCAAGCCTTCAAGACCCAGATGTCTTTTGGAAGAGGAAGAGGTCAAGGCAGAGGAAACAAGAGAGGAAGAGGCAGAGGTCAAAACAGAGGTGGAAGGAACAGCCCAGCAAATGCTCAAGGAAGAGGCAGCAATCCAAATCAGAACCAAGGCCAAAGCAACAGTCAGCAAAGAGGACAACATCATGCTCAAGGACAAAAGTATGAAAAATCCAATGTCCAATGCTATTATTGTAAAAAATATGAGCATTATGCCAGTGAATGTAAAAAGAAGCAGCATGATATGATCAATAGATCTAATGCAAACATTACTAGTGAAAATATGAGCCAAAATAATGTGCTGCTAGCTTGTAATATGGTTGAAACAAACAGTGAAGACATATGGTTTTTAGACTCAGGTTGCAGCAACCATATGACAGGAAACATAGCCTTCTTTTTTGCCCTAGATAAAAATGTGAAATCAGAAGTCACACTAGGAACTGATAGCAAAATTTCTGTTATGGGAAAAGGAGAAGTTAAAATATTTACAAAGCAAGGAGAAAAGAAAACCATAGCAGATGTCTACTATGTCCCTGGAATGAGGTGTAACCTCTTGAGTATTGGACAGCTTGTCCATAAGGGGTACAATGTTTTCTTTAAGAATGATGTATGCACCATCATGGACAGAGCACCCAGCAAGCGATGCATTGCTGAAGTGAAGATGACAAGGAACAGAATGTTCCCTCTTAGAATAAGAGCAGATTTGAAAAATAAAGAAGAAATTGCAGCAGTGACACAAGAGGCTTTCCAAAGCGTGCCAAAGGATGAAAATTGGTTGTAGCACTTGAGATTTGGACATCTCAATTTTGGAGGTCTAAACTTGTTACGCAGAAAAGGAATGGTAAGAGGATTGCCATTGATAGAGAAACCGGACAGCCTTTGTGAATGTTGCATTTTGGGGAAACAACATAGAGAAAGTTTTCCATCAGGTAAAAGCATAAGGGCAAAGGCACCCTCAGAGATCATCCACTCATATTTATGTGGACCGATGCAAGCTCCATCATTAGCAGGCAGCCAATATTTCCTAACATTTATTGATGACTTCACAAGAAAAACTTGGGTATATTTCCTTAAGAACAAAAGTGAAGTGTTTGAGAAATTTCGAAATTTCAAAGCACTTGTGGAGAACCAAAGCGGGCTGCATATAAAAGTTTTGAGAACTGACAAAGGAGGTGAGTATATCTCCAAGGAATTCCTACGATTTTGTAGAGAAAATGGAATTCACAAACAGTTTACAGCTAGGTACACCCCACAGCAAAATGGAGTTGCTGAAAGGAAGAATCGGACCATCATGGATATGGCGAGGAGCATGCTGAAGGCAAAGCATTTGCCAAATGATTATTGGGCTGAAGTTGTAAATTGTGCAGTGTATATTTTGAACAGGTGTCCTACAAAAGCAGTGTTGAACAAAGTGCCGGAAGAAGCATGGAGTGGGAGAAAGCAAGGTGTCACGCACTTGAAAGTTTTTGGATGTGTGGCCTATGCACACATCCCAGATCAACTAAGGAGGAAGTTGGACAGCAAAGGGGAGAAATGTATCTTCATTGGATACAGTGAGGAATCCAAAGCTTACAGGTTGTATATCCCATCTACCAAGAAATTTTTTGTCAGCAGAGATGCTCAATTCATTGAAGAGGAAGCTTGGGATGGAAGCATAGAGAAAACAATGAATGTTAAAAATTGTTTGTCTCATGATGATGATGATGAGGAAGTGGCTGAAACACTCCAAACAGCAGCACCAACAACAGAATAGCAAGAGACACCCTTGAGAAGAAATGAAAGTGCTTCTTCAAGCACACCACAAGGAGGAAATTCAAGTGCTTCTTCAAGCACTTATACACCAAATGAAAGAGGTAAGAAGTTCAGAAATTTAAATGAAATTTATGAACACGAAGCAGCAAATGAAGGTATGAATTCTTTATTTGCTTTATATTGTCATGTTGAAGACCCTATTCATTTCGAAGATGCAATTAAAGATAAGAAATAGATAGAAGCTATCGATGAGGAGATGAATGCCATAGAGAGAAACAAAACATGGGATTTGGTTGAGCTACCAAAAGGCAAAGAAGTCATTGGAGTGAAATGGGTTTACAAGACCAAGAGCAATGCTGAAGGTAAAATAGAAAGACACAAGGCAAGGCTGGTTGTCAAAGGGTACAAGCAGCAATATGGGAGAGATTATGAGGAAACTTTCGCACCAGTTGCAAGAATGGAAACCGTGAGAGCAGTGCTATCCATAGCAGCTCAAAACAAGTGGAAAGTTTACCAAATGGATGTGAAGTCAGCATTCCTAAATGGAGTGTTAAAGGAAGAGGTTTACATTGAACAGCCTCTAGGCTATAAGAAGAAAGGTGAAGAGCACAAAGTGTGCAAATTGAAGAAAGCTCTTTATGGGCTGAAGCAAGCGCCAAGAGCATGGTACAGCAGGATAGATTCCTATCTATTGGATAATGAATTTGACAATTGTGAAGGAGAACCCACCGTCTACATCAAAGAAAAAGATGGTAAAATTTTAATTGTTGTTTTATATGTTGATGATGTTATTTTCACAGGTAATGATGATCAGCTCATTGAGAATTTTAAATCAGTCATAAGAGAGGAATTTGAAATGATTGACATGGGTTTCTTGAGATACTTCTTAGGCATAGAAGTAGATCAAAATGAAAAAGGAATTTTTATCTCACAAGCTAGATATGTAAATCAAGTGTTGGACAGATTTAACATGCAAGAATGAAAAACAGCGATCACTCCCACAGTAATGGGATTAAAACTCAGCAGAGAGGATAGCAGCAAGGATTTGATCCTAGTTTGTACAAGAGTATTGTTGGCAGCCTTATGTATTTAACAACTACTAGGCCTGACATTATGTTTGCTGTTAGTTTAATTTCCAGATTCATGGAGAGGCCAAAGGAAGCACATTGGCAGGCAGCAAAAAGAATTCTGAGGTATGTCAAAGGTACCAAAAGGTTTGGAATTTTATATACTACTTCAGAATGTTCAAATTTAGTAGGATACACTGATAGTGATTGGGCTGGAAGTGTAGATGATCGGAAAAGCACTTCTGGTTATGTTTTTCATATGGGTTCAGGAGCCATTTCATGGGCTTCCAAGAAACAACCAATTGTGGCATTGTCTACAGCAGAAGCAGAGTACGTGGCAGCTACAGCAGCAGCATGTCAAGCAGTTTGGATGAGAAGGATGTTAAGGAGCTTAGGCCAAGAGTAGGTAAAAGGAACTGTGATTTATTGTGACAACAGTTCTGCTATTGCATTATCCAAAAATTTTGTGTTTCATAAGAGAACGAAACACATTGACACAAGGTTTCATTATATCAGAGAGTTGGTAAATAATGGAGAAATTGTCTTAGTACATTGCAAAACTCAGGAGCAGGTTGCAGACATTCTAACCAAGCCTTTGGGACAGAAAAGTTTTGAATTTTTGAGGAAATGTTTGGGTATGACTGATAACCCAGCAGTTGAAACTAAAGAGGAGTGTTGAAATATTATTTTCAACTGCAAGGCTTGTCCTTTGCCATACTCCTGTACTGATGAATCAACAGCCAAACCTCTACATTGATGAATCTGCCATTAAACAGCCGCAGCTCCAGTCTTTTCCTGAATCAGCTATTACACAGCAATTTATTACGGAATGGTGGTCACTCACGGAATGATGGTAATTTATTGCTGTAGTTGGTAAATGTAGGTAGGATTTTTAATTTTATTTTATTTTAATTCACAGGTATAGTTTTGCTTTTACGGCAAGTAAAAAAAAAGTGAAGTTCAGTTTTCTGTTGAATCTGAAAAATGTATGTAGACACAGCAGTGTGTTAGTTTTTTTTTGGAACAGAGACAGAGCTCTCTTTGTAATGCACAGCAGTGTAGAAGTTTTTTTTTGTATCCAGCAGCGTGAATGTATGAATGTAATTTACACACAGCAGTGTAAAATGTTTCAAGGAAAAAACAGCGTGTTACAGCAGCGTTCTGAGCTGAAACAGAGTGTTACAGCAACATTAGCTCTGACCAGAAACAGAGTGTTTTGTAGATGCACAAGAGTGCAGTCACAGTAATGCAGAGTGCAGACACAACAGTGAAAAACAGCCTGTTGATTTTTCAGAGGAGACAGAGTATTTTGTTTTCTGTGATGTACAGCAGTGCAGACACAGTAATGTATTTTCTGTTTACAGCTTGAAGTCTTTTTTTAAGTTTTGAACTTTCTTTAAAGTAGCCTTGTAGAAATCCCTCTGTTAGAGGAAGTATTATACATGAATACAACTACCCTTTTGCTGTGCACTGTTGAAATTCAGTTTTCAGAATTTTTTTTTTTTTTGCGTTGCTGCAACACCAGTTACAACGTTGCTGCAACACCAAACTACGTTGCTGCAACACCAGGGCAGAGAACGATTTTTTTCTGTTTTTTTGAGTTTTCTGTGTTAAAACAGAGTATAAAAACAGAGCATTTTTGTTGTCTGTCTGTTATAGAATTTTCATAAATTCCCAACAGAGTGCAACCATAAAGACGAACAACGTGTAGATGATTCAAGGTCGAAAATATCTGCACCTCATTGATGAACTGGTCGAGTCTCCTAGAGTTATCCTGATAAAGTCTCTTTACGGCAACAATTCGTCCGTCCCAAAGTTTACCGATATACACCGACCCGAACCCTCCAACCCCAAGTTCATTCTCCTCGTGAAACCCGTTTGTAGACTAACGAAGTGCTTCGTAAGAGAATATTGGCAAATTGCCCATCTCACGCCCAAGCAAATGTCTAGGAAGAGCCTCGCAAGGAGGAGGTTTTCTGTTCTTCAGATGATATGTCAAGGACAGTACCGCTAGTAGTGCAGCGCCTCCAACGGCACAACTTGCGTTGGAAGGAAGGGATTGATATCAATGTGGTCTTTGTCCTACCCCGAAAAGAATATGAAATAAATGCACAGTATTGTTAAATCGGAAAAACTGAATCGGAAGAAATCATGAATTTACCTATTATAATAGCTGTTCGGCGACCTGTAACACGACCATAACACAGCTATCATAAGTAACAGGAAGGATTCACATATATATACACACTGATTCACCCTAGAGTTAAAGCGGAGAAACATAATAGGAAGAACTCATGAATTTACCTATCATGATAGCTGTTTGGTGACCTCTAATGCGGCCATAACACAACTATCGTAAATAACGGGAAGGATTCACATATACAGATAACAATATATTCGTGTTTATGAAGATTGGGCATACACTTGTACCTATAACAACTCTACTTCTTAGGTGCCTATCATTAAATTCATAACATATGAAGCAGCAGTTGCATGCAGTTTTCCGAAAATTTAAAAATAGAACATACCGTGGCTGTGGCAGTTGTCTGTACGGGGTCCATCCTTGCAATAACACACGAACGGTACAGTTGAATCCGAAGTGTTGTAACGGTAACCACATATCCCTTGACTTTGGTGACATGATCTACAGCTTTCATCTCTCTTTGTATCATTGTAACCGGGTTGCATTAATAGCACATCAACCATTAGTTGTGTCTTGAAACATCCCGGAATCGAACTCCCGCTGTCGAACAAACTGTAATAAACACTAGAATTGCATTTCCTGTCAAGCATTGTTGCATAGTTCAATTGACCCTGCTTATTACACTTGTACAGGTACAAAGTCATGTTCTCTCTACCAATTATCTGTTAGAAATCTGCAGTTTCTAAATCTGAATGTGACCCGATTAATTAAGTCATAAATAAATCATGCTATAATTAAAGCATTAAAGCGTTAAAAGCATTAAAGCAGTAAAGCATGCATTAAAGCATTAAAGCGTTGAGTTGGTATATGATGGACATACCAGATTAAGAGTTAAATGATATATATAAAGAATTGGGTCCTCTCTCTCCCACACACAAGAGTTGCATTCTTCTCCATCAAGAAGCACATAAAGGAAGTGAGGGCAAGAGGAGAGAAACCGAATTCTGAAGAAGAGGAACAGTCAGGAGTCAGATCAAAGTAGATGACAGCCATTACATCTTCCGCGATTAATCAAGGTATGTCATCTCATATAAAGTTCTGTTTGTGAAATATTCGGTATTGATGATCATTGGGCTGTTAGCTGTTAGTAGCTAAATTTTACATTTGGTATCAGAGCCACAATCAATAACTGAATATTTCCTATGATTGCAATTGATCTGTTCTGTGCTTTACTCATATGATTGAGCCTTCGGGAAATTGTGGGGGTTTCATGAAATGAAACAAATCCACCGCAAGCAATATCGAAATCCACAATCGAACCATGCAATGGATTCGATCCTCTGACCTGGGTTAGCCTCTGTCTCTGCCTGCCTTCTCGGATTCTCAAGTTCGAACCCGGGACCTCTCGTTAAACGTGACCATCGCCATTACAGCCTTCTTTCCTCTCACTAAATGTGAAGAACCGCAATTTTTCATGTCATTGGGAAGGCAAAACTGAAAGGTTACGCCGCCGTTAGGTGAAGACCATTAGGATTCCGTCTTGTTAAACGGCTAATTATTCATTAATGTGATGGAATAACAAACCGAATATTCATTAATTTAAAGAAAGGGCATCGTTTCCCTGAGTAAAATTATCACTCACATATTCAAGTTATTGAACTTAACGTGTCTTTCTGGTTTAACAAGAATTTCATAATTTCAGATCTTGGCAATGAGCAATCTAAAACACAGTAATGAATAAAACCGAATCAGACGCTAGTCTGGGAGTGAAGACTCATATTAAAACTGATCACTGGTATTTATATAAAGGATTACAAAGCTTTAAGAGAATAATGCCCGGTCTTCCCTGCATGCATGTTGCCCACTGGTCTTTCGAATACGCGATTTCCATCAAGATTTCAACAAAGCCGTGAGTTGACGGAAATATTAGTGAATGGAGTTTTTAGGTTACGGAATATTCGTATTTATCATAGTACCTTATCGATCCACCACAATTCTTTGAATTTCATGTGGGGTAGTTATCCGATAATTAGAAAGAGCACAAAAGGCTGCATAAAATTTGCCTTTATCTGGACAGTGTTACACTTGCAGTGGAATAAAGAATGCCTTTTCGGAAATGCATGTCCAATATGTTGTTTGAATGAACCGTTCATGTGTTTCCGGCATAAAGAATCCCGATCCGGTAATGAAAGTCCAATCTGTTGTTTAAATGACGCATTCGTATGCCTTTCCAGTAATGGAAATCCAAAATAATTGTTTGCTAATCAAAGAGCGTTGTGAAGGGAAGATACGCCCCGGTTAATTGAACGCTAACATGTATATTTAAATGTTTCAACCTTTCCAACGCTTTACTCATGCACAAAATATTAGAGAATTATCAATGTAGAAGAATGCCGAAAGTGATTCAAGATTAGCATATGGCCTTGTTTACTCTATTGAGTGTAGAGTTCATGTTTTATATGATATAATGATACATTGATGATCCGGATTCTGGAAATTTTGAGGTTGCATGTCAACCATGGTAGATATTACCGTCGGATATGAAGTTTTCGACCTTGTTTGAAATTTGGGCATAAAAGTAATTGCTCTATGAATGATTGTTTTGCGTACATTAATGATTGTTTATGCACATGAGATTTATGATTTTGTTAATCACCAAAGTGGTCAAAATCAGAATGTTGTTTTGCATAAGGTATGTGTTATAAGTTATTTGTGCACATGAGATTTATGATTTTGTTAATCACCAAAGTGGTCAAAATCAGAATAATCATTTAGTGCATAAGTGACATAATGATTATTTATAGAAATTGCCAGTTATAATAATACCAATTAAAAACTGGCGTCACTAATGATAGAACCTGAGAACTTACCCAAAGGAAAGTCTTGTTCTATAACTAGTTGACATGATGAGGTTTGATAGATATTTTGATTAAATAAATATTGATCATCCAAAGATGTCAGTTCTATTTAATTGAATATATTTATTACCTACTTATGTTTTGGTATTTAATTATGTTAAGTATAAGATAGTATCTACCCAAAGGAGTGCTATATTATACTATTATGTCTAATATAAATCCAAATGAAGATCGTTTTCTCTTTATGGGAAACGGAATGAAATCTTCAATTGAAGGCATTGGGACTTATCGTCTAATTCTAGAAAGTGGATATTTATTAGACTTATACAGTACCCTTTATGTACCTTCATTATCTAGAAATCTTATTTCCGTAAGTAAGTTGGATAATTTTGGTTTTAGATGTATGTTTGGATCTGGCTGTTTTGATTTATATAAGAATACTGATAATGTTGGTTCTGGTATTCTAATTGATGGTTTATATAAATTGAAACTGAATGACACTTATGCAAATTCCTTGTTGAATGTAGTAAATAATGTTGGATGTAAACGTAGCAGGTTGAATGAAAATTCTGCTTTCTTGTGGCATAAACGACTAGGTCATATATCCAAAGAAAGAATGATGAGATTAGTAAGTAATGAAATTTTGTCAAATTTGGACTTTAGTGATCTAGAATTATGTGTGGATTGTATTAAAGGTAAACAAACCAAACATAATAAGAAAGGAGCCACTAGAAGCAGCTAGCTTCTTGAAATAATACACACTGATATTTGCGGACCTATGGACACTCCAGCCTTTAATGGAGAAAAGTATTTCATCACTTTCATTGACGATTTTTCCCGTTATGGTTATGTCTATTTGCTCCATGAAAAGTCTCAATCTGTGAATGTCCTTGAGACGTTTGTAAAGGAAGTTGAGAGGCAATTAGATAAAAGGTGAAAATCATAAGGTTTGATAGAGGTGGTGAATATTATGGTAAATATAATGAGTCAGGCCAGTGTCCAGGTCCATTTGCAAAATTCCTCGAAAGTCATGGCATATGTGCGCAATACACAATGCTAGGTACACCACAGCAAAATGGTGTAGCAGAAAGGCGCAATAGGACATTAATGGATATGATTAGGAGTATGATGTCAGATTCTACACTACCTAAGAATTTGTGGTCGTATGCTCTCAAAACTGCTAACTATTTGTTGAATAGGGTTCCTAGTAAAGTTGTTCAAAAGACTCCTTTTGAGTTATGGACTAACAGGAAACCTAGCTTAAGACACCTGCATGTTTGGGGTTGTCCAGCGGAAGCGAGAATTTATAATCCACATGAAAAGAAATTAGATTCTCGAACGATCAGTGGGTAATTTTAGGTTACCCTGAGAAATCTAAAGGGTATGTGTTTTACTGTCCTAATCATAGTCCAAGAATTGTAGAAACTGGTAATGCAAGATTCATTGAGAATGGTGAAGTCAGTGGGAGTACTAGAAGAGAAATAGTAGAAATAAAGGAAACAAGGGTAAATGTTACATTGCCTAGAATAGTTCCTCCATCTACTATTACTCCAAATGTTGTTCCAGCTGTTGTAGAACAGCATGATGATAATGAACAACATATAAATGAAGAAGTACTTCCTGAAGGAAATGACTTACATAATACTGATATGCATGAACCACAACAAGTAGCATTAAGAAGACCTCAAAGAAATTGTAGGTCAGCTATTTCTGATGATTATGTGGTTTATATGCAAGAATCAGATTATGATATTGGAATCAATAAGGATCCAGTTTCGTTTTCACATGCTACAGAAAGTAAAGAGTCAAAAGAATGGATTAATGCCATGAAAGAAGAAATGAAATCCATGCAACATAGTGAAGTTTGGGATCTCATTGAATTACCACATGGCTGTAAAAGAGTCGGATGAAAATGGGTTTTTAAAACCAAACACGACTCTAGTGGTAATATCGAACGGTATAAAGCTAGACTTGTTGCTAAGGGTTACACTCAGAAAGATGGTGTTGATTACAAGGAGACATTTTCTCCAGTTTCGAAAAAGGACTCACTAAGAATAATAATGGCATTAGTAGCTCATTATGATTTGCAGTTGCATCAAATGGATGTGAAAACAGCCTTTCTGAATGGAGATCTTGATGAGGATGTTTATATGGATCAACCTGAGGGTTTTTCTGTAGAAGGTAAAGAACAATTGGTGTGTAAACTTAAGAAGTCAATAAAGAACAATTGGTGTGTAAACTTAAGAAGTCAATATATGGGCTTAAACAAGCATCCCGGAAATGGTATATTAAGTTCAATACCATTATTACATCTTTTGGTTTTAAGGAAAATACGGTTGATCACTGTATATACCAAAAGATCAGTGGGAGCAAGTTTATTTTTCTGGTCCTTTATGTTCATGACGTCTTGCTTGCTGCAAATAATTTAAGTATATTGCATGAGACTAAGGAATTTCTCTCAACGAAAGATTACATGCTCATCCAATGAATCGGAAGTGATTGGATATAGCGATTCAGATTTTGCTGGATGCATCGATACTAGAAAATCGACTTTTGGTTACCTGTTTATGTTTGCTCAAGGTGCCATATCATGGAAAAGTGCGAAACAGACTATCGTTGCTTCATCCACTATGGAGGCAGAATTTGTGGCATGTTTTGAAGCCACAATTCATGCATTATGGTTGCAGAACTTTATTTCAGGACTTGCGGTTGTCAACACCATTAGCAAGCCGCTGAAAATTTATTGTGATAACTCTGCAGCAGTATTTTTCTCAAAGAACGACAAGTACTCTAAAGGTGCCAAACATATAGAACTGAAGTATCTTGTTGTGAAAGATGAGGTTCAGAAACAAAGAATGTCAATCATGCACATCAGGACATAACTTATGATTACAGACCCTTTGACGAAAGGGTTACAACCAAGACAATTTAAGGAACATGTTCAAAGAATGGGTCTTGGTTGTATTAATGATAATTGATGTGTGACATTCTGAGCTCTTTTATGTGTTTCTAATATACAATTATGCGTCTCTTGTTTTAATGAAGTAGTACGTATTTTATGTAATTTTAAACAAGAGAGAGTCTTATAAAGATATTATGTTTAATCATTATGATATAAGACATTATGTGGACCATTATGCTGTTTTATATAAATTATGAGTATGAATTGATGGATTGCTGGTATTGTAGTATATGGAAGGGAATGCATTGAATTAATAGTGCACAACCGCCATAACTCTCAGCAATTTATCATAGTATGATGTTCAACGCTTAATATTATGAATAGTCGGGTCAAGTGGGAGAATGTTAGAAATCTGCAGTTTCTAAATCTGAATGTGACCCGATTAATTAAGTCATAAATAAATCATGCTATAATTAAAGCATTAAAGCGTTAAAAGCATTAAAGCATTAAAGCATGCATTAAAGCATTAAAGCGTTGAGTTGGTATATGATGGACGTACCAGATTAAGAGTTAAATGATATATATAAAGAATTGGGTCCTCTCTCTCCCACACACAAGAGTTGCATTCTTCTCCATCAAGAAGCACATAAAGGAAGTGAGGGCAAGAGGAGAGAAACCGAATTCTGAAGAAGAGGAATAGTCAGGAGTCAGATCAAAGTAAATGACAGCCATTACATCTTCCGCGATTAATCAAGGTATGTCATCTCATATAAAGTTCTATTTGTGAAATATTCGGTATTGATGATCATTGGGCTGTTAGTTGTTAGTAGCTAAATTTTACATTATCTTGGCGGTATCTGTACGTCTCGGATACGGTATCTCCATGTCAATCGGATCTTCTAAGAATTTACACTTGTTGCCCCAGACAATACAGAAGATCTTATAACGGTGGAAAAATTTTAATATTGTGTATTTCTGGCCCTGAATTGTGATTATTGGAGTTAGCTTCTGCACACAGTCGATCTGAAAGTTAGGGTCACCGCATCCATGCTTTCCTACACCTAAAGGATACGATATATCTGTAACACCACATCTACTAGTACTTTGGCAATACTGGTATTGCAGGTCCAAGCATAAGTAGCAGGGGAATAGAGAGGCACAGCAGGCATTAAGGATGACGACGAACAGGGTTCCATCCATAGACGGATGAAGGCGACGAGCATATAATTCCATCGGAAGAAGATGCGATGATAAGCATAGAATCAGTTTTGGGAATGAACGACAATGAAGCGTAGGTAGTGTTATCTAGTCTGTTAAACTCAACGAGATCGACTTAATCATTTGAATTAGTTTTTAACATAAACCCCAAATAATTTAATTTAGATCCATCTCTTCCCCCTTCCCAACAAGAGGATCCCAATCTTTCGCTGGCTCGTTAACATTCCATAAATTAATCACTTCAAGAGGTAAGTTTGAAAGAAAACATCTACAGAAGATGCTGTGAAAAGCAGTATTGGGATTTTCTGTCATAAGATATTCTGTGATATCGACGAGACGGTAGATATTAGCGGAATTTTACCACGAAGATGATGGTTATTGATAAATCTTTTCGAAAAGCCATGAAAAAGTCTTTGAGGACAATAACCATTTTCACAGAATGACCGACAGCTTCGTGAACTTCGGGCCAGTCTATCCTTTGCTTCGTGAACATCGGACCAGAATGACCGACAGCTTCGTCAACTTCGGACCAACATATAATGCGGGAGAATTGTATTGGGGTATCTTAGATTGACTCAGTTTTTTCGGGGAGTAGGTGAGGATTATTTTTGTGGTTTCGATATTTTCAATTATGTGTGTGTGTTTTTAATCAACTGAATTCTTAAAAAGAATATGCAGAAAGTTGAGGAAAATTCTGACTTCCCAACAAAATTTGAACCCAAATATACCAAGCAAGCACAAAAAGGAAACAATCCAAATATCTTACGCTTCATTTCTTCCCCCAAATATCTTATGTTTTGTTTTTTTTAAGGTAGAAGCAACCTCCACTAAGTAGTGGGTGAGGAGATATCCATTTCCGGTGCAATGGACTTTGACTTGTGTACATTGTTGGTAGCAAATTTGGAATGGACTTTTGCTTGCTGTACATTGGTTATAGTAAATTTGTATCTGTTATATATCGAAGATATCTCAAATATATATAAGCTCTTAACCAAAGTCTTATTCAACGCACATAATAGATAATTGATGTTGACGTTTTTATCTTTTAGAAAATTGATGTTAAGGTTGTTATCTTTTTAAAGTTTATTTTTTTCCTTCCTAGTTCGTTTTATTAATAAAATATAATAACTAAGAAAAAAAATTAAGTATATTTTTTAATATATAGAGATATATAATAGTTATTATAATACCTATTATTTTGGAATATAGGTTTGTGTTAATTATTTATACTATCTTAAAATATATGATAATTTTAGCACAAAATGTAAATATTGTGGACTATCCATAACATTTACATTATAAATAATGAAAACATAAACTTGCTCTTATTTAATTAAAGAATGTCTTTTAATAAACCATGTAAATAAGTAAGCTAGTGACTATGAAAAATAAATAGTTTTCCATAAATTAGGGGACAAACACAAATTAGCCATTGAAAACCCATGTCCTTAATGGATAAAATCAGATTAGTCATTGAAAACCTGCATCCGCAACCTAGATTAGTAGTTCATAACTCATGTCCTTAGTCCTATATGTGAAGAAATCCACGTTTGCAAAGCCTGTGTGCACACAAGAAAATACTATGGGCTTTCCCATGGATTTTTCCCAAGGTTTTCACTTTGATGGAGTATTTTGATTTGGCCACTAAGCTTGTGAGAAAACATTGATTCTTTTGGTTATGGAATTAGTGGCACATTGATTTGGACCTTCAAGTAATGATTGATTTGGTCGAACATTTAATTGATATGATAAAAAATGGATCTGGTTTGAGTGAAGCACTAAGCAAAGGTCAATTGCTATATATTGATGTTGTGTATCGATCAAAATGGTTAGATAGTGTGTGGTTTACAAGTGGTGTGTATGCCCCGATGTGAGAAAATTTGCACAGTAAAGACATATAACAATAGAAGTGTGATTGAATGTGACAAAGCACACACTTGTAGTTTCCATGTATCTAGTGCGATTGATGTGAAAACTTCTGGAGTTGATCAAGTGCACATAGATAACGGGTGAATGAGACATAATGCATTAGTTCAACAATATTGTATGTGTAGGATGAAGTGCAATTGGTGATGGTCTAATTCCAATAATGAAATGTGATGTTTCTTGAGGGAAATGTGATGTTTCTTGAGGAAAATGTGATTTGAGTACCTATAGTAGAGCACATCTTGCAAAGAATGTGCATGGATATCGATGAGTATGTTGTTGTGCGATATTTATTGGTTCTGAGAATTGGTTTAGATTGACAAAGTTTATTTTCTAGGGGTATATTGTTAGTGTAATATTCCAGTGTCAGATCCTTTGATGTTATCTATATATATATATATATATATATATATATATATATATATGTTGTGTATGAGTCCATTATGTTATAAACCAAAACAATATTGAGAGGGGGGCTGAATCAGTATTGTAGGAATTTTAAAATTTTATTTCACTCATGAAGGTTATTAGGACACCAATAAATACCTCAACAACAATTCATATCATCATCACAAGAATCAATCATTACAAGAAAAAATTATCACGCATAGATTATTCAAACTTTTCTTCAACTTACTTCACAAAAGTAAGCTTCTACTTCTTATTACAAACTTATCTAACTACAACTAGAAGGAAGCTACTACTCCCTAATTTATCAAGTACAACTGAAAGGAGCTACAACCCCTAGTTTATTAGCTACCACTGAAAGGAGCTCCAACCTATAACTATTTACTATCCATTACTGGAGGGAGCTACAACCCATGAACTACAAGATACCACTTGCTTGAACTCAATGATTCATCATTCATTCCATTTTCAAACTCAAATCATGAAGGCTACTTCTTTGGATAAACAAATAAATTTCTTACTTCAAAAACTCACAAGAAACACCATAAATTCACCTTCAAAAACATTTATCATTGATCAATCCACCATCATCCAACTTTGAATAATCACAACAAACAAATCAACCACTGATATTTTTAGTTCTTGAGTTTTAATTGACTTGTACTTAAATTTCACTTAACAGAGGTGTTGAGCTCATTAGCATCTTGTTTTCTTGCTTTTGGAATATTCTCTTAATTTGAAAATGTGATCTTAGACTAATATTAAGGTATTACAGACACATGTGCAGGATTTGCCTATATTACTTAGTGCAACGAATCGAAAAGATTGTGAATAATATAGACAATGAAGCAGTTAAAGAAACATAACAGACACACACACATAACACAACAAATAATCAAGGAGTTCACCCAAAACTCCTGGGCTACGTCTCCTAGTCCAACCTTCAGTGGTGACCTCTCTATTATGTCTTCAAGAGCATAGTTTTACAAAAGTGAGCTCAATTTGAGTCTCAACACAACAGATACAAAACAACAGGAGTTTACTTGAATCCCTCAAGTCTCTCTGAGTACACAGACTCTCTCTCTCGCTCTTTGTCTCTGTCTTCCCTCTGTCTCAACACTGCTTGCCCCTGTCTCTGTCATTCTGTGGCTTTTAAGCCAATCGGTGTTGTCTCTTCGTTTCATCTTCTGGGCTTTCTGGCTTCCGGCCTCTGTCCACTCAAATCCGTTCTGAACGTTAAACAATCATTGTTAAACGTCTTTAGGGATGGTGGGCACCTATTTTGCAATGGAAGGGACCATCGGCGCCTTAAAATTCCCAAAACAATCATTCTCTGTTTACACAGAGAAATACACAACAACACTGTAAAAATCCGCCAAAACACCTTTTTCCAGACTTGAAATATTATTAATTTTGCCCTAGAACTCCATTGGGTCCGCCTTTATATCACTAACGGATTTCCACCATTGATTTGAGTGATCTTGATCCAACGGTTGAGATTCATTTCGGGCGGCTAATGCATACAGAGATTACCCGCCCGAAAAGGCGGTTTTCTCAAGCCACGTGTCGGCCAGTGGATGGGATTGGGCAGAGCCCGTCCAATACCACTTACCGCCTAAGGCCCGCCTAAAATCCCGCTCCTTACGAAACTTAAATGAGATAAAACTTCATATATAATCCTTTCGGGTCCGTTTTATCGCTCCATTCGCATTTCCCTTATTTTGCGTTTATTTAACAAAAATGTAAAATACATAGAAAAATCCCATTTACCGGAACTCAAAATATATTAAATTTCATCTATAATCCCATCAGGTCCGGCTATCGCATTTGTATCGGCATCGCTCCTTTGTATTGCTCCGATGTGATATTGCGATATCGCAGTCGCATATCGCTAATCCTTCGGGCCGCTTATATATCTATATATATATATATATATATATATATATATATATATATATATATATATATCTTAGCGATGCGATAGCGCGGTTGAATCTGGACCGTTGATCTGCGTGCTTGATCGACGGTCCTCGTTTAATCGCACTGATCGCTATCGCACTTCCCATAAATCTACCTCCGATAGACTCCACCTGCCATCGCCGATTGCGATATGCCGATCAAATCTGGACCGTTGATTAGCCAGATCCGACAGCTCCTGTGCAAAGTTGTTCAAGCCTCCAATAGACTTGTTTTTGGCCATTTTGCTTGTTTTTTCCTTTGCGATAGTGTTTTCTGCCATTTGCTAATGTTTTCCCTTTGCGATAGTTTTTAAGCATATGAAGACTTAGAGGGTTTTAGGATCCATTTTGGATCACGCCTTCCCACTGAAAAAGCTTTTAGACCACCAAAAGTTGGTTTTTAAGCATCGATCAAGTGAGGATACAACTTCCTCACTTGTCCAATCTCTATCCATTGTGGACCACTTGGTTTTGAACCTTTGAGTCCGATTCTTAGGTACTCAACATCCCCTTTGCACGTAGTTCTCACCTTCCTGTCTAGAACTGTGTCTTCCTGCAACTCATTGAGATATTCAGGCAACATATCATCAATAGAAGGCAACTGAATTTGCTCTTCAGGATCTTCAATCAATGAAGGTTCATATAGCCTCAAGTTCTCTGCATTAACGAGTGAAGAGATATGCATATAAGCTGTCAAATCAAGGTGAAAAGCGTTTTCACCAATCTTCTCAAGTATTTGGAAAGGCCCATACCTTATTGGCTTCAGCTTCTTACCTTCACCTTGCATTCTGTCTTTGCTGATGTACAGCCAGACTTGATCACCAACTTGGAAGCTATGCTCAATTCGATGCTTGTCATGCCTTGCCTTGTACTTGGCCTAGCTTCTTTCTAGCTGTTCCTGCACTTCCTGGTGAATTTCTTTAATCTATTCAATGAACTTGGTTGCTTTGTCCACATCACTATGTCCATCAATTGCTATGTCTTTACTAAAGACAAAATCCAAGGGAGACTTTGGTGTAAAACCAAAACAAGTCTGAAAAGGAGATCTCTGAGTAGAAGAGTGCTTAGCACGGTTGTAAGCATGTTGCACATAACAAAAATGTTCATCCCAAAGCCTGGGATGCTTGATGAAATAGCCTCTGAGCAACTGGATCACTATCCTATTGACCACCTCTGTTTGGCCATCTGTTTGTGGATGAAATGCTATGCTCTTCTTCAATATGGTGTCCATCAATTCCCACAGACTTGGCCAAAACATCCCAACAAATTGGGAATCTCGATCAGATACAATAGAAGTGGGTAACCCAAAATGAACCCATACATGCTGAAAGAACAACTTTGTTGTTTGTTCAGCTGTAATCTACTTGTTACAAGGTATTAAAATACACATTTTGTTAAACCTGTCGACAATAACATATAAATAATCATGACCTTTTCTAGATTTTGGCAATCCCCCAACAAAGTCCATGGAAACGCTTTCCCAAGGATGAGAAGGAACTGGAAGTGGGGTGTACAAGCCTAATTTTCTATTACTAGGATTGCTTTTAGCACACATAGTACACCCTTTAATGTATCTAGAAACTGTTTCATGAATTCTTGGCCAATAACAGAACCTTTGCAGTTGTGCAACTGTTTTACTTACACCAAAATGACCTGATATAAGAGAAGTATGTGCTTCTCGGATTATGTTAACTCTTTCAGTTTGTGGAATTCATAAATTTCCCAAATGATACAAGAGTTGGTCTTTAACATAATAATCCAATTCTTCTACTTGTTTGCCATGACTTAAAGTTGCATATACATCTTTAAAATCTACATCTTGAGCATATTGTTCAATGTAGCTTTCATGCATTACTGAGTTATGATTATGTATAGTAGATGCATTTATGATTGGTCTGGATAACATATCTGCAACCTTATTGTGTATGCCCTTCTTATATCTGATGACAAGATGAAACTGTTGTAGAAAACCCATCCACCTATAGTGTCTTGATTGCTGCAATTTAGTTTGTGAGTGCAAATATTGAAGTGGTTGATGATCTGTATGTATAATTGTTTCTTTTCCCATTAGGTACTATTTCCACTTTTTCACACTCTGTACTAAAGCACACAATTCTTTATAATATGTGGGATAATTAACTACTGCAGAATTAAATGTCTCAGAATGATAGCATATGGGTTTACTATGTTGCATCAACACTACTCCCATGGCATAGTCATTGGCATTTGTTTCAATCTCAAATGGTCCTTGAAGATCTGGTAGTGCTAGTACTGGTGTTGTACTAATTTTTTCTTTTAAGGTGTCAAAGGCTTTCTGCTGTTTTCCTCCCCACTGAAACACCTTATTCAATCTTGTTAAAGCATGTAAGGGAGTTGCAATCAAGGAAAAGTTAGCAATAAACTTTCTCCAATATTGTGTTGCTCCTAGGAAACTCCTAACTTTTGTAGCAGATTTGGGTTTAGGCCAGTTCACAATGACTTCAACCTTAGAGGTATCTATCTTCAATTCATCACCCCCTACAATATGACCCAAATAATTTAAAGATGTTTTCCCGAATTCACATTTTGACAACTTGACATAGAGATTTTCTCTTTTCAAAACATCTAAAGTCTGCTTTACATGCTTCAAATGTTCTTCCCATGTTTTACTGAAAAAAGAATGTCATCTAAATATAAAATTACAAAATCATCAATAAAAGGTCTGAGTACATCATTCATAACTCTCATGAAAGTGGCAGGAGCATTAGTTAAGCCAAAAGGCATAACCAACCATCCATACAACCCTTGCTTTGTTTTGAAAGCAGTCTTCCATGCATCTTGTTCTGCTACTCTGACCTGATGATAGCCACTACGCAAGTCTAACTTGGAAAAGTAAACTGATTCTTTCAGTTGATCTAATAGATCATCAATGCAAGGAAGAGGATAATGATTCTTGATCGTTATTTTATTCAGTGCTCTGTAATCACTTCACATCCTCCACGAACCATCTTTCTTTCTCACCAAAACGATTGGAGATCCGCATGGTGATGTGCTTGGTCTTATGAACCCTTTATCGAACAGCTCCTGTACCTGCTTCTTGATCTCTGCATTCTCTAAAGCAGATAACCTTTTATACCTGTGGCTATGACCGTTGTTTCATCACCTGAGTCTGACCCCAAGTCTTTCTGAATAGCAGCAGCAGTCGTCTTCTTCATACCATCGAACTCTTTGGGTTTCAGCTCTAGATGCAAAGACCAACAGTGTTCATCATCGTGTCCATCCTTCTTGCATTGAGTGCATGAAGGTTTGTCCTTCTGTACAACGTTTGTCTTCCTCTCTTTCCATTTCAGAGTCTTCTTTTCCTTGTTCTTGCTTGTGGAGGGTTTTGATGATCCCCCAATCTCTGGGTTCACATTCTTTCCTCTAGCTTCTATATGTGTGTTGGCATTATGATACATATGTTGTACTTGATGGCAACCCACTCATCTCAGATAATAAATTATATGCAGAGAAAAGTTTATTTCATGTAGAGAAAAGTTCATGCACTTTTATGCAGAGAAAAGTTTATTTCATGTAGAGAAAAGTTCACGCACTTTCATGCAGAGAAAATTTTATTTCATGTAGAGAAAAAGTTCACGCACTTTCATGCAAGGAAAAGTGCGTATATGTTGGAGAACTTACCTTTGGTCCATGGTAGTTAGTCCTTAGTATTTGAACCTATGAGGAAAAGCGCGTATATGTTGGAGAACTTACCTTTGGTCCATGGTAGTTAGTCCTTGGTATTTGAACCTATGAGGAAAAGCGCGTATATGTTGGAGAACTTACCTTTGGTCCATGGTAGTTAGTCCTTGGTATTTGAACCTATGAGGAAAAGCGCGTATATGTTGGAGAACTTACCTTTGGTCCATGGTAGTTAGTCCTTGGTATTTGAACCTATGGTTTTGGACCATGGTACTTCATCAAAAGTGTTGATCTCACGTACTTTCATGGTTGGTTCATGGTATTAGTCCAATAGTTTTTTGATCCTATGGTTTTGGCCCGTGGTATTGTGAAAGGCCTAAGCCTATATAAAGCAAAGGAGATCACTTGGCTAATTCATCCTTGTAATTGAATATCTTAAGATTTGAAATATTGGGTTATTGTTTTGAAAGTTTGATCTATGAAAGTGAAGTTGAAAGCGAATCTGTGAAGGGTGATCTCTCGAGCGCTGCAGCTACGGAAGTGCGGAGGCGCCATAGAAGGCGCAGTGTGGAGACGCCACAGAAGGCACAGTGCGGAGACGCCACAGAAGGCGCAGTGCGGAGGCGCCACAGAAGGCGCAGTGCGGAGGCGCCACAGAAGGCGCAATGCGGAGACGCCACAGAAGGTGCAGTGCGGAGGTGCCACAGAAGGCGCAGTGCGGAGGCGCCACATAAGGCGCAGTGTAGAGGCGCCACAGAAGGCGCAGTGCAGAGGCGCCACAGAAGGCGCAGTGTGGAGACGCCACAGAAGGCGCAGTGCAGAGGTGCCACATAAGGCGTAGTGCGGAGACGCCATAGAGGCGCCATAGAAGGCGCAGTGCGGAGGCGCCACAGAAGGCGCAGGTGCGGTGGTCGTGGCGCCACAGAAGGCGCAGGTGCGGAGGTAGTACAGATATCCGCAGATCTATACCAGTGAAGTTGCGATCCCTGCTTAAAATTTGTTTTAACTGCCTTTGACTATCCTGCAGGGTTTTGGGTGCATAACTGATGTTTGGTTACTGGTATTGAGTTCAGATAACAGCATGATTAATGACTTATCTTTATGTACTAGATCTGGTTGATAACTCTCATAATATCATTGTATATGTATGGATCTGGTGATTGGGTGATTTAGAAGGTTGTTTGATTATGAGCTTCAATGTTGTTGTTGGTTCCAGTATGAAAATTGGATGAAAAGTGGCCTTTCAGATTATGTGTTGTGCTTCAGTGTATCCAGTCTAAAAATTGATGAAACGTGGTACCTGGAGGAGAGAAGATTGTAGGCCAGCGCCTATGTACTAGTACCTAAGCTAGTACAAAAGCTAAGGGATATCTTTGAAGCATTGTAGCAGGTAGCAGCCTGCGTACTAGTAAATGGATCGGCTAGTACAAGAGCAAAGGGGGTTGTAGCTCCCGTACTGGTATAAGACTGCACCAGTACAAATATTGTAAAAGGATTTTCTTATTAAGAAGAAGATTGAGATGACTTGCAGCAGGTGGTTTTTCTCCCGCATTGGGTTTCCACCTTATATCATGGTGGTCATGTGTGTGCCTTATGTGTGATGATCTATTCTCTATTACGGCATCTGTTATCTGATAATATGGTTGATAATGTTCTAATGCACTCATTGAAGATCAATTAACTTAATCATAAGAAGTTGTGGAAGTAGCATATATGAATCTGATTATGGAAATGAAATTTTTTTATTAATGTGATAATACTGATTCACCCCCCCCTCTGAGTATTATTTCCAACAATTGGTATTAGAGCAAGTCCTTTGATAGAAGCTTGATCGCTTGAAGGAGATCCGTGGAACAATGGGAAAGAAGCTTAAGAAGAAAGCACCTAAGAAAAAGAAGTCATCTCAGAAGAACTATGACAGTGGGAGAATCGATTGGGGATTAGGTATAAGAAGCTCTTCAGATTCAGAATCAGATTCAGAATCATTATCAGGTATGAATATATTATCCTCTGATGTTCCAGCTATCTTTCCTTTTGGAAGAGATGAAAGTGATAGCAAAACTACTGAATTTGCTCTTATGGGTGAACAAGAAAGATATCAAATAGAGGCATAATTTAAAAGGCTGGCAAAATTAGAGATCAACAAGATCTATTGAACAAAAGGGAATGTGATTTCAAAGAAGAAGCTACCAAACTAAAGGCCCAACTAGAAGAAGGAAACAAGGTAAGAAAGCTACTCAAGGACAAGGAAGACCAATGTCAAAAATTGCAGCATGAAGTGACATCATTAAGAAAAGAAGTCAACGAAAGAAGCACAACCATCAAGAAACTCAAAGATAGATCCAGCTACTATGAAAATCTTGAAGCTACAATCCTCTCACTAAAAGGAGATCTTGAAGAATCAAAGAAGCAGAATACAGATCTACTCCAAGCTATTGCAAAACAAGAAAACGAAGTCACCAGCTTAAAATCTCAACTAGAATGTGCCTTCCGAGTTCGTCAAATGTAGCAGGATCTGAATGAAGAACAAGAAAGGAGATTCTCAAACTAAGGGAACAAATGGAAGAAGGAAGGAAAGCTGAAGAAGATTTGAAAAAGCAATCTCTTGAAAAGGAAGAACAGCTTCAGGTTGAGGTAAATATCTTGAAAGGTAAACTAGAAGAAAAGGATAAGCTTTTACGATTTCAAGACAGTTCTAAAGTCTTGGATGATATTCTTAGTAGTCAAAGGTCTCCTGCTATAAAGACTGGTCTTGGTTTCCATGAATCTGTTGAACATGAATCTAGTTCACAAGGTGAGGCAAGGAACTCTAAAGAGAAATCTAAAGTGATCAACGAAGAAATGAAAGATCAATCTCATCATCAACCAAGAAAAGGGATTCCTCAAAGAAAATCCTTTACTCCTCCTATGAATAATGTTGAATGTTATGTATGTCATAATCTTGGACATGTTGCAGCTAGATGTAGAAGAAGAAGGGTTCAAGACCATTATGCAGAAAGATCATCACATTCAAGGTACTTTTATGGATATTGCTTTGCTTGCAATATGTTTGGTCACAAAGATGCTGATTGTTACAGGAGGAATATGAAACATGTAAGATGCTATGCATGTAACAAGCTTGGACATATAGCTAAGGAATGCAGGAACAAAGTGTGGGCACCATATCAAAAGGAGAAAATGTCATCATCACGCTTGAAGATATGGAGGAAAAAGGAAGTACAGTCAGAAAAAGGCAGCACTGCACAACGTATAGACATACCAGAATCAGAGGGAGCTGAAAGTACAAAAATTCAGTGTCCTGAATCTCATATGCAAACTCCATAAAGGAAAGTTGCATATATACGCGAGTTAGTTACTGCACAGTCGCGTATATGATTGTTTGAAGAAAGGCAGTAGGGACAGATTCAAGAGAGGATCAGTTTTGCTCTAGTTAATAATAATGATGTGTGGATATGATGGTTAGAAGTGTTTTGGTTCTAACTTGATATTGATGATGTCTTGATACTTCTTATTGATATGCATGATCAGACAGATGGCACAGGTTTAGAGGGAGCATATGGACTTAATGCATTATTGGCATTATGGTTAATAGTCCTTGGTGATGATACTTATATGGATAAATGATTCATCTTGCTATGCTTATGAGTTGTTCACATGGTTCTTGGATCAGATTTATGGTTGATTCTCTAATGATGCTTGCATGGGAAGCACTTAGCTTGAATTCACATCTTCTTGATGTTGAGTCACTCATATGCTGTTGTCGTCATATGCATAAAGATCATATATTACAGTTATGATTCCTTTCATTCTTGGCACAAATGGATGAGGATTTTTGGCTGGATACAGGGATGATTATTCAAAGTTGCATTATTGGAGACATGATGATAATGAGCTCTTATCTATATGATGATGGGATTGTTTCATACATATGTTGATTAATGCAGATATTCCCAATTGATGATACTTGATTCATGTAGATCTGGATGACTATGATGTTTCTCACTTAGAATGTGAAATTCTGTTGATGCGGACATACCTTGATGATTCATGCACTAATACAAGTTGTTGGTCTAGTTGCTGTTGACAGATACTATGGAGCAGCTCATAAAGTGTTGTTGCTGATGTTCATCTTATTTAGGTGATGTCATATCAAGACTCATGATGTAATAGTGTCATCTCTTCAGGTCATGTAACGACCTATGTTGGTTTCCCCACTATGCCTAGGATGAAGATGTAATTTGGTTTTCATTTTTCTGATATATCCCCACTTGGTTGGGTGATGGATGTATGTATTGAATTTTTTAGGAAGGTCATTTGTGATGTAGAACATCCTTTTGCAGACCTTGCTTACAGTCAGGGGGAGCTTGAGCATGAACAACACTATATAGCAGAGCAGACATTTCAGCTTGTTCTCAAAAAGAGCATGATCAGATTGGTGCACCATGACATATACAAAGGGGGAGCTCATTCAGAGATTTCAACAGGTACTCAGGGGGAGCTTATAATGCATTGCTGGCATTATGGAGGACGTACAGAAGGAGATCTTGGATGCTGGTCTGATTATTGCTGCAATCTATCTCTTTCATGGTCATGGATTATGGTTCTTCTTTGCAGATCTGGTTTATAGTCAGGGGGAGCATGTTCTTAGGGGAAGCATAACCCTTTGCCCTTGATGTCAAAGGGGGAGAGTGATTGGTTGTTGTTGCCATCAAGTCCAAAGGGGGAGATTGTTGGCATTATGATACATATGTTGTACTTGATGGCAACCCACTCATCTCAGATAATAAATTATATGCAGAGAAAAGTTTATTTCATGTAGAGAAAAGTTCACGCACTTTTATGCAGAGAAAAGTTTATTTCATGTAGAGAAAAGTTCACGCACTTTCATGCAGAGAAAAGTTTATTTCATGTAGAGAAAAAGTTCACGCACTTTCATGCAAGGAAAAGTGCGTATATGTTGGAGAACTTACCTTTGGTCCATGGTAGTTAGTCCTTGGTATTTGAACCTATGAGGAAAAGTGCGTATATGTTGGAGAACTTACCTTTGGTCCATGGTAGTAGTCCTTAGTATTTGAACCTATGAGGAAAAGCGCGTATATGTTGGAGAACTTACCTTTGGTCCATGGTAGTTAGTCCTTGGTATTTGAACCTATGAGGAAAAGCGCGTATATGTTGGAGAACTTACCTTTGGTCCATGGTAGTTAGTCCTTGGTATTTGAACCTATGGTTTTGGACCATGGTACTTCATCAAAAGTGTTGATCTCACGTACTTTCATGGTTGGTTCATGCTATTAGTCCAATAGTTTTTTGATCCTATGGTTTTGGCCCGTGGTATTGTGAAAGGCCTAAGCCTATATAAAGCAAAGGAGATCACTTGGCTAATTCATCCTTGCAATTGAATATCTTAAGATCTGAAATATTGGGTTATTGTTTTGAAAGTTTGATCTATGAAAGTGAAGTTGAAAGCGAATCTGTGAAGGGTGATCTCTCGAGCGCTGCAGCTGCGGAAGTGCGGAGGCGCCATAGAAGGCGCAATGCGGAGGCGCCATAGAAGGCGCAGTGCGGAGACGCCACAGAAGGCGCAGTGCGGAGGCGCCACAAAAGGCGTAGTGCGGAGGCGCCACAGAAGGCGTAGTGCGGAGACGCCACAGAAGGCACAATGCGGAGGCGCCATAGAAGGCGCAGTGCGGAGGCGCCACAGAAGGCGCAGTGCAGAGGCGCCACAGAAGGCGCAGTGTGGAGGCGCCACAGAAGGCGCAGTGCAGAGGCGCCACAGAAGGCGCAGTGCGGAGACGCCACAGAGGCGTCACAGAAGGCGCAGTGCGGAGGCGCCACAGAAGGCGCAGTGCGGAGGCGCCACAGAAGGCGCAGTGCGGAGACGCCACAGAGGCGCCATAGAAGGCGCAGTGCATAGGTGCCACAGAAGGCGCAGGTGCGGTGGTCGTGGCGCCACAGAAGGCACAGGTGCGGAGGTAGTAAAAATATCCACAGATCTATACCAGTGAAGTTGCGATCCCTGCTTAAAATTTATTTTAACTGCCTTTGACTATTCTGCAGGGTTTTGGGTGAATAACTGATGTTTGGTTACTGGTATTGAGTTCAGATAACAACATGATTAATGACTTATCTTTATGTACTAGATCTGGTTGATAACTCTCATAATATCATTGTATATGTATGGATCTTGTTATTGGGTGATTCAGAAGGTTGTTTGATTATGAGCTTCAATGTTGTTGTTGGGTCCAGTATGAAAATTGGATGAAAAGTGGCCTTTCAGATTATGTGTTATGCTTCAGTGTATCCAGTCTGAAAATTGATGAAACGTGGTATCTGGAGGAGAGAAGATTGTAGGCCAGCGCCTATGTACTAGTATCTAAGCTAGTACAAAAGCTAAGGGAGATCTTTGAAGCATTGTAGCAGGTAGCAGCCTGCGTACTAGTAAATGGATCGGCTAGTACAAGAGAAAAGGGGGTTGTAGCTCCCGTACTGGTATAAGACTGCACCAGTACAAATATTGTAAAAGGATTTTCTTATTAAGAAGAAGATTGAGATGACTTGCAGCAGGTGGTTTTTCTCTCGCATTGGGTTTCCACCTTATATCATGGTGTTCATGTGTGTGCCTTATGTGTGATGATCTATTCTCTATTACGACATATGTTATCTGATAATATGGTTGATAATGTTCTAATGCACTCATTGAAGATCAATTAACTTAATCATAAGAAGTTGTGGAAGTAGCATATATGAATCTGATTATGGAAATGAAAAAGTTTTATTAATGTGATAATACTGATTCACCCCCCCTCTCAGTATTATTTCCAACAATTTGTAGCCTGAACTGATACATCATCTAGACTAGTGGGATTAAACATGAGAATGGTGTGCTTCAAATAGCTATGTAGACCACCTATATACTTCAACAAAGTTTCAGGTGAGTCTAGAGAAATGCCTAGAACACATATTTCATTAAATATGGAAGTATTCAGTGGATCTAGAATTTAGAACTTTAACTAAATTAAGTTTTTTCAAAATGAGGAATTAGAAAGTCACTTAATCCACTAATTTTAATGTAGATATTCACCATTTTTGTGTAAAAATTATCATGATAAACTTTATAAAACAAATTTATATAAACTTGCTAAAAAAAATATTTCACATTTTAATCTTGGATTCCTTACATTATCTATTTTAATATTTTTTATGGTTTATAGTAAAAAATAAGTTTGTTAAGGTTATTTTATGAAAATAATGATGCATATGGTACTATTATTAATCCATTTAATTATAATCTGATATAGTAAATATCATGTATGTGAAAAGTCATGATTATTACTAAGGCAGTGTTGGCACAATTTAAAAGTCTATCACCTTTGCAACACTAGTTATATTATGGTTGAAGATTAAAAAACCCTCAAAGCATCGAGTTTATACTCGTATTAGAATTAAATTTCAATATATTTGTGACGGTACCAACCTTTTTGATTGTTTAACTAAACAAAATTACGATGATATTGAAACACTTCTTTTAATGCTTTTTCAGCATAACAATAAAATTCGAAATAACTTTTAATAATATCTTTTTATCTCCTTATTTACCATAGTTGGTCTTAGTGGATGATAATCATCATTATCACCATCATAATTACATACTATTGTAGAAAGTTTGCACCATTTTAGAGTTGAGGAGAAAAATAAATTTATGATCAAATTAAATGTCGAATGTGAGTAGTAGCATAATTTATTTTTATTTATTAGTTGTACGCTTATGTTAATAAAGAAGTTGATTGAGGCTCGCTTTATGAATAATAGATTAATATGCAAGATATATATTAAGTATAAAGTTATTTAATGACAAATGAAATTTTTGGTAATGTGTCCAATATATACCATTATTTAGAACTTTAACTAGATTATATTTTTTCGAAATGAGGAATTAGAAAGCCACTTAGTTCACTAATTTTTATATAGATATTCACCATTTTTTGTGTAAAAATTATCATGATAAACTTTATAAAACAAATTTATATAAACTTGAAAAAGAAAATATTTCACATATTAATATTGGATTCCTTACATTATCTATTTTAATATTTTTATGGTTTATATTAAAAAGATAAGTTTGTTAAGGTTATTTTATGAAAATAATGATGTGTGTGTAACTATTATTAACCGATAATCCGATATAGTAAATATCATGTATATGTTGATTTACGATTATTACTAAAACAATGTTGGCACAATTTAAAATTCAAAATAACTTTTAGTAATATCTTTTTACCTTCTTATATACCATATTTGGTCTTAGTGGATGATAATCATTATTATCACCATCATCATTACATACTATTGTAAGAAGTTTGCACCATTTTAGAGTTAGGAGAAAATATTTTTTTAGGATCAAATTAAATGTTGAATATAATTTATTTTTATTTATTATTTGTACTTTTATGTAAGAAACGAAGTTGGTTGAGGCTTACTTAATGAATAATATATTAATATGCAAGCTATATATTAAGTATAAAGTTATTCAATGACAAATGATCATAGTAATGTGTCCAATATATACCATCATAGATCCATTTTAAGTGCAGATGTAGGGATCAAATTTCAAGTGCAAACACATTTAGAGTGAAAGATACAATGTGCTATTTTTAATTGTTGAAATTACATTTTTGAAAGCTAAATAGAGTATATATACGAACAAATAATAATTTTAACCATAAGAATTTTTTTTTTATATATCTAGATATATATGAAGTTGATATTGACATAAATTAGTTAACATAAATCTTCAATAGTTACTTTTGAAAATTATAAGATTTAAACCTCTGATTCACACATTTTTTTTTACTTCTAATTACTTTACAAAATATTCTTTTTTTATATTTTTCTATTTAGAACATAATTTTTATTTTAAACGGGCACAGACGGATAGACAAACTTACACATCCCCCCATATTGGGCTGTAAAATGAGCCTCTCATTTCAATTACTAATCATTTTAATGATCAAAATCAATCATGAATTAGAATAGTAACAAAGTAGTACAATTTGATTATTTTCAAATACAACAAGAAAGAGAGAAAAATGATTAAGATATTTATTACACATGTTTAGTTTTTATCCCTGTAATGTTTAAGGATACTATATTGAAAAGAACATATTAACATTCATCTAAAACTTAAATTCCTTACATTATTTCTATTACCATTAACATTTATATTTATGTATTAAATATGACCATGAATACTAGATTGTGTAAAAAAAATCTTACCTATAAAGTTATTTAACAATATATTAATATTGTTTTTCTTACTATTATTGACCATTTTAAATTGACACTAACTACTTTTCCTAAGTTGAGTACAAATTAATTATACTAGTATAATGTTGGCACCACTTCAAAATCTATAAGTAGAAATATTTTATAATTCTAGTTGTGTTGTTCAATGATCAAAATATTTTTTTTATAAATTAACATGCAACAAAATAGGGAATTTGATTATATCAATTATAATAAGGAAAATTAAGGAAAACTCACCTCAAACATTATATCAAGCATCTAGCATTTATTCATTAAGAGTTTAAATGGTTTATATTAAATATAATACTAATTAGGTACCCCACTGTTGTTTTAATATAACAAGTTTAGAAGATGTTTTTAGGTGCATTATTGAATTTTATTACGCATATTTGATATGGTGAGAAGTCATGCTGGTCAAATAAAGCTTTGAAAACTTAAATATTTTATGGCATTGTCATGTAATTTGTATAACACATGATTACATTGAACTATTAAATAATATAAAACTCCTTCAAAAAAAATATGAAGATAATATTTATACAACAAATATGGGAAAATGTGTCTGAATGTATATTAATAGATCCTCCAAAAAAAAATTACATTTATGTATCATATAAACCTACTCTTAAGATAATCGCTCAAGTAGATCAAGAATGGCTTCTACACCATATTTATTTATCTTGGTCTTCTTGCAATGTTCTTTCTTTGGCATCCATGCCCACACTATGGTATTAATTGGAATAGAGCCAAGTTCTTTGTCATCAGGATTTGGTACCCAATATTGCTCTAAAAATTTTCCATTGTATTTCCCTGACATAGGCTTCCACCAGTCAACCTTTACATGAAGATTCTCACTTTCATTATCCCTAAAGATATTTGAGATGGATTTTTCCATCCAAATCATCTCACCTGCATCCTCATTTCCTGATCTAACTAGCAACATCTTTCCTTTCTCAACATCAATCATCGGATTGAATGTTGGCTTTGGCTTGTTGCATTTGGGTCCAACATATATTGGTTCATCTATCGCATTATCAAAATCTCCATCCATAATACTTGAGATTACTTGGAGTGCATTACGATCAACATCAACAATGTGCCTTGTCTTGGGCCAGAAATCCTCAGAAGATGAATCATTTCCATCTATTATTCTATGATCATTATAGATTCCATCTAATGTATCAAGAACTTTTTCCCAATACACCACTTTATTTTTCCATTCCTCTGTAACAATTGGTGAATCCTCATTCCCAATAGTGTCTTTCCACATTTTTATGTATGATGTTATCCCTTCCTTTAGTTCTTTTAAATAGACATCATTCTGTTTGGAAGCTAAGAAAGATGGCTTCCCTATGGGAATTATAGGTCGACCTTCATCATCTATATTCCATAACTCAACTGGTTCTGACCACTGAGAGTCTCTAATTGATTCTTTATACCTTAGTACTGGAACATCATTGAGTATAAGAAATTGGAAGTATTGAACATTAAGATGTCCAACTAGTGCATTTTTTCCCTCCTTAATGTATCCACTAAGGAAAATTTTGAAGTCATAGACCTTGTCAATAAGTGTAGGTGGAAACACTCTATTTTCTTCAATTATGCGATATGTATCCATCATTTCAGGTAAAGAATAAATATCTTTACTTTTTAGGTTGGAAGACATTCTTCCATAGGTTCCATCTATGTCTTCATGGGTGTGCCCCACAGGCAAGAACCCAACCTCAATAGTGATGAAGACACCAAGTGCAGTTAAAAGTGATAGAAACATGAAAAGATAGCGATTCTTATTATCACTTGCTGCATTGTCCAACTGTAACAACAAATGTGGAGGAAGAGGTTTAAAATCAACATTTTGACTTTTTGAACTTCCATGAGATATAAAATCATCCTTGTACCCTTGACATTTTGGGTAAATAGAGGTGTCAAGTAATGCATTTGTAAGTGGGTTTCTTGAAATTCCACTTTCATAAAGTAGATCACCATACATATCCATTTGTGGGTCTTCAAGGTCCCTTAAGCACTTTGCAAGGGATGTAATAGTAAATTGTGATCCCATATGGACAAATGGTAAGGAGAAATGACCAAAACCTCCCGCCTTATGCCCATGTGTAAGCATACCTGTCAATGACAAACCCAAATTTGTTCCTACAACAGATTTTGATTTGACACGTAGCCTTGGGATTGATGTCTTTGTTTTGTCCATTTTATCATGGATAATGCTCAAATACTCCTTTGGAAACCGCTCTGACATAATTCTATGGGCATAGTAGCAATATCTTCCACACATAACAATCTTGTTATGTTTCGTCAACCTACCTCGTGCCTTTTCTTCCAACTCTTTTGTAGTTTCTGACTTCATTTGTGCTTTCAACACAATACATTCACTGCATTTACTGAAGTTTGTGTTCTTTGAAAATGCCACATCTCGAAACTTAGTATTCCAGATCTTGCTCATTGTTGGTTGTGATATTGATGGGTAATTGAGCTTTTGAAGAGCCTCATTGATCTCTTTTAACAAAGAATTTTGTGTGTAAGTCGAAGGAAGCAGTCTTAAAGGAGCAGATGTTCCATCTTCTTCAACTTGACGTGTTTGATTTGGTGAAAAATCTGAATTATCCATTACAATTTTGTGCAATATTTCTATAGCTGCCACTGTGTGAGCTCGTGCTTTGCATGTGTTGGTGTTACCATGAATAGCTTTGATCTGTCCATGTTGGAAATAATGTTGGTAGTTATAGAATGTGCTTTGAGGAATTTTATGTATCTTATACCATGCTTTCTTACAAATAATATTCCCATTAAATCTCATATCCTTTACATTTCTAGCAATAGGTGGTAGGCCATGGCCATGGCCATGGCCGCTTGACATCACTGTGTTTGACATGAGTGAATTCAAGACAAATTCTCTAATACCATTTGTATTTATTTGTCTCATACCCCTTCTAGCACCTGCAATGGCCTTCCTATCGACATGTTGAAGACAATCTTTTCTACAACATACATCTGCTGCCAAAAGTCGAATTTCTTTCTCTTCATCTATTTTTGTTTGACATTTTGCAGTTTTTTTTGTAGCCATAACTCGTTTAATCCTTTTATATGGCCTTGTTACATTCATATCAATTGAGTTTCTATCTTTTTCATTACAAAGGTACCCATCCCATTTGTTTAAGGGATTTGTGTCCTCTATAACATCCCATATCACCATTTCTTTGGTTGGTTCCTTGAACTTTTCCTTGACCCTTAATATCACACCTTTGTTGTCCACCAACTTATTTATTGGCCATCTAACCAAACAATGTATAGACTTATCTCCAATTTTGCATATCTCACAATTTCCATCTATCTCTTCTAGAAAAACACCAAAATCCATTTCACCTAGTGTTTCACCCTCAACAATGTCATCCTCACGGACATGAACTAGCATTCCTTTGGCAATGCACATGCTTGTTCCCATGCATTCATGTGTAAGAGAAACCTTTGCACATATGAATTTAACCCTATCTTGGGGAATATTTATGGCATGATCATGACAGTGAGGCTCCAAATCTGATTCTGGCCAAATTTCATAAGATTCTAATGCACCCCCAAGTGTATGCTCAAACCCTGTTGGATGTGGTAGAGGAACATTATGTTTTAACACCTTTTCAATTTTAACCACTATGCATCCTTTCTTTACCATCTTTCCATGCACTTTATGCCCAAGCTCTGTATTGAATATGGAGCCCTCACCCACCTTCACTCCATGTTGTAGAAGATTTACCTTGTCTCCAATAGAAAATGTAGAAGAAACATTTGTACCTATAAACAAATGTAAATAATGTTAGTATTTACTAAAAAAAAGAACATTTATTATAGTATCAAAAATATATAACACATGCTTCAATATTTTGATTTACCTATGTGGTGTCTCAAATCCACAATCTTCCATGGATGTATGTCCCCTTCATTAACATCATCATCAATCAAATGTGGTTGAATGAGATCAATTATCAAAATTGCAACATAACCAACATTAACCTTTTTTCCAACATAATAAGTTCCAGACTCTGCAGATTCAACCCTTGCTAGCTCAATGACTTGATCATTAATAAGGAGATCAACATAGTCCCCTTTTGCCAAAATTATATTTTCCATTGTAGCTTGCATCAATTCTGTAACAACAATTACATCGTAACTTGTAATTAAAAGAATGAACCGTGTAAAGTGTGACTTTATATTTCCCCAAAAACACACAACTTCCGAAAAAGTAATATAAATGCAAAAATAAAAATATTATGGTTGTCATGTTGTATGTAATGAAACATTGTTTCCTCAAATGAAAGCTAACAATCAATATCATTCCTTCTACTACAAACATAAGCATATTGCTAGAAGCAACATTACATGGTCAAATAAATCTAGCACATGCTAGATTTCCTTCTAGCACAAACACAAACACATTGCCAATAACAATATTCTAAGGCGAAGGAAATCCACCACATGCTAAATTTTCTTCTAACGTAAATAGAAGCATATTACTCACAAAAACATTTCAAAGTAAAAGAAATCTTACACATTCTAGAGTTTATTGTAGCACAAACACAATCACATTGCCAAAAATAACATTGCAGTGTAGAAGATATCTAGCATACGATTGATTTACTTCTAGTACAAACAAAAGCACATTGGCAACAATAACATTGTAGGGCAAACAAAAGCCAACAAAATCCAACAACTTCTATCACAAACACAATCACATTTCCAACAACAATGTCGCAAGGTAAAATCAATTTAACGCATGCTAGCTTTACATGTAGCATAAATACAAGCATACTACCAATAACAACATTTTATGTCAGAAGAAATCTAGTGCATGCTATATTTCCTTCTAACACAAACAAAAGCACATTACCAAGGTGAAAGAGATCTAACACGTGTTATATTTCCTTCTATAATAAACAACCAAATTGAAAACAACAACATTGCATAGCAAAAGAAATCTAACACAACTTCTAGCCCAAACACAAGCACAACATTTCCAATAACATTGCCAAAGTGATGGAAATCTAACACTTGCTAGATTTCCTTTTATCATAAACAACCAAATTGACAACAACACTATTGCAAAGCAAAAGAAATCTAGCATAGTTTCTAGCCCAAACACAAACACATTTCCAATAAAAATATTGCAAGGTGAAAGAAATTTAACGCATATTAGCTTTACATGTGGCACAAATACAATCATACTACCAACAACAACATTGCATCCCAAAAGAAATCTATTGGGTGTTATGTTTATTTTTAAAACAAATCAACAAAGTGTAATGGTGATTATTTGTTGTGAAGACCCATATGAAAAGTGGCGTAATGCTAATAAGACCAATGCAGCTACTGCAGGATACCCACTCACCTTTCCCTTTATCCTACAAAAAAACTCCGAGGTGTGAAATCCTTTTTTTGTCGAGTGTTTGCTTGTAAGAGGGGAAAGTAATGAATAATTCTTCCTGCTAGAATATATTTATTTGGGGAAAACAGGGTGAAAAACATGAAGCCTCATCACTTCAAAATTTGTGTTTCCTTGGGGGGGTGGTTGTTCCTCTAATGGTTGATTTCCCGTACTAATTAATGTTTCCTTTAGCTGACACATTTTTCCTTCCACTAGGTTGTCAACAGGAAGCTTATTATAAGAGAATATTCATCTATTGTGCTCCTTCCAAATTTCCCAAAGGATGAAACCTCGAATGAAATTTCAGGTAAGGTTCACCACCTCGTTTTTTGTATAATGCACCCGCCATTTCTTTATTGTTTCTTGTATGCTCTCTCGACTTTGGTTTCTTTATCTAAATATTGAGGCTAATTAGTCCCATAGTGCCTCCATATAGTTACAGGTGTTGAGTAAATGATTAAGCCTCTCTTTTGTGTTTTCGGAGAGGAAACACGAAGAGGAACCTATAAATCCTCTCTTTATAACTTTGTCTTGAGTTAGGACCTTCTGGTGTAAAATCAATGACATGAAAATTTAAATTTATGGCCAATGTGGCACCATCCAGTTTTCTCCACGATGGATCATTTGTACCAGTATATCCCTCACTAAGATAAGCTTTGACTTCCTTGAGATTGAACTCCACATCTTCTTTTTTCCCCCATTTGAGTTGGTCTTGTTCATTATTGAACATAATTCTTAATTTTCTTAGTTCCTCTGTTAGATACTGAATAGCTAAGTCATTCTGGGTTGGCCGTTGAAAGATATTAAAATTCCATCGCCTCCATTTGTTATTTTCTAGTCCTTGATCCTAGAATTGGTAGAATTCTCTATACTCTTATATTTATGTGCTTAGTTTGAAGGGATGTCATTCCTCCCTGCATAACTTAGCTTGTTTCTACCACGCATCATCCCAAAATAGGGCCTCCTTTCCATTTCTGATTTCCCAAAATAGTGTTTTTGCATTATACCTCTTTTATTCCATGCTAAATTCCAAATTGCCAACCCCTGAGTGGAACTTGATAACCAAACTAACTTTTTTGTATGGAAATTAGGTGCATATTTTGATTTCCAAAGCCTTTCCCAAGGTGATGACCCCCCTTTTAACCATCTCCACCATAATTTTGCTCCATTTTCTTTGTTGGTTACCTCTGGATCTTGAAGACCTAGCCCACCTGCATCTTTTGGTTTGCACTCTATTTAAGGCCACTAGCGCCCATTTTCGTTTCACCTCTACCCCTCGCCACAAGAAGTTCCTTTGGATGTCCCAGATCTTTTGGGAGAAGGGAGGATAGATAACATATACCTTGGAAT
Source organism: Pinus tabuliformis (assembly GCA_031772625.1). Classification (NCBI taxonomy): domain Eukaryota; kingdom Viridiplantae; phylum Streptophyta; class Pinopsida; order Pinales; family Pinaceae; genus Pinus; species Pinus tabuliformis. Next base: position 89,695,840 of record CM062818.1, read on the forward strand.
AGCTTGTAGCACTGTGTTTGTTAGAATCAGATGACCACCCAGGTTTAGGGCTTTGACATTCCATTGTTTCACCCTATCCTCAAGGCTTGATACAATTTTTTCCTAATTGGAGTTCTTCTAGGCTTGCACCATTAGAGGGACCTCAAGGTACTTTGATGGGAGGGATTTAAACATATATGCCCTGGTTTTTTACCTCTGCATGGTGTAAATATCTTGAAAATATGCTTTTAGATACTCTTTCAGAGATATTACTACATCGCAGTAATCCATTTGTATCTATTTTGCAAAATATTAAGCATTATATTTTGCTTAAACGGAATATATTGTGGGAACTTTCTATACAAATTGATGAGCATTTTGCACAGCACGGCTGAAAGAGAAGCCCTTATGATCCTAACCTCTACTGCAAAGATCAAGGGGGGATATTGTGATCATCGTTGTGTATGTCGATGACTTAGTAATCACAGGCAGTTATGAGAAGAGAATTTTGGCAAGATTTGAAAAGGTCCTTTGACATGACCGATCTTGGTCTATTGCATTAGTGTCTTGGTTTGGAGGTGTGACAAACACATCACCGGATATTTGTATATAAAAGAAAATATGCCAAGACACTTATTGAGAAATCCCATATGAATGGTTGTAAGCCCATGCAAACTCCCATGGAACCAGACCTAGTAGGAACCGCACCTCTTATCATTCAAGTGACACGTAAGTTACAATGTGGCACACAAATAAGTAAAGTAACATGGAACTGGCACTTGCCCCCATTAATCCAACGCATTCAAAAACATCTGGAGGTGTTGAAAACCATGGAATTCACCTTAGTTCAGTGGTTTTCAAATGTGTTGGTGGATAGGGTGGAAAATAAAGGGGTAGATAATGTCCATTTGCTCACCGACGTGATGTGCAAGTTTTCAGAGGGCTAGCTAAAGGAGGAAAGCCAAAGGTTGGCAGAGAGAGATCACTCCACGCCATTAAGGCAGGTTGATAGAGAAGGGGTGGGCCCGAATCAGGACAGTGATCTACCAGTTCATACGAACAAATAATCCTTCATTATGGACATACTTAGGAAACGAGAAGGGGTATGTGTTTGCAATACAAGGATAGAGTGATGGTTAATCATGGGAAGGAGAGGATTTCCCCCATAATAGATTGTTAGTGTGATCGTCTCATTAATAGGAGATGTGGCAAGAGGAGTGGGAAGGTACGAAATCAAGAGGGGAAACATACAAGAGCAAGGTTAGGGTGATTATGATTTTGAACAAACCGCTGGCAAGGGAAAATGAGAGGAAGGACGTCCACAAGTACACACGAATGAACAACAACATCGCTAGTAGGTCAGAGTTACTAAAAATTGAGAGGGAAAGTACTCAAATATCGGCGAGGCAAGTCTCATCTGGGGTGTCATCTTTAAATCATAGCTAGGGAGCAAGCTTCATCGACATAAGGCAAAACACTGAAAGGTGGTGTAATTGTGAGTTGGTGATAGTAATTTCTATGAGGGAAATTCAGTTATCAGGGAGTGCAATGAGTAAGAGCTAAAGTGATGCTAGTAGGCCAAGAGGTAGTTCCCGCGGATGCTCAGGGCTTTGAGTTTTGCAAACAGACATGCATGGAGGAAGCAGCGGAGGTTGTTGCTAAACAGTCACACAAAAGGGAAGGATATAGTGGAAATCTGGGAGAGTGAGGTTCGAAGACATTGTAGGGCTATCTTTGATGGTAGAATAGAGGAGGAAGGAGATTGGATCATCAACACAGGGAAATCCAAAACATAGATGACTGTGTACCAAAAGACCTTGGAGACCGCTTGGCATGTCAAGACTCTGGTGGAAAAGCTGCAAGCAGAGGCAGCAGAGTAGAGGAAAAAGAGGCAACTCGAGATAGAAATCGAGTTAAAATCTATAGACCAACGCCTAAAAGGAATTGAAAAGGCTCTCAAGGGTTTGGTTAACATAGAGAAATTGCATGTTGGCAGAATTGGGGATCTTAACAAAATGTTCTCAATCTATCTAAATTATATCGATAATGTGGATATATCGATGGGTGTAGAGATAGGAGATTTCGCCCGTTTGAGGAAGTATCGAGTTCGAGAGGCTTGCGCTGCAGGCGGCTGTCCACTGGCAACCCTAGAGGCTCCAGCGACAACCCTTGTGGAGGACCCAACAATGGGGCCAACGACGATAACAACTCCAAGCAAATAATATTGTGTTAGTTGATCATGGCATCGACCAATCTTTTGTTTAGTTTTGTGTTATGTTTATATAGGTAGTATTGTAGTTATTTTGTCAAGTTTAGGTCTGAAGATCAGAGCTATATAGCTATTCAGATAGGCAGACCTACATATAGTAGTAGTGGGAAGGGGAACTTTTTTGAACTATATAAGGGAAAGTAAAGACAAAAAAATCATATGGCATGTCTGGTTAAATGTGTGACAAAGAGAATCTTCTTCTACAACTGGTTTGGTAAACCAACTACTATTTTTGTATTGTATGTTTATTTAGTAATATATTGAAACTTTACTAACTTACAAAAAAGTTATCTTATTATTTTTCCCTTTAATATATTGTCTATTAAAAATATATGCTACATATTAAAAGATATTAAACTCTTAGAAACTTAATCTTTCTTATAAATATAAAATATTTGATATGATAAACATAAAATTTTATGTAAAAAAATTAAAAATATATATTGTGTATTAAAATATATTGAATTCTTCGATATATTTTTTACCACTGGATGATGTGGAAAGAAATTTGATGAGGAATTTGATACCATATAAACTTAAAATTTTAATTACTAAGTCAACTATATGGGGTTATCGGGTTATCTTCCTTTTCAGTATGTTCTGTTCAAGCAGACATGTTTTGTATGAAAAAAATCTAATTTAAAAATAATTAAATTTTATTACTGAGTCAACTATATGGGGCCTATCTTACCTTTCAGCTGTTTTTTATTAAAAAATATAAAAAATTTACAAGAATATTTGTTTACGAGGTGTTTGGAGAAATTTGATCTCTCTTTCAAGGCCCAACAAGGTTCAAATGGATTTGCTCTAATGCAAGTGAGGACTAGCTTCATTTCGAGATAAGGTTTCCAAGGTGTGAATATGCGAGGAGCGTTTACCATTCCACCATAGTTGTTGTTTTCGCAGAGGAAGATGTTTCTCTACTCCTTTACTGTTTCCATTCTCATCCTCTTTTTAAGTGTTATAAGTAAAACCAGACAAACATAACAATAAAACTAACTGGGTACAGTGGCACATAGAGTGAATTCCAAACAAATGCCCATATTTCAACTCTTTTTGTGCCTTTGTGTAAGAAAGGTTGAATTTTTATTTTGTATGAGCACAATGATGACTCGGAACTCTGTCTTGTGTGTCAGTGTCTGATCTATGGAAAAAGATAAATATAGATTTTAATCACTCTTGAATAGACTGTAATTTTTTTTGGCATTGCATGATGTTGAAAATAGTTAGGTGGATTAGTGCAGAGCTTAAGAAGATATCGAGTTTAATGGCACAACTGACACCATGAAAGAATCTTTGGAACAAGTGGTGGAGTAGATTGTGCTTGAGCAAAGGGTTGCAACAATGTATATGAATTTGGAAAAGGCCCCCATGTAATGGTGGGTAAGCACATCAAATCAAGTTTCACTCATGGCATGATATGATAGAGGTACTTAATGATAAAGGCCTACCAGAAATTGGGGCTCCACTAGGTAATGACATTTTGGAATCCAGTTCTGTCAACCAGCCCCTACAATTCGGTGGTACTTCCAATCCAATGGGATACATGTATTACTGCGAAGTCATTAGGAGATATAGGAGGTTCCTATTTAACTATGGGTTCATAATTTTATGCAAACCTTAGAGCCATTTCCAAAGAAGTGATATCTTGAGGTAAAAATGCAGTGGCAGACAACTAGCTAGGTTGAATTATGAGAAAGGTTCTACAACACATTATATAACTCTACAAGGAGGAGGCAAAGATTGCAAGTTTGATAGAGTTCATTTGGTGTTTCCAATAAATGGACCACCCACAAAGTCTAATAATAGGATCCCCAAAGGAGTACCCCTTAAAGGAACTTTGCCATCTGTGGTATAAAGAAACTGATTCCCTTTTGAAACTATTGATAATGTGGTAGGTGGTATTTCTCTGGAAATGAAAAGTATTGATCTCCTTGTTGTTTTGCAAGTTGTTGATAGTGTATGGGAAGATGGTGAAAATAGTGGGGAATAAGATAGATCTGCATTCTATTTAAAGGATCATTTTTCAGCAAGGAATGTGTTGTAGTGTAATTAAATCTGCATGTTGTTCCGAATATTTCTCAATCAAATAGATCTGCAATCTTTTTAAATTTTATTTCCTTCCAAACTCAGTGAATATCCAGTGTTGGGTTGTGAAAGTGTGCTTGATATCTAACTTGGACAGATCCTATCTGGTGTAGAGTATCCAGTGTTGGGTTGTGAAAGTGTGCTTGATATCTAACTTGGACAGATCCTAGCTGGTGTAGAGTCCCCCTGAGGGTCCACTCAAGCTCACTACTATGTTATTGCTAATTCACTAATTTTTTTTGAAGCAGCACTAGCAGTTCTAGTTCCAGTAGTATATCTAGTAGTATACCTAAGAGCATATATATGCATACGTAGCAGCAGAACAAACAGAGTAAGTATATGAACCTTGAACCAAGCTAGCATCATGATCAGCCTCTGTTAAGGAAATATCTCCACGTGTTGTGGGGGTCTCACCACACCAAACGCATCTTAGAGACCCTTGTCATGACCAGGTCAGCCCTGTAACTTCACTGCCTTCTAACGTGTTTGGAGGTTGTTGTTACCACTAGATATTGGTTCATTCATTGTTCCTCAGAGTTCCTCTCATAATAATCAAGTTGCAACAATGAGAGGACCAGAGATTGCAATATCATGCTATCTCTGGAACAATGAATTCCATGGCACAAAATTAAAGGCTTTCATGAAACTCACGAAACAATAAAATGATTTTGAGAATTGTTGCCTAGCCTTTTCAACAATAGCTCGAAGTGTGAAAATGTGATCAATAATCTAGTAGTCCCTTTAAAAACTTACTTAGCCTTTGGATTAAGTTTACTTCTCTCCAAATACTTCTTAATTTATGTTCAATCTTGGCCCTCGAGATCATCAACATCATTAGAATATTATCTGAGCAGTAGAGTTATTTGGCCTACCCTGAGCTAAAATAAATCACATATGGATCTTTACAGCTCCCAATATCAACAGGAAAAAGTTAAGGGTTCTTGCAATCATCTGAAGAAAATGATTTTGTTTAAAGCACATTCTGTCAGTAAATCAAAGACCTTCAGGACAATGATTTTGTGAAAAAATAAGACAGTTACAATTTTTGTAATAAAGGAAGTGGCCTTCTAAAATTTTGACCTATGATTGAACTTGGTTGTGATCCTACATTGATTTGCCTTACATTAATCTTGTATCAGGAAACATGATTGACATGACATCCTAGTGACGACTGAAAATCATTAATTACTATGAGCTTGCAGCTACAAGTGGAAACAAGAATCAACAAAGGAACAACAATTCTAGGCCAAAATCAAACCTCTCAAGGATCTGTCAGTAAAGGAAATTGTGGCACCTTTGATAAGAAGTAAACCTCACCTAAAGCCTTCAATCATGAAGGTCATCTAGAAGAAGTGCATAGCACTCTGACCAATTCTCTATCAATCCTTGTGAGAAATAGAAGCAAGCATACAAGCAAAATAAGCAAAAGAACATGATATCTTGATTGCATTAAATCAGGATTTTGTGAAGAATGGTTCTACATATATGAATGCCCGATGAGAAATTCTCCTTCCCATCATGAATTGGGTAATTTGCTGCAATGAAGGATGATACAACTAGGACTATGATGACTCAGACCTTTTCTGAAGTTATTGCCTCATCTGACTTCAAGAAAGGCTTAAGAGGGAGCCATAAAATCTTCAATGACTGTTCTTGTCTGATGATTCCTGATGAAAGGCATGTCTTGATAACTGAAGTTGATATAAGCTGCATGATTATGATTGGATAATACCAGCACATGGACCATATGATTAAGAGAAGGTTGCATATAGCTCAATGCTTATGTTTTAAGTAAGCTTACCTTTCAAACATTCTGAGGGAGATGTGATGTTATAATATGATGTCTAATGACTCTTGTTACTTAAGAAGCAGTATGATTGACCGACTTTCATGCATACATGAATAACAGAGTGCTGATAGCTTGATGGATATACTCCGAACAAGAATTACTTTCCAATGTTCAGAGGAATATATGATCTGACAGATAATCATTCCCCAAATTATCTGACTTCCAAACTTTCAAACTAAGTGCACTTGTCAGTGCCTACTCAATACTATTGTTACTGCCACCCACTGATGCTTAGCAATAAAGGAAGGATCACAGTTTTAGGTTGGACCATTTAGCCAAGTTTATAGCTAAGCTGGCAGTTTCATACTTCACTTTAGACTATCTTTGACATATATGATATAACTCACCTAGTCCATTTTTATGTCACTACTACAACAATCCATGAAATGTGCATGCAAGATCTAATATCAATTCTTAACTTGGCTTCCATAGTAATGTTCCACATTTGAATGGAATTCCCAAAAGATTGCATTCTGTTTATATAATGCTTCATGCATCTTTAGTAAAAGCTAAAGGCTAGATGCCAAAGTTGTTTTTCAGATGTTGCTTATGAATGCATAGATAAGATTGATTTATTTCATATATTCTCATGCATCTCTTGTAAAAACTAAAGGCTAGTTGCCAAAGGTGTTTGTCAGATATTGCTTATGAATGCATAGATAATATTGGTGTATTTCATATACACTCATTGCAATACTGAATGTTGGATCTAACTCTTCAATGGTCCATGGCTTGAATTTTAACTCGTTGAGATCTCTGTTTCTATGGAATGGAGCTCAGTAGCATCATAACCCTTTGAGTGCTATTATTGATTGAGTTGTGTACCTCTTGAATTGGAATTGGGTTAGGTAGCTACATAGTAAATTTGAGTTTTCTTCCAAGTTTGGGTACTTGTCTATGATTTCTGGCACATATGCAAGACTTGAAAATGTGAGAATGCACAAGAGTAAACTCCTGGGATAAATACCCATTTGATTATAAGGACTTCTCTTACATTGATGTCACGATGTCAGCAAGGACATTTGCAGGTATCCTGACACAAAGAAACAAGCAATCAAATTCCCTTAGAATGCACTTAACTTTCCATCTACCCAAAAGGAGAGGCAATAGCTAAGATGGAATCTGATCCAGGAAAATGCCCCATATTATCATACTATGCTTATTAATGCTTACGAGGAAATGGGTTGGGTATGTGTTTAAAGTGTGTACAATAAAAAAAGAAAGAATCTAAAGGTAACCCCAACAATCTGAACATGCAACAGGATATCAGTTTACCAAGTCAATCTAATAATGTAGTGTGTATGGACTCATCTTGATATTGCTGCCTTGAGTTTACCGGTTGTTTCACTTGTCAAAGTGAAGGATATTCCCTTTGATTATGTGTATACAATGGGCCAGTATCTTGAGCACTAAGGAATCAGATGAACTTGCAGCTGGTCTTATCTCTCTAGAGGTAGCACTGGTGTATTCTAGCTGTGTAAGTGTCATTTGATGAGGTTGCAACTTTTCACATATTACAAAAATAGGTCAATATATGGAAAGATATTCTATGTGCCTGGTCGTAGAGGGAGTAAAAATCCATTAGCATCAGAAGACAAAGGTACAATAGGCAAAGAAGATGACCAATTTTACTATCTTACTGATGCATAGACCCAGTTGTTGCCATAGAAGTTCAATAGCTAAATTTAGACTCGTGATTATAATAACACTTTCATCATGATATCTATAAGTTGGTACCTAATCATCCTTTCCCTCGTTAAGTGGGGAAGAAAGAGAGCACAAGTCCTAAAGTACCTTGAGAATTGTAGCACTAGACATTTGATTTGAAAGAAGCATGGCTTCTGCCTCAGCAAAAACACTGGAGTTCACTCACTGCAACCTTGCTCAACCTTTTTTTTTTTATAGCATTTGGAAATTTGGCAATGAAAATATGTCAATGGGGAGGTTCCAGTTTCACTAACTTAATGAATACATATAGATCATGAGAATATACAAGGCATGACAAACCTTCACATGCCAACAAGGATGATAATAATCTGAACTCTGTTCTAGGAACACTGAGCATCATTGTTCATAAAATTCCATTTCTCACCTCAGCCCAAGCAAAAAACTGAATCATCACTGTGGTGTATGCTTGTGCTGAAAAAGCCGCAACTGCACATAAATATGCACCCTAAATAGATGTGTTAATACCTTCCGTTCATCCAAAGAAGGTGGGTTAGCCCTCAAAGTTGTTTTGAGATTGCATGACGAGAAGGCTGGTACTTTTCCTCTGAATTCAGGATCATTCAGCCTAGTTGGAATGGAGAAATATTGAAGAGGTATAGGAATGAGTTTGGCTATTGGGTTTTGATGTTTAGAACAATCAGATGATATGTTTTTTCCAAAACATAAGTAGAAGCAGGCCTGTCTGGGAGAATGTTTTTAATAAATTCACAAGGTATTATTTCTATCCATTAGGAAGCACATCCTCTGGTGCTCGAGAATAAATAATAGCACATTCAGTTGGATAAGAAGGTCTAATTTACAGAACCTCACCCAAAATCTCACTCAATTCTACTAGTATCATTTCCATGATTTAAATAATGAATGGAGGAGTCTTAATACTCCCAATCACTTTACATAAAAGCGACTAAAATGGTCAAAGGATAATATCACATGACTCTCATGCCACATATGCCTAGGTCTAATTGGAAAAACACATATGGCATGACAGTCATGGAAGCTAGCTTACCCAAGGTCAAAGGCTAGTCACACAGTATTCTTTGTGCTTAGTCTTTGCAATTGAAAATTCCTTTGTAGGGAGGATTAAGAAGTAAACTGTTTTTTGATTGCACATTTTAAGCAAGTCTACCCTTGGTTGATTTGATAGTGGAGATTCTCTTCAAGCCTTATTTTGAATGTAGATCCCCTGAAAATCCTTGCACTCTCATGTTCTGCAGATGATTGGATCACAATCAACCATACAAATGGCAATTGTTTCCCATTGAGAAGAATCTATATACCCCTCTCAAGGTCCTGCAAGGCAAGGAAATGGATTGAAAACAATATATATACTCTTCTAAAAGTATTCCTAGTTCTCCAAGTCACAATAGAGCCTCCACAACTAAAAGTTGTGAAGCATTGAAACCCATATTCGTGCACTCTGGTTTTCGTCATATGATTAGGACAATAAAGAATTATACAAACATGTGTGTCCTATTGAGAAAATATGTATACCCCTATCAAGGTCTTGCAATACAAGGACATTGATTGATAAGAGTCTATATATTCCACACAAAATATTCCGTGTTCTCAGAGTTGCAGTTGAGCCTCAACAACTGTACATTTCTGAGGCATTTAAACTTGTATTCTTGTAACTCTGTTTTTCTTCAGATTAGTAGATAATAAGCAATTATACAAAAAAAAAAAAAAAATCTAAATTTCAATAATAAGACTCTATATTCCCCTATCCAAGTCTTGTAAGGAAAGGACATACATTGGGAAGCGTTTATATACTCTCAAAATCTTCCAAGATCACGTAATCACAATTGAGCCTCAACAACTATACAGTTACGAGACAGTCTAACCCATATTCATGTACTCTGTTGCCCTTTAGATGATTACATAATAAACAACTATACAGACAAATATGCATTCTATTGTCAATAATCTATATACCCCTATCAAGGTCTTACAAGGAAAGGACATGCATTGAGAAGAATCCCTATACTATTCTCCAAATGTTCTGATATCTCAGAGTTGCAAACTGGGCCACAACAACACTATACTTGTGACCCGTGAGGCATTAAAGCCCATATTCTTGTAATTTTCTTTTCTTTAGATGATCGTATAATAAACAATTTTACAAACAATATATGCATTCCACTGAGAAGAATCTACAGATCCCTCTCAAACACTTGTAAGGCAAGACATAGATTAAGAAACTGTGTACTAATCTCAAAACCATATGAGCCTTGGAGTTGCAACTGAGCCTCAAGAACTATACAATTGAAGGCGTCAATGTAACACATGTTGTTGTACTCTATTTTTCATTCATATGATTAAATAACTATCCAAGGCCCATCTAAACCCGCGTCTCATATGCAACTTGAGGTTCAGAATCTTGAGGTTTCATATTTCATGTTCTAATATCTAATATCCATTTATATCAACTAATGATATGCATCCTTGAGCTTCATAACCTCTAGGTGCATAATGTACTTAGGTTTGAATAGGTTTGCACTCATGCTCATATTAAATGTACTAGTCCATGCTCTGGATTCAATGTAGTGTTACACGGACACCACCTCTGCCATTCCCACCCAATTTGTAGAATGTACCATGCTACTCTTGTGCACTTAGATAATTTCTTTTGTAAAAACACAAAAACTATAATAATATTGGATCCTAGTACTCTATAAGAAAATAAGTTATATTTCTTCCTGTAGCTGTACTTCACCCTGATTACATAAAACTTCCCCAAATTTTGGAGCATTATTTGTCAGCAAACCTCCATTATGAAACTTGTCAAGAATAATGGAGGTTGTCAAATATCAGTATGAAACTTTGTGTTCCCCTTAATGTACTCCTTAATCTCATCAACACAGATCCCAAATAAAGTCAAGAAGCAGGAACATCCCTACTTAAGCCCAATAGTTCTCTTAATAAAGTCGAAGTCCTTGAGTTCTACAAAACCAACCTAAAACAATCTCAGATTTCCTCTCATAATATCAAGTTGCAACAATGAGAGGACCAGAGATTGCAATATCATGCTATCTCTGGAACAATGAATTCCATGGCACGAAATTAAAGGCTTTCATGAAACTCACAAAACAATAAAATGATTTTGAGAATTGTTGCCTAGCCTTTTCAACAATAGCTCGAAGTGTGAAAATGTGATCAATAATCTAGTAGTCCCTTTAAAAACTTACTTAGCCTTTGGATTAAGTTTACTTCTCTCCAAATACTTCTTAATTTATGTTCAATCTTGGCCCTCAAGATCATCAACATCATTAGAATATTATCTGAGCAGTAGAGTTATTTGGCCTACCCTGAGCTAAAATAAATCACGTATGGATCTTTACAGCTCCCAATATCAACAGGAAAAAGTAAAGGGTTCTTGCAATCATCTGAAGAAAATGATTTTGTTTAAAGCACATTCTGTCAGTAAATCAAAGACCTTCAGGACAATGATTTTGTGAAAAAATAAGACAGTTACAATTTTTGTAATAAAGGAAGTAGCCTTCTAAAATTTTGACCTATGATGGAACTTGGTTGTGATCCTACATTGATTTGCCTTACATTAATCTTGTATCACGAAACATGATTGACATGACATCCTAGTGACGACTGAAAATCATTAATTACTATGAGCTTGCAGCTACAAGTGGAAACAAGAATCAACAAAGGAACAACAATTCTAGGCCAAAATCAAACCTCTCAAGGATCTGTCAGTAAAGGAAATTGTCGCACCTTTGATAAGAAGTAAACCTCACCTAAAGCCTTCAATCATGAAGGTCATCTAGAAGAAGTGCATAGCACTCTGACCAATTCTCTATCAATCCTTGTGAAAAATAGAAGCAAGTATACAAGCAAAATAAGCAAAAGAACATGATATATTGATTGCATTAAATCAGGATTTTGTGAAGAATGGTTCTACATATATGAATGCCTGATGAGAAATTCTCCTTGCCATCATGAAATGGGTAATTTGATGCAATGAAGGATGATACAACTAGGACTATGATGACTCAGACCTTTTCTGAAGTTGTTGCCTCATCTGACTTCAAGAAAGGCTTAAGAGGGAGCCATAAAATCTTCAATGACTGTTCTTGTCCGATGATTCCTGATGAAAGGCATGTCTTGATAACTGATTTTGATATAAGCTGCATGATTATGATTGGATAATTCCAGCACATGGACCATATGATTAAGAGAAGGTTGCATATAGCTCAATGCTTATGTTTTAAGTAAGCTTACCTTTTAAACATTGTGAGGGAGATGTGATGTTATAATATGATGTCTAATGACTCTTGTTACTTATGAAGCAGTATGATTAGGTGACTTTCATACATACATGAATAACAGAGTGCTGATAGCTTGATGGATATACTCCGAACAAGAATTATTTTCCGATGTTCAGAGGAAGATATGATCTGACAGATAATGATTCCCCAAATTATCTGACTTCCCAACTTTCAAACTAAGTGCACTTGTCAGTGCCTACTCAATACTATTGTTACTGCCACCCACTGATGCTTAGCAATAAACAAATATTAATTTAAAGAGAAGGGATCTATGAATAGGTTGGGATAGAAAGCTAAATAGGCTTGATTATGGTGAAAAACTGCATGGTTAAGTGTCCTTTGAGCCAAGAAGCCTTGCAATGGTGATTTGACCTTCCTCTGAAGTCTTCGTTACTAGGTATAAGCCTTATAGGTGACAATTGATCCCATGTGATTTCATTTCACTATATTCAATGCCACTTCTTCACCCTCTCACCTTATGCAATGAGCAAATGAGGAATTTGTCATTATGACCAATGCTCATGGGAGATGGGTCACATTGGATAGCTTTATATTCCTCTCATAACTCCTCAAGTGAGATAGAGGTTAAAACAATTTCAGAACTCACCTGCGACGGCAGGTCCTCTGGACAGAGCTCGCCAGGAACAGTACGCGGTAGTATAGCAGGTCACAACCCACTGGTCTTGGCCGGCGGCAACAATGAGCCCCCCTCAGGGGGAAGGAGGGGCGCCTCCTCCAACAAACGACAACAAGCAAGGGAATATCGAGGGATCAGACAGGGATAAGGAGTACAATGATGAAAGCGCAGACAAAAGTCAGCAAACGCAAACTGAACAAGCACAGAAGGACAAGCCAAAGGTCAGCTCTTCCACATGCAAACCAGTAGCTACGCATAGGCCAAAAGTAGAGCTACCAAGCCATCGCATCAATGCCAGGATTCAGTATATGAGAGATCATGCTCTCATAGGCAAATTTATTGGAATATGGCCAAACGAGAAAGCGTTGAGAGCATGGATAAATGTTAAATGGCATCCAAAAGGACACATAACCTTGCATCTAGGGCCTAAGGGGTTTTTTACGGCGGTCTTCAACTGTTTGGAAGACAGAAACAGAGTTTTAGATGGAGGGCCTTATTTCTTTAACTCTGCTGGGCTATTTCTCAAAGAATGGATCGAAAGATTCAACCCTGATAAAGAAGACCTAAGCTGCGCACCGGTGTGGATCAGGCTGTATTCTTTGCCACTGGAATACTGGGAAGAGGAGTCTCTCAAAGCGATAGGCAATGTTCTGGGCGACTTCGTCAAGATAGCGGAAGAAACAAAGACGCACAGATACACCTCATATGCACGGATCTGCGTCTACATGGACCTTAAACAAGCTTTGCCTGATACGGTAAGTCTTTTTCATGAAGATGTGGAATGGATACAGTTAATTGATTATGAGCATGTACCCTTTAGATGCAGAAAATGTCATGACCTAGGACACCTCTACAGAGATTGCCCTTTAAACAGCAAACCCTCAGTTCAAAATACCCAGGAAAACCCAACGCCGGATGGCTTCACTAAGGTGCTCAATCGCCGAAGAGGAAATAAAAAATCAGTAATCTCTACAAAGACTCCCCCAGTAGATCAATCAAAGCCCTCTACTAGCAATAGCTTTGAAGTCCTAGCCAATGAAGAAATGTCGGATCCAGACAATAGGCCCTTCAATCAAAAAGGATCTAGCCAGGAGAAGATTGAAGGATCCAAAACGATAACAGGGGAACCGAATGTAGAACAAGGGGGTAATAAGCTTAAAACTGCATCAAACACCTGGAGCTTCCCTGAAATGGATATAGATGGTACAGATCCCAACACAGAAAACGAGAAGGAAAGCGATGGATACCATCAAGAACCTCAAATCATGGAGGAGGACACGGAATCAATAGATATTGGTGAGCTAGATATCTTGGGCCTAGAACAAGCTTGTAAAACAGGAAATTTCGACAAAATACCTGATAGACAAGTGGACAACATGGCCTTAAAACTTCTGCAGGGATCCCCGGTTCACAAGGTCAGTAGCAGCTGGAGAATGGCAACTCGACTCGAGCTACTACAGCAATGGCTTATTCACAATCAAGCTATTTCTTTTAAACACATCAGAAGGGAAGGGAACAAACTGGCAGACTTTCTTGCTAATTTAGGAGTGGACAGTGGAAGGGAATTCTATGAAGGCTCTATATCTTGCATAGCTTCTGAGAACCAACTTTCCACCTTCCATACTATAGTAACAAGTGATATGCAGTCGAAGGAAGACTCAAACCCAGATGCGGGTGTCCTTAAGAGGTGTTAATGCTGGAGCATGCGGAGTCGGCAACTGGCGAGTAATTAAGAAGGGTAAGGCGGTTCGTGGCAGGTAATTAATCCGCATTAATGAAGGCCCGAGCTCGAGGTACGCAGATGGAAGTTATCAGGATGGCGCGCATTCTCCAAGGTTCATTTGTTCTGGTCTTTTCAGGCATCAATGTAGTGTTTCCGGTTTTTTCTAGCAGAGGTCTCCTCTGGTGGTCATGGTCTCAGAGTCTTAGTGCAACACAGCGAATTTGGAAGCCTCCTTGGTCTCATAACTGCTCCCATTTGGTCGGCTTCAGGTATATAGTTCTGCCTCTTTCAGACAGCGTCGGGTGCATTAAGTTTGTTTTCTCCATTTGCGTCTGGTGTCTTAAGTCAGTCCTCTGGTTCATTTCGGGAAGGGATTTGGTTTTTGTCCTTGTTAAAGGTGTCTGGGTTGGGTACTGGGCTTTCTCAGTCGCCGTTGGGTATTTTCTTGACGCCGAGTCTAGCTTATGTGTGCTGGGCTTCTGGGTCTTTCATTCAAAGGTCTGGTTTTTAATCTGGTTACAATTGCCCAGCGCGTTGCTTCTCCCTCACACCCAGTCCTTTAGCATCCTCATTCCGCTGTTGTATTCTGTTATGGCCCATCGTCGGGGTATTCCAAGGCGAGGGAGCAACTCGGGATCTCGTGGAGGATCTGGAGGGCGTGGTAGCTTTGCGCCTCGTCGTATATCCCCGTTAGCTACTGCTTCACCTTCCTCTCCGCCCTCAGACAATTCTGGACCCTCCCTAAACAGTTCCCTTCATACCTCAAGGTTTAAGTTCAAAAGCAGACTTAACAGACCGCTCATCTCAGTTATAATTACTGTCATCTTCTCGGAGGAAGAAGATGAGCTCACAAGCTCAAACGAAATTTCCAAGGAACAGTCGCTTTCTCAGAATTCCAGTGATTCTCAGAGCAGCTTGGCTGGTGTTGTCCTCAATGTTTCTGCTGCGGTGTACGAAGAAGGTCAACAGGAGGCTTCTCGCCCTCCGCCGGACTCTCCTCAAGAACAGACCATAGTTTGTGAGCCAGCGCGCCTCTTTGGCAGTGTTCTGCACCTTGTGCCTCCTACAGAAGGCAACTTGATGGAAGCTGAAGATGAGGTGATGGTAACCTGGGCAAGCTCCCCTAATCAGGTTAATGAAAATGCTACGGATGCGCCACGGCAAGTTTAATTACCTTTGGTTTCAGCTACAGGACAGTAAGTCCGTTTTGGTTTTCTAGATCTCGTGTGTCATTTTCAGTGTGCATGGCTTCTGATACCAACAATATGAATTTGTTCATTCTCCAGGGTACAATTTTGGATTTCCTTTTTTGTAATTATGGTAAAGAACAGTTTTTTGTAATAGGGCAGCTCACTCTGGAGCGTTTAGCTCTGTTTAGTCTTGGTCCATATAGTTCTGTTCAGTGTTGAGGCTATGATTATCAGTTTTGTAAACAGAAGGAAAAAAGCTACCTGCAATGGTTCTTTGACAGAGGGCAGGCTACGGCCCCCTCAGAGGTTCAAACCTCTTTGTAAATATTTTTTCTCTTTTTAATCCTAATAGAATAGTCTTTACTCAGAAAAAAAAAGATTAGACCATTAAGAATAAGATTCTTAATAAAATTGTCCCATTCATATGCTAGAAGACCATGTAGACCCAATTCAGAAGCACATTTCCACCTGATAATAAAAGACTGCAATGAGGAAGACAAGAAAGGATGACACAATATATAAACAACCCAGAATTTGAGATGAAATATGAGCTTTGGAAATAATTAGTAGAAGGGAGATCCCCTAATAGAAGGAGCTCCAGATGTTATTAACAAACGGGGTTTATGTTTTGTAGGTCAGGCATTGTGCTATTGAACAAAATCTATGGCCATTTTGACGACTTATGATGGGACTTACAGTTCAGTCTTTCCACTACTTGTAAGCATGGATATTTTCAATTTTGAGGGTTTATATGTTGCTTCATTGTGAAGGAAAATGTGTTTTTTAATGCTCCAGATGTTATTAACAAACGGGGTTTATGTTTTGCAGGTCAGGCATTGTCCTATTGAACAGAATCTATGCCCATTTTGACGACTTATGATGGGACTTACAGTTCAGTCTTTCCACTACTTGTAAGAATGGATATTTTCAATTCTGAGGGTTTCTATGTTGCTTCATTGTGAAGGAAAATGTGTTTTTTAATGCTCCAGATGTTATTAACAAACGGGGTTTATGTTTTGCAGGTTAGTCATTGTGCTATTGAACAAAATATATGACCATTTTGACGACTTATGTTGGGACTTGTTACAACAGATAGTCCATGCCCAATGATATCAAAATCTTCTATTTATGAAAAAGAAAGAGGGTGGTTTCGTATAAAGATGGAAGCCTCTCAAATTAGTCTTCCTGAGAAAAAGGTGAAAGTTACTGTTGAGAAACTGGCTAGGGATAGGTCACTGAAAGAACCACCAATTTGTATCTTTTCTGGACGTAATCTGGGTATCTCTCATCTCAAGCGTTCTTGTGGTAATATTCTATTGAAAATAAGAAGACTTGTGGTAATATGCCATTGAAAATACACCAATCTGTATCTGTTCTGGACGTAATCTGAGTATCCCTCATCTCAAGCGTTCTTGTGGTAATATGCCATTGAAAATAATAAGAAGTCCTAACATTTCTACCCAGAAAGTGCATGGTGAAGATGTTTCGGAAGCGATAAAGGTTTTTCTGCTTATCAATGTACTTAACACAAAGAAACAAGTAATCAAATTCCATTAACATGCACTTAACGTTACATATGCCCAGAAGCAGAGGAAATAACTAAGCTAGAATCCGATCCAAGAAAATGCAACGTTTTATCATCCTATGCTTAGTAGATATGTGTTTAAAGTCTGCAAAATAAAAAGATATAATCTAAAGGTAGCCCCAACAATCTGAACAGGCAACAGGATATGATAATAATTTATCCAAAGAGACATTTTTTAATAAAACAAACAGAAAGCCTAAACACATACCTGTTTTAGGCAAAAACTATGGAAGATCGGCCTCACAGAAAAAAACGGAATTAAATGCAGAGCTTATAAAAATGTCTTGGCCGTCCGAAAGGGTTGTTGACAGATGCGCCTCACCTGTTAATGCTACAGGATACCCCCGACCATATTGGATATAATGTGTGCATCCGCTTCTCAAAGCACACGGATCACGGATTGTCAAAGCACACGGATCACTGATTATCTGTCTGTTCAAAAGTTTCCCAAATCGTTGAATCACGGATTATCTTATGTTTCGTGTGAATTTGGGCAAGCTTGGAAGTCGGGTTGCAAACTGCTACAGGTGTCCTTATTTTTCTACAAGAAACAGTCTAATGTGAAGGTGAATATGCTAAATGTGGTATTGGATGGCAATGATGCTAATGAGAAGTTGGAAAATTGGAAAGTGAACATATCCAATGCATTAAAACAATTTGTGGTAGGGTTAATGAATAACACATAATGAACCAAAAAAATTAAAAATAGTAATGGAAATGAACTAAATTTAAAGTAAAAATTCTATCTAATTAATGTAAGAGTGCTACAACTATCATCAACAAATGTTAAGATAAGCTGTAAGAAAAAATTGCTCATAAACAAATATGTGAACATAAATGATACAAGAGGGATATTGACCACCTAGGTTAATGGGCCAAGTTAACACAAGGAAACTTAAAAACCTTAGAAGAAAGCTAAACTAAGCGCTGAAATCAAATATCACTTCAATTAACAAACATGTTGTTTGTAACTTTGAAGATAACAAAGTTACAAAAAAATCTTGGAATCTGAACCTCTCGTATTATTCACATGTTTTCCTATGATTTTCTTCTAATCCTATTATCTTACTCAAGCCTATTGTTTGTACAAGTGGATAGGAGGAAAACTCCTTGAGTGGAGGAATGCCTGCCATGTCAAACTTGTCCTCGATATTAGCATATCATCCTACATTATCCATTAGCTCATCTAGATAGGGGGTTCAAGGACTCTCACTCCATGGTTGGGGACTATAGTCCATCAAGTCTAGGTCAAATTTCAGGCTAATTGTATCATGGACATGTCAAGGTCAACCAGCACTAATGCAATGTATTAGTTGTTGGCACATCGACCTATCAAAATGTCGCAATATTGGGTAGTAAACAATAGTAAGTAGGACACTAGCCACCAACAAGAAACCTTGATGTTGCCGATGAGCACCACTAGGCCAAACATTCATCTTAGAGGCACTGGGAGGTGGTTTTGTACCATGTGCACTATCTGTATTATTACTAAACCAACCAAAACCACTCGTACGCCCTGGGTTGATAATGGTGTTTCTCCTTAGATGATGTCCAATGCCCCAAACAAAGCCATCCTTGTCTAGGGGCAAAATTATCCTCACATTAATACCCATACAACATCTATATTCCTTTGGTTTATAATGATGGCAAATAGTGCTCCCCATCACCTAAATGTGCAAAAAGACCCAACTAACCTACATGCCATGTCAAGCTCAATGTCCTCGATATTACCATATCATCCTACATTATCCATTAGCTCATCTAGATAGGGGGTTCAAGGACTCTCACTCCATGGTTGGGGACTATAGTCCATCAAGTCTAGGTCAAAGTTCGAGCTAACTGTATCAAGGACACCTCAAGGTCAACCAACACTAATGCAATGTATTAGTTGTTGGTACATCGATCTATCAAAATGTCAAACATGTCCTCGATATTAGCATATCATCCTACATTCTCCATAATTTAGCTCATGGAGATAGAGGGTTCAAGGACTCTCACTCCATGGTTGGGGACTATAGTCCATCGAGAGGTCAAATTTCAGGCTAACTGTATGAAGGACACCTTAACAAGGTCAACCTACACTAATGCAATGTATTAGTTGTTGGTACATCGACCTATCAAAATGTCACAATATTGGGTAGTAGACATTAGTAAGTAGGACACTAGCCACCAACAAGAAACCTTGATGTTGGCGATGAGCACCACTAGGCCAACCGTTCATCTTAGAGGCACTGGGAGGTGTTTTGTACCATGTGCACAGTCTGTATTATTACTAAACCAACCAAAACCACTCGTATGTCCTGGGATGATAATGGTGTTTCTCCTTAGATGATGTCCAAGGTCCCAAACATACCCATCCTTGTCCAGGGGCAAAATTATCCTCACATTATCATCCTACATTATCCATTAGCTCATCTAGATAGGGGGTTCAAGGACTCTCACTCCATGGTTGGGGACTATAGTCCATCAAGTCTAGGTCAAATTTCGGGCTAATTGTATCATGGACATGTCAAGGTCAACCAGCACTAATGCAATGTATTAGTTGTTGGCACATCGACCTATCAAAATGTCACAATATTGGGTAGTAAACAATAGTAAGTAGGACACTAGCCACCAACAAGAAACCTTGATGTTGCCGATGAGCACCACTAGGCCAACCATTCATCTTAGAGGCACTGGGAGGTTGTTTTGTACCATGTGCACTGTCTGTATTATTACTAAACCAACCAAAACCACTCGTACGCCCTGGGATGATAATGGTGTTTCTCCTTAGATGATGTCCAATGCCCCAAACAAAGCCATCCTTGTCTAGGGGCAAAATTATCCTCACATTAATACCCATACAACATCTATATTCCTTTGGTTTATAATGATGGCAAATAGTGCTCCCCATCACCTAAATGTGCAAAAAGCCCCAACTAACCTACATGCCATGTCAAGCTCAATGTCCTCGATATTAGCATATTATCCTACATTATCCATTAGCTCATCTAGATAGGGGGTTCAAGGACTCTCACTCCATGGTTGGGGACTATAGTCCATCAAGTCTAGGTCAAATTTCGAGCTAATTGTATCATGGACATGTCAAGGTCAACCAGCACTAATGCAATGTATTAGTTGTTGGCACATCGACCTATCAAAATGTCGCAATATTGGGTAGTAAACAATAGTAAGTAGGACACTAGCCACCAACAAGAAACCTTGATGTTGCCGATGAGCACCACTAGGCCAACCATTCATCTTAGAGGCACTGGGAGGTGGTTTTGTACCATGTGCACTATCTGTATTATTACTAAACCAACCAAAACCACTCGTACACCCTGGGATGATAATGGTGTTTCTCCTTAGATGATGTCCAATGCCCCAAACAAAGCCATCCTTGTCTAGGGGCAAAATTATCCTCACATTAATACCCATACAACATCTATATTCCTTTGGTTTATAATGATGGCAAATAGTGCTCCCCATCACCTAAATGTGAAAAAATACCCAACTAACCTACATGCCATGTCAAGCTCAATGTCCTCGATATTACCATATCATCCTACATTATCCATTAGCTCATATAGATAGGGGGTTCAAGGACACTCACTCCATGGTTGGGGACTATAGTCCATCAAGTCTAGGTCAAATTTCGGGCTAATTGTATCATGGACATGTCAAGGTCAACCAGCACTAAAGCAATGTACTAGTTGTTTTCACATCGACCTATCAAAATGTCGCAATATTGGGTAGTAAACAATAGTAAGTAGGACACTAGCCACCAACAAGAAACCTTGATGTTGCCGATGAGCACCACTAGGCCAACCATTCATCTTAGAGGCACTGGGAGGTGGTTTTGTACCATGTGCACTGTCTGTATTATTACTAAACCAACCAAAACCACTCGTACGCCCTGGGATGATAATGGTGTTTCTCCTTAGATGATGTCCAATGCCCCAAACAAAGCCATCCTTGTCTAGGGGCAAAATTATCCTCACATTAATACCCATACAACATCTATATTCCTTTGGTTTATAATGATGGCAAATAGTGCTCCCCATCACCTAAATGTGCAAAAAGCCCCAACTAACCTACATGCCATGTTAAGCTCAATGTCCTCGATATTAGCATATCATCCTACATTATCCATTAGCTCATCTAGATAGGGGGTTCAAGGACTCTCACTCCATGGTTGGGGACTATAGTCCATCAAGTCTAGGTCAAATTTCGGGCTAATTGTATCATGGACATGTCAAGGTCAACCAGCACTAATGCAATGTATTAGTTGTTGGCACATCGACCTATCAAAATGTCGCAATATTGGGTAGTAAACAATAGTAAGTAGGACACTAGCCACCAACAAGAAACCTTGATGTTGCCGATGAGCACCACTAGGCCAACCATTCATCTTAGAGGCACTGGGAGGTGGTTTTGTACCATGTGCACTGTCTGTATTATTACTAAACCAACCAAAACCACTCGTACGCCCTGGGATGATAATGGTGTTTCTCCTTAGATGATGTCCAATGCCCCAAACAAAGCCATCCTTGTCTAGGGGCAAAATTATCCTCACATTAATACCCATACAACATCTATATTCCTTTGGTTTATAATGATGGCAAATAGTGCTCCCCATCACCTAAATGTGCAAAAAGACCCAACTAACCTACATGCCATGTCAAGCTCAATCTCCTCGATATTACCATATCATCCTACATTATCCATTAGCTCATCTAGATAGGGGGTTCAAGGACTCTCACTCCATGGTTGGGGACTATAGTCCATCAAGTCTAGGTCGAAGTTCGAGCTAACTGTATCAAGGACACCTCAAGGTCAACCAACACTAATGCAATGTATTAGTTGTTGGTACATCAACGTATCAAAATGTCAAACATGTCCTCGATATTAACATATCATCCTACTCCATGGTTGGGGACTATAGTCCATCAAGAGGTCAAATTTCAGGCTAACTGTATGAAGGACACCTTAACAAGGTCAACCAACACTAATGCAATGTATTAGTTGTTGGTTCATCGACCTATCAAAATGTCACAATATTGGGTAGTAGACATTAGTAAGTAGGACACTAGCCACCAACAAGAAACCTTGATGTTGGCGATGAGCACCACTAGGCCAACCGTTCATCTTAGAGGCACTGGGAGGTGTTTTTGTACCATGTGCACAGTCTGTATTATTACTAAACCAACCAAAACCACTCGTACGCCCTGGGATGATAATGGTGTTTCTCCTTAGATGATGTCCAAGGCCCCAAACAAAGCCATCCTTGTCTAGGGGCAAAATTATTCTCACATTAACACCCATACAACATCTATATTACTTTGGTTTAGGCTAACTATATGAAAGACACCTTAACAAGGTCAACCTACACTAATGCAATGTATTAGTTGTTGGTACATCGACCTATCAAAATGTCACAATATTAGGTAGTAGACATTAGTAAGTAGGACACTAGCCACCAACAAGAAAACTTGATGTTGGCGATGAGCACCACTAGGCCAACCATTCACCTTAGAGGCACTCGGAGGTGGTTTTGTACCATGTGCATAGTCTATATTATTACTAAACCAACCAAAACCAGTCGTAGGCCCTAGGATGATAATCAATATTATTACATGCCATGTCAAGCTTGTCCTCGATATTAGCATATCGTCCTACATTATCCATTAGCTCATCTAGATAGGGGGTTCAAGGACTCTCCATGGTTGGGGACTATAGTCCATCAAGTCTAGGTCAAATTTCGGGCTAACTGTATCAAGGACACCTCAAGGTCAACCAACACTAATGCAATGTATTAGTTGTTGGTACATCGACCTATCAAAATGTCAAACATGTCCTCGATATTAGCATATCATCCTACATTATCCATAATTTAGCTCATGGAGATAGAGGGTTCAAGGACTCTCACTCCATGGTTGGGGACTATAGTCCATCGAGAGGTCAAATTTTAGGCTAACTGTATGAAGGACACCTTAACAAGGTCAACCTACACTAATGCAATGTATTAGTTGTTGGCACATCGACCTATCAAAATGTCGCAATATTGGGTAGTAAACAATAGTAAGTAGGACACTAGCCACCAACAAGAAACCTTGATGTTGGCGATGAGCACCACTAGGCCAACCGTTCATCTTAGAGGCACTGGGAGGTGTTTTTGTACCATGTGCACAGTCTGTATTATTACTAAACCAACCAAAACCACTCGTACGCCCTAGGATGATAATGGTGTTTCTCCTTAGATGATGTCCAAGGCCCCAAAAAAAGCCATCCTTGTCCAGGGGAAAAATTATCCTCACATTAATACCCATACAACATCTATATTCCTTTGGTTTATAATGATGGCAAATAGTGCTCCCCATCACCTAAATGTGCAAAAAGCCCCAACTAACCTACATGCCATGTCAAGCTCAATGTCCTCGATATTAGCATATCATCCTACATTATCCATTAGCTCATCTAGATAGGGGGTTCAAGGACTCTCACTCCATGGTTGGGGACTATAGTCCACCAAGTCTAGGTCAAATTTCGGGCTAACTGTATCAAGGACACCTCAAGGTCAACCAACACTAATGCAATGTATTAGTTGTTGGCACATCGATCTATCAAAATGTCACAATATTGGGTAGTAGACATTAGTAAGTAGGACACTAGCCACCAACAAGAAACCTTGATGTTGGCGATGAGCACCACTAGGCCAATCGTTCACCTTAGGGGCACTGGGAGGTGGTTTTGTACCATGTGCACAGTCTGTACTATTACTAAACCAACCAAAACCACTCGTATGCCCTGGGATAATAATGGTGTTTCTCCTTAGATGATGTCCAAGGCCCCAAACATACCCATCCTTGTCTAGGGGCAAAATTATCCTCACATTAACACCCATACAACATCTATATTACTTTGGTTTATAATAATGGCAAATAGTGCTCCCCATCACCTAAATGTGCAAAAAGCCCCAACTAACCTATATGCCATGTCAAACTTGTCCTCAATATTAGCATATTAACTAGATTTATTATTTCTTTGTGACTCAAGGTAAAAAGTGGAAATACAAAGTATTTAATAAATGAGAGAAAATATTATTTCAAGGGTGTTACCAAGCCTATTACTTGAGGTTTTATATAAGACAAGTATATATTGCTAGAAAAATAGAGATAGGGAGTAATTAATAAATTCTTAAATTCCTTATTTGAAATAAAGAAAAAACTCTACTTTTAGCTTTTTTAATAACCACTAAATTCTTTATTTGAACTAGTTCCTTATTTGAAATAAAGAAAAATCTCTAATTTTTTTCTTTTAGTAATTTCTAAATTGCTTATTTGATATTAAAAAATAAAAAATAAAAAATGGAAATTTTACTTACAATTCCATTCCAAATACGAACCTGCATCTACTGCACTATTTTGTCAGCAAATACATGCACGATTTTGTGAGTAAATGTTAGTAAGAATAAAGTTGCTCATAATTAACTAACCGTTGACCCCTCCACATCATCTGATCTGATTAGATCATCACTCAGTATAAATAGATATTGATCCCGCCACAACTGCACTATTAAACTTACTTCCATGCACGATTGTCTGATTTTCAGAAGAACAACTGTTGAAATTTACAAGTGCAGTTCAGAATATCCTCTTCTGGAAGCTAGAGTTCATGAAAAATACAGGTACTCCTCATTGTACTCACTTTTTTAAACTGCCATGTCAATCTGAGTGTACTGATTTGAACTTTGGTCTAGGACAGATTTCATTAATATAATATGACTGTAGGTTACCAACCTTATAAACAGTCCTCAGGAATCCCTCCCGCCATGAAAAATTAACAAAACATAGCAGAACCAATCGTATGTTATAAAAGAAAAATTGAAGCTACTGTTTAAGCTGCTTAGAAGTTCTTTCATTTCCTTACAATATACCGATCTAGATCTCTTTCCAGTTTTTTAAGAAATGCATCATACATTACTTCATGGGTCAAAGTGTTATATCATAGAACACAGAGTTACAACAATCAAACAACATGATTACAAGGAAATCCTTGTCTTGAAAATGCTAGCATACAAGCACAAAACCGAATCATCTCTATGGTGTACGCTTGTGCTGAAGAAGCCACAAATGCACATAAAGGATTATCTAGGCCAAATATATGTATCCTCTATTCAAAGGAATTTGAATATGTCAATCACTTATTTTTTCTGTGTGATTTTTCCATGGAACTTTGGACTGCAACCCTCCATATTTTGGACCTTGTTCCAATGTATCATATTGACCATTTCCTTTTCTTATGTGAGAAATACATGGGTAATTGTAAATCCTTTCCTATATTCATCGCTTGGGGTGTCTATAAGGTTCAGAATAAACATATCTTTGAAAGCAGAGATCTCTGACATCCTTCCTCATATTATGGGTTTCTTCTCTGTATTTCAAGCCTTTGAATCCTCCTCGTAGTCACTCCTTATGCTTCCCTCATAGTCCTCTATCTATAAATGTAGGTTTCTTTGATGATGCATATCATTTAGGTGTATGTGGAGGGGGTGCCATCAGTTTCCTCCCTAGAAATGGGTCTTATCATATTTGGTTGAATATTGGTTCAGAGTCTAATACCAAGGCAGAGGTTTCTGTAGTTTGGGCCCTTTTATATATTGAAACATCATTGAACATTATCTCCTGTCAGATTTATGGAGATTCCAAGTGTGTGATGGACTAGATAATGGAGAAGGGGAATTTTAAGGTTCTTTCCCTCAAGCACTAGATGTAACATATTTAAATTCTAAAGGGTCTCTTTCATAATCTATTATTCTAGCTTCAGAATTTGCTCACAGCTGTAATGGCTTTGTCCTAGTCCAAGGATGATTCAGAGATCTGAAATGGATCCATGGTTGAAATTAGGTTCATAACTAAGGCTGAAAATATATCCCTTGGTCCTTGAAATAATCCAGTATGACAATAGCTAATGAATGCCCTTCAATTTACTTAGGATTCTGCTTTAGACTCGATGATACAAATAGTAAGTTCAGGATTTGAAGACAGCAGAGTTGAAGGATCTCGAATTGTTCAAAGTATTGAGTAAGGGTTCTTGCTTCAGAGAACTGCAACTTCCACCTTCAGATTTCCAGAAGAAGGTGATCATGAATTCTTATCAACAAACTTCTAAGTGATTGTTTTTTCTCTTACTTGGGCTTGTCCTCACCTGAGCTCTGATACCATGTTAAATTTTGATTAACATGTTCTTTGCTTAGGACAGTCACTTCAATGATCTACATCAACCTATGAATTAGGCCATCTTATTTCCAAGATCTTGATGTAGATATTATATAACCTCAGGTAGTAGATAGATTGGAAAAGGGGTTTTTGTAAAGCTAATTAATCACGTCCATCCATTTAAATTTAACAGTCCATCCATGCTGCATAACATTACTAGTTTCTTGGTGATCCAACCATACTCTGTCTTCAAATTTAACATCCTTTCTCTGTATTTCAAGCCTTTGAATCCTCCTCGTAGACACTCCTTATGCTTCCCTCATAGTCCTCTATCTATAAATGTAGGTTTCTTTGATGATGCATATCATTTAGGTGTATGTGGAGGGGGTGCCATCAGTTTCCTCCCTAGAAATGGGTCTTATCATATTTGGTTGAATATTGGTTCAGAGTCTAATACCAAGGCAGAGGTTTCTGTAGTTTGGGCCCTTTTATATATTGAAACATCATTGAACATTATCTCCTGTCAGATTTATGGAGATTCCAAGTGTGTGATGGACTGGACAATGGAGAAGGGGAATTTTAAGGTTCTTTCCCTCAAGCACTAGATGTAACATATTTAAATTCTAAAGGGTCTCTTTCATAATCTATTATTCTAGCATATTTTGAGGGAATGTAACCAACATGCGGACTATATGTCCAAAAAATATCTACGGGTGGAGGAAGGCCACTTTTTATTTGAAGAACCAGGAGGCTTACAATTATTGAGAAGGGGATATGTTCATATCCCCAGTGATCTTCAGTTGGCTCACTTCTTTTGATATGTCAAGAAATTCTATCCTTTTTGTCATCTTATGAATAAAATATTTTTGTTTGAACTGGTTATTCTTGTTTGTAACTAGGATTTTAATGTTCCATACTATCCGGGTTTTTATCTTTTTTAGTAATTTTATCCATCTTCTACAACGTTTATAGATGTTCTTTTCATGTCCATTTTTGGTCCCTGTTATTTAATTTTGTGATGGATGTTCATCTTCTACGTATGCATATATATGCTCTTAGGTATAGTACTAGGGCAAATTATCCATGCTTACAAGTAGTGGAAAGACTGAACTGTAAGTCCCATCATAAGTAGTCAAAATGGCCATAGATTTTGTTCAATAGCACAATGCCTGACCTTATTTTTTCTGTGTGATTTTTCCATGGAACTTTGGACTGCAACCCTCAATATTTTGGACCTTGTTCCAATGTATCATATTGACCATTTCCTTTTCTTATGTGAGAAAAACATGGGTAATTATAAATCCTTTCCTATCTTCATCGCTTGGGGTGTCTAGAAGGTTCAGAATAAACATATCTTTGAAAGCAGAGATCACTGACATCCTGCCTCATATTATGGGTTTCTTCTCTGTATGTCAAGCCTTTGAATCCTCCTCGTAGTCACTCCTTATTCTTCCCTCATAGTCCTCTATCTATAAATGTAGGTTTCTTTGATGATGCATATCATTTAGGTGTATGTGGAGGGGGTGCCATTAGTTTCCTCCCTAGAAATGGGTCTTATCATATTTGGTTGAATATTGGTTCAGAGTCTAATACCAAGGCAGAGGTTTCTGTAGTTTGGGCCCTTTTATATATTGAAACATCATTGAACATTATCTCCTGTCAGGGCTCCTGATAGTTCTCAACAAAATATGGCAGTGAAAGTTTGCTACCTGTGAACAATGAATGAAACCAATATCTAGTGGTAACAACAACCTCCAAACACGTTAGAAGGCAGTGAAGTTACAGGGCTAACCTGGTCATGACAAGGGTCTCTAAAATGCGTTTGGTGTGGTGAGACCCCCACAACACGTGGAGATATTTCCTTAACAGAGGCTGATCATGATGCTAGCTTGGTTCAAGGTTCATATACTTACTCTGTTTGTTCTGCTGCTACGTATGCATATATGTGCTCTTAGGTATACTACTAGATATACTACTGGAACTAGAACTGCTAGTGCTGCTTCAAAAAAAATTAGTGAATTAGCAATAACATAGTAGTGAGCTTGAGTGGACCCTCAGGGGGACTCTACACCAGCTAGGATCTGTCCACCTAACTATTTTCAACATCATGCAATGCCAAAAAAAAATTACAGTCTATTCAAGAGTGATTAAAATCTATATTTATCTTTTTCCATAGATTAGACACTGACACACAAGACAGAGTTCCGAGTCATCATTGTGCTCATACAAAATAAAAATTCAACCTTTCTTACACAAAGGCACAAAAAGAGTTGACAATCGCAGGCATAGTAAAAAACATATTCACATTTAGAATCAATTTTGACAAATGACGTCCATTTGCAGAGTTTTGCGTACCACCACCTTTACACATTAAGCTTTGCTCTTAGTATCCTTCTCTACATACACGAAAAAGTTGTCTCCCATAGATTTTTCTCTCATGGCTATTTACTCTCACATTTCTGACTTGATCTAATGTAATTCTCCATCTGCTGTACCCACTCCCCATGAGAGAATTGTCTTACAAAAATATATCAAATTTAGCCAATTATCAAACCATAGGTCAATTATGTGTAGCTCCAATTATTGAGTAAGGGTTCTTGCTTCAGAGAACTGCAACTTCCACCTTCAGATTTCCATAAGAAGGTGATCATGTTTCTGACTCATTTACAATAACGACTGCTTCGGAAGTCTTTCGTAATTAAGGGCTAATCGATACCATAATTCTGAGCCTCAATGTTTCAGCCATTGTCTCACCTAAGTGACATCAATAGGACCGCAGGCATATAAATGTAAGCTATTAAGAAATCTAAAGTTTTCTATTGAGGCAATTTTCCAGAATAATATCAAGCCAAGTGAATAACTCTAATATTGATTTTCATGACTTGCTTCAGAATTTGCTCACGGCTGTAATGGCTTTGTCCTGGTCCAAGGATGATTCAGAGATCTGAAATGGATCCATGCTTGAAATTAGGTTCATAACTAAGGCTGAAAATATATCCCTTGGTCCTTGAAATAATCCAGTATGACTATAGCTAATGAATGCCCTTCAATTTACTTAGGATTATGCTTTAGACTTGATGATACAAATAGTAAAGTTCAGGATTTGGAGACAACAGAGTTGAAGGATCTCGAATTGTTTAAAGTATTATCTAGGCCAAATATATGTATCCTCTATTCATATATGTATCTCGAATTGTTCATTGGTCCAACTTCAGGGTTTTACCAAGTTGCAGACTGTCATTCTGGGAATATAAATGATAAATTATAATTAAGCAAATGCTGGCACACATCCGACCATACTACATCAGTCCCTTTTTCTGTTCCTCCATAAATAATGCTGATATACTAGAGATAAAAATGAATATCAATAGGGTATTTATTACTTCCAAAGGCTGTGAAAAAACTTTTTAATGGTTTATTGATTCCAAATGGAAATGGATACAATAAATCTGTAGATGGATATTCAACTCTTTTCAAAGAAAAATAGCCTCCGAGCATGACCTGTACAAATATTAAATAGCCATCAATTCTCCAAACTAGTACTGAATTGCACAAGGATTATAACAATATAAACTCTGTTCAAGGAACACTGAGCAGCATTGTTCATAAAATGCCATTTCTCACCTCAGCACATGCTCATAGTGTAACTTGAGAAAATGCTCATAGTGCGCTTGAGAAAAAAATTGGAAAAAATCGGTGAGGAGAGTGTAACTTCTGATTAATTGTGAGTCCAACTTGTGCTGGCTGAGTAATCTTGATCAACCTTGAATTTTACTAGAGCCTAGCTTGAAAAACTCTCTTCTGATTTGATTCAAGTCAAACCTGCAATTCAAAGAGTTTAATTCGTTATTCTCACATTGGTTGGATGGCCAATATGCAAAAAAATGACAAATAATGATGTGGTCTCTCAAATATTGAATCTTCCTGCCGAATATTGATGATGGTATCTCTAACCTGAAATTCTCAGAGGCTGTCTCCAGGCAATTGTGTGGCCTTCAAGTGGTGCCTTAAAAGGTCTTTCCCATTGTGTTTGTTGGATTTGCTGAATGTTTTTTTGCCCCTGGTACAACTGTGTTATATGAATGTGGGATAACAGGGGTCTCCCCTCTCTGGGTTGAGTAGCCATGGTCCCCTATCTTGATTGGATGTTGAATCCCTCCCGCCATGAAAAATTAACAAAACATAGCAGAACCAATCGTATGTTATAAAAGAAAAATTGAAGCTACTGTTTAAGCTGCTTAGAAGTTCTTTCATTTCCTTACAATATACCGATCTAGATCTCTTTCCAGTTTTTTAAGAAATGCATCATACATTACTTCATGGGTCAAAGTGTTAAATCATAGAACACAGAGTTACAACAATCAAACAACATGATTACAAGGAAATCCTTGTCTTGAAAATGCTAGCATACAAGCACAAAACCGAATCATCTCTATGGTGTACGCTTGTGCTGAAGAAGCCACAAATGCACATAAAGGATTATCTAGGCCAAATATATGTATCCTCTATTCAAAGGACTTTGAATATGTCAATCACTTATTTTTTCTGTGTGATTTTTCCATGGAACTTTGGACTGCAACCCTCCATATTTTGGACCTTGTTCCAATGTATCATATTGACCATTTCCTTTTCTTATGTGAGAAAAACATGGGTAATTGTAAATCCTTTCCTATCTTCATCGCTTGGGGTGTCTATAAGGTTCAGAATAAACATATCTTTGAAAGCAGAGATCTCTGACATCCTGCCTCATATTATGGGTTTCTTCTCTGTATTTCAAGCCTTTGAATCCTCCTCGTAGTCACTCCTTATGCTTCCCTCATAGTCCTCTATCTATAAATGTAGGTTTCTTTGATGATGCATATCATTTAGGTGTATGTGGAGGGGGTGCCATCAGTTTCCTCCCTAGAAATGGGTCTTATCATATTTGGTTGAATATTGGTTCAGAGTCTAATACCAAGGCAGAGGTTTCTGTAGTTTGGGCCCTTTTATATATTGAAACATCATTGAACATTATCTCCTGTCAGATTTATGGAGATTCCAAGTGTGTGATGGACTGGATAATGGAGAAGGGGAATTTTAAGGTTCTTTCCCTCAAGCACTAGATGTAACATATTTAAATTCTAAAGGGTCTCTTTCATAATCTATTATTCTAGCTTCAGAATTTGCTCACAGCTGTAATGGCTTTGTCCTGGTCCAAGGATGATTCAGAGATCTGAAATGGATCCATGCTTGAAATTAGGTTCATAACTAAGGCTGAAAATATATCCCTTGGTCCTTGAAATAATCCAGTATGACTATAGCTAATGAATGCCCTTCAATTTACTTAGGATTATGCTTTAGACTTGATGATACAAATAGTAAAGTTCAGGATTTGAAGACAGCAGAGTTGAAGGATCTCGAATTGTTCAAAGTATTATCTAGGCCAAATATATGTATCCTCTATTCATATATGTATCTCGAATTGTTCATTGGTCCAACTTCAGGGTTTTACCAAGTTGCAGACTGTCATTCTGGGAATATAAATGATAAATTATAATTAAGCAAATGCTGGCACACATCCGACCATACTACATCAGTCCCTTTTTCTGTTCCTCCATAAATAATGCTGATATACTAGAGATAAAAATGAATATCAATAGGGTATGTATTACTTCCAAAGGCTGTGAAAAAACTTTTTAATGGTTTATTGATTCCAAATGGAAATGGATACAATAAATCTGTAGATGGATATTCAACTCTTTTCAAAGCAAAATAGCCTCCGAGCATGACCTGTACAAATATTAAATAGCCATCAATTCTCCAAACTAGTACTGAATTGCACAAGGATTATAACAATATAAACTCTGTTCAAGGAACACTGAGCAGCATTGTTCATAAAATGCCATTTCTCACCTCAGCACATGCTCATAGTGTAACTTGAGAAAATGCTCATAGTGCGCTTGAGAAAAAAATTGGAAAAAATCGGTGAGCAGAGTGTAACTTCTGATTAATTGTGAGTCCAACTTGTGCTGGCTGAGTAATCTTGATCAACCTTGAATTTTACTAGAGCCTAGCTTGAAAAACTCTCTTCTGATTTGATTCAAGTCAAACCTGCAATTCAAAGAGTTTAATTCGTTATTCTCACATTGGTTGGATGGCCAATATGCAAAAAAATGACAAATAATGATGTGGTCTCTCAAATATTGAATCTTCCTGCCGAATATTGATGATGGTATCTCTAACCTGAAATTCTCAGAGGCTGTCTCCAGGCAATTGTGTGGCCTTCAAGTGGTGCCTTAAAAGGTCTTTCCCATTGTGTTTGTTGGATTTGCTGAATGTTTTTTTGCCCCTGGTACAACTGTGTTATATGAATGTGGGATAACAGGGGTCTCCCCTCTCTGGGTTGAGTAGCCATGGTCCCCTATCTTGATTGGATGTTGAATCCCTCCCGCCATGAAAAATTAACAAAACATAGCAGAACCAATCGTATGTTATAAAAGAAAAATTGAAGCTACTGTTTAAGCTGCTTAGAAGTTCTTTCATTTCCTTACAATATACCGATCTAGATCTCTTTCCAGTTTTTTAAGAAATGCATCATACATTACTTCATGGGTCAAAGTGTTAAATCATAGAACACAGAGTTACAACAATCAAACAACATGATTACAAGGAAATCCTTGTCTTGAAAATGCTAGCATACAAGCACAAAACCGAATCATCTCTATGGTGTACGCTTGTGCTGAAGAAGCCACAAATGCACATAAAGGATTATCTAGGCCAAATATATGTATCCTCTATTCAAAGGACTTTGAATATGTCAATCACTTATTTTTTCTGTGTGATTTTTCCATGGAACTTTGGACTGCAACCCTCCATATTTTGGACCTTGTTCCAATGTATCATATTGACCATTTCCTTTTCTTATGTGAGAAAAACATGGGTAATTGTAAATCCTTTCCTATCTTCATCGCTTGGGGTGTCTATAAGGTTCAGAATAAACATATCTTTGAAAGCAGAGATCTCTGACATCCTGCCTCATAGTCCTCTATCTATAAATGTAGGTTTCTTTGATGATGCATATCATTTAGGTGTATGTGGAGGGGGTGCCATCAGTTTCCTCCCTAGAAATGGGTCTTATCATATTTGGTTGAATATTGGTTCAGAGTCTAATACCAAGGCAGAGGTTTCTGTAGTTTGGGCCCTTTTATATATTGAAACATCATTGAACATTATCTCCTGCCAGATTTATGGAGATTCCAAGTGTGTGATGGACTGGATAATGGAGAAGGGGAATTTTAAGGTTCTTTCCCTCAAGCACTAGATGTAACATATTTAAATTCTAAATGGTCTCTTTCATAATCTATTATTCTAGCTTCAGAATTTGCTCACAGCTGTAATGGCTTTGTCCTGGTCCAAGGATGATTCAGAGATCTGAAATGGATCCATGCTTGAAATTAGGTTCATAACTAAGGCTGAAAATATATCCCTTGGTCCTTGAAATAATCCAGTATGACAATAGCTAATGAATGCCCTTCAATTTACTTAGGATTCTGCTTTAGACTCGATGATACAAATAGTAAGTTCAGGATTTGAAGACAGCAGAGTTGAAGGATCTCGAATTGTTCAAAGTATTGAGTAAGGGTTCTTGCTTCAGAGAACTGCAACTTCCACCTTCAGATTTCCAGAAGAAGGTGATCATGAATTCTTATCAACAAACTTCTAAGTGATTTTTTTTTCTCTTACTTGGGCTTGTCCTCACCTGAGCTCTGATACCATGTTAAATTTTGATTAACATGTTCTTTGCTTAGGACAGTCACTTCAATGATCTACATCAACCTATGAATTAGGCCATCTTATTTCCAAGATCTTGATGTAGATCTTATATAACCTCAGGTAGTAGATAGATTGGAAAAGGGGTTTTTTGTAAAGCTAATTAATCACGTCCATCCATTTAAATTTAACAGTCCATCCATGCTGCATAACATTACTAGTTTCTTGGTGATCCAACCATACTCTGTCTTCAAATTTAACAGTCCATCCATGCTGCATAACAGTACTAGTTTCTTGGTGATCCAACCATCATGGATATCGCAGCGTATGGTAATTCTATTTTTAAGTGTTCGTTAGTAGTACTTTCCAATCAGGGAATTCCTAAACCTTAATATGTTGTGTTAAATTCAAAGATACTTTCCTATCAGGGGATTCCTAAACCTTAATATGCCATGTTACGTTCAAAAAGGGAAAAATGAACTTACTCTGGAGGCAGTTGTCCTCTACAAGATTGAAAAATACAAGCTACTTGACATATCATTCTGATAGGAATAAAATAATTTTACATTTTGTTGTTTCCATATCCTCATCCTCTTTAAGATTGTTCCAGCTACTTGACATCATTTTGTCTTGCCTTGAAGTTCTTTGAAGTACATTGATAAGCAAGAAACCTTTATCGCTTCCGAAACATCTTCACCATGCACTTTCTGGGTAGAAATGTTAGGACGTCTTATTATTTTCAATGGCATATTACCACAAGAACGCTTGAGATGAGGGATACCCAGATTACGTCCAGAATATATACAAATTGGTGTATTTTCAATGATACAAATTGGTGTATTTTCAATGGCATATTACCACAAGTCTTCTTATTTTCAATAGCATATTACCACAAGAACGCATGAGATGAGAGATACCCAGATTACGTTCAGAAAAGATACAAATTGGTGGTTCTTTTAGTGACCTATCCCTAGCATCTAAGATACCCTTACTACACTAGTTCTCCACACAAACTGCATTTCCATCTACAAATCGAGACATAAGTCGAATGAAATAATTCACTGTGTCTTTGTTGTGAAGGTTGATTCAACCATAAGTCCAACATTTTGCTCTTGATAACCTGTTTAGTTGAGGCCACATAGCTTAGGACAAAACCAACTAGCATTTTCGCCAATTGGACTAGACGATGTTATTGATATAGAACAAAAATCCCCACAGTTTTTGTTTGGAATACTCGTATGGTACTTTTTTAAGCAGAGAACAATTGTACAATGACTGGCATTTTACAGACGTGATGTCTTAATTTTGGTTGATAAATGCTCTGTTTTATAAGCTCTGCATTTATAAGCTCTGTTTTGGTTGATAAGACATTTATTTATCATAAGATGTGAATTTTATAAGTGGTCTGAATTTATTTTTTGTTTGACATACACTGATATAGATCATCAGTTCGAGGTGTCCTTCAGAAACCTGACTCCTTGATGCATTTGTTAGTGCTTCTGCTTGTTATTAGTTGCTTGTCCCTATCTGCAGGAAAATTTTAATTTCTATGGACCTCTTCCACTTAGAAAAACACAACGTAAGGTCTTGATCTCCATTGAATCCATTCCCTCTAGTTCCATAGTGTTGGCATAAATAATTTTAGCTACTGCCTGCTCTTTGGGTATACCTACAATTCGTATACCGTGGCTCAATGCAGTGATGATTCAGACAAGTGTATAATGTGATTTGAAGGACACCTTATCTCATTTGCAGTGAACATTGATTTAAACTAGTGCGTAATGAGATTTCATGTTTCTTACTATACTCTGTCTTCAAATTAACAGTCCATCCATGCTGCATAACAGTACCAGTTTCTTGGTGATCCAACCATACTCTGTCTTCAAATTTAACAGTCCATCCATGCTGCATAACAGTACTAGTTCTTGGTGATCCAACCATCATGGATATTGCAGCTTATGGTAATTCCATTTTTAAGTGTTTGTTAGTAGTACTTTCCAATCAGGGAATTCCTAAACCTTAATATGTTGTGTTAAATTCAAAGATACTTTCAAATCAGGGGATTCCTAAACCTTAATATGCCATGTTACATTCAAAAAGGGAAAAAATGAACTTACTCTGAAGGCAGTTGTCCTTTCAATTACCACACTTCGAGACTATCATTCATTTTACTTCAAAGTGGGAAGAGGTGAAATTTTAGCCTACCAAGACTTTCAGTGAGAAGATAATAATAATAAACACAAATAATTAAAAAAAAATCACTGGAAGATCATAACCCAGAATGTCAAGCCTAAGATCAAGGAAATCTTAAAGATGATATAAAAGATGTTCCAATTTGGTGTCAAAAAGTTAGTAGAAGTGATTTCACTATTAAACAAGGTATAAGGTAATTATGGAATCTCAATTTTCAAGAGAAGTGAGTGGTAGTGGGATTTATTATGATAACTGCATTTTCCTTTGGAAATTATAATTACATTGTAGTTAGCTTTATCAAATTAACTTCTCACTCGGGCAAGTGGAATTAAAATAGGTTAGGTTGGGCCTCATCAATGTCTGTTGTGCAAAAACAATGAGGAAAATGTTCATCATTTGTTTATCTCTTGTCGTTATATTGTTCAAATCCTATTTAAATTTTTCATTGAGCTCAAGCCAAAGGTTCCTTGGTCCTATGTTATTTTGATGGAATGTGCATAAGTTTGGTTCTTTAATAAGTTTCTTAAATGCTTTGAAGCTCTTGTAGTGTTATTCATATATGGTATTTGGTAAACAAAGAACTATAGCATTTTTCAAGACAAGGATATTCTTATTTCTATTACTGTTGGCTCTATTATATCTAGTGCATTAAAGGTTGGAGGATATACCCACAAGGAAGCCTAAGCTATCAGTAATGATAGATTTGGATTTTGAGTTTATTTATTTATGGTGTTAGTTAAGACCATCCCTGCATTTGTGGGGTATGTGTTGTTCTTTTTCTCATTCCTGATCACTATTTCCATATTCAATATTCTCTCGATAGAGGATCAACTAACTAAGCATATTTTACTTCCCTAAGAAAACTTATTGAGGTTGTTATGCTTAGAGGTGTTAAGAAGTTGCAGATCATGAGTGATTCCAACCTTGTATTGATTAGGCCAATAGGAAAGCATCAATTAATAAATATAAATCTATGTCATTTGTTGGTGGACTTTTATAACTCAATTATATCTTTTAAATGAAATTCTTTCATGAACATTCTTCACGAACTCAACACTTCAACAGACTTTGACAAATATTCTTTCAGGGACATTCTTCATGAACTCAATACTTCAGCGAATGAGTTATCAAAGGGGACTTTGACTTTGTCCCCTGTTGCCATAAATATTTACAAGTTCTTGACGGTGTGATGAAAGATTCTACAGACTTCTTTTTGAAGTCTTCCTATCATGTCCCTTATGTTATAAAGTAAGGATTTTTTTGAAGAAGATAAGGTTATATAACCTCAGGTAGTAGATAGATTGGAAAAGGGGTTTTTTGTAAAACTAATTAATCACGTATAGTGGAAAGGCCCATAGGGAATGAATCTTTAGTTGTGAACAGATAACGTCTATGAAAACGTATATGTTATGTCTCCAATGCATGAGGATCACCTGTCTTCCATTAGTATTTTGAGTTTGTACTTGGAACATATGATCAAACTGTCCCTGTTAGCAAACTGTCTCTGTTATCAAACTGTCTGTTAGCAATGGGTCAAAGTAGTGATGATTCAGACAAGTGCATAATGTGATTTGAAGGACACCTTATCTCATTTGCAGTGAACATTGATTTAAACTAGTGCATAATGAGATTTCATGTTTCTTACTATACTCTGTCTTCAAATTTAACAATCCATCCATGCTGCATAACAGTACTAGTTTCTTGGTGATCCAACCATACTCTGTCTTCAAATTTAACAGTCCATCCATGCTGCATAACAGTACTAGTTTCTTGGTGATCCAACCATCATGGATATCGCAGCGTATGGTAATTCCATTTTTAAGTGTTCGTTAGTAGTACTTTCCAATCAGGGAATTCATAAACCTTAATATGTTGTGTTAAATTCAAAGATACTTTCCTATCAGGGGATTCCTAAACCTTAATATGCCATGTTACATTCAAAAATGGAAAAAATGAACTTACTCTGGAGGCAGTTGTCCTCTCAATTACCACACTTTGAGACTATCATTTATTTGCAATTAATCAATTAGAAATAGAGAGATTTTTGCTGTCCTACATCTCCATTGTCTTCTTCATCTTTTCCCAGTGCTTTTCTCATGGTTGTGCATGTTGAAGCTGCTTCTCCTTTGAAGGTATGAAAGAACCATGGCAATAGGTATCAGAGACAAAAATGGTCCTGCTGAGACTCAAATGGTGAAGATCAATAGATATCGATGACGAGTTTATGTGAAATTCATGGAGCAAACCTTTAATCGAAACATTTTGAAAGAGAATGGATGAGGACATAAAGAGCTAAAGAAATGGGCTGGTTTCAAAGAGAAAGAAGTCAACAACAACGGAAAATGGGACAATAAACAAACGAGGAAGAAGAATGAAAATGAGTAAGCTTTTTTTCAAATCAACAAAATATATAAACGAGAGGAGACATTTCTGTTTATCCCCTCGATCTTATTTTTCCTTTCTTTGTTTTGCGTACCACCACCTTTGCACATTAAGCCTTGCTCTTAGTATCCTTCTCTAGGAAGCAAGTAGCGAAGGACTATCAGGAGAGAGAGGAATCGAATTAGGAGATAAGCGCAAGATAGAGGTTGGTCTCCTTTGTTCTTCTCTCATCTATATTTCATAAAGGAAAAACGAAAGTAGCTTTACTTTGTTTGTTTCTAAGGTAGCTACCACACCTTAGTGGGATAAGAAGTTCTGTGTAGACACTTTTCCCTGTAACAAAATGGCGACTCCGTTGGGGAGCGACTAGGTTGTTTGTTTATCTTCCTTGTTGTTTATTTTATAAACTTACAGACGGAGTCTGAAGTCGAGCCAGGTAGCTTTCGAACTGCATTTGCTATGCAAATGCAAAGTAGATAAATGCCGCTTCAGTCAATCTCCGGGATTTGTTTATGAATTAAACAACTGATTTACAAACTCTCTAATTGCCCCTGTGGTAGCTCCAATAACCTCCTTAGATCTACCCCTGATTGTTGGTTTACTGATTACCATTTGCTCGGCCAAAACCCCTGAACTGAACTGCAAACTGTGACCTGGAACCCAAGCAAAGTCTCGTCTCTGGCCCAGCGCAGGCTCTGTTCTGTGAATCTGAAATTCAGCGCACTTCCCGAGTGTAGTAGGTGCGCTGCATTTCAAGTTCACTGTGTTACAGGTGCGCTGATCAGACTAGGCATTGTTCCTCAGTTTTGGTTTCTGTGTTCATTCTTTTCAGTTCTATTCATGAGTTTTGTTGTTTGTAATCAGTATATCTCTGTTTGAAACCCCTTTCCTTGCTGATATTCCGCCTCCATTGTGCAAAAGAACTGTAAATGTTTTTGTGTATTTGTTGAGTCATTTTCAGTTCTCCTTTGCAAAAAGTAACGTAATTGTATTGTCGTTTCTTGATTTGAAAGTGTCGCAAGTGTCGTTTTCAGTCATAGGAGAGAGTTTGGTTGCTCTTGATAGTCAATTACCCTGTTACTATTGTATTTGGTATGAATTTGTAGTTTTTCTAGTGTCGAAAGCAAGTATTCATTTCCGAATCGTAAAGTGTTGTGATTGTCTTCATTTTTTATTTTGAAAAGAAACTTGTTAGTAACTGTCGCTTGAAAAGTAATTCAGATTTGCGCATTAGCTTTCTTTTTATCATTCACATACTAAGAAAGCCGAAAACAAATACATACATGTGCATTTGCATTTAGACTGTTTGATTGGTTTGATTTGCATTTGCATTTAGAGGGGAAGTACCCAGTGGGTTTCCTCCCGGAAATTCATTATGCAGAGCAGAAAAAGGAATATCAAACCACAAATGGGACATCTGAATTCGCTATGTCTAAGTGCCTACTTTGCTGCAATCAGTAGCCTTTTCTAACTATGTTTATTTTCTTTCTTAACTGTGCCAAGCACTATGTTACAATGTCAACTATGGCATTCTAGTATCTTCTATTTTTCATTTTCAAATACTATATCTAGCTGCTGCATTGCTGTATTCTTCGTGTGCCAAATGCTTCATCGTTGCTGCACTAATAGCCGTGCCTTTTGCTGATATTAACCATGCCAATTGTGTGATGGTATTTGATAAATGTTTATAAGTCTATTAACTGTGTTTTAATCATTATCCTATTATCCTGTTCGAGCTTATTCGTCTCTTGTGCCAAATTCCAGTGTAGTAAGTTTTAATGCTTCTCTTTATTGCATTTCAGGAAAAAAATGGTCGTCTAAGTTTTATTAAGCATTGCACTCAAATGAAAATACCCTCTCCTATCACACTCTAATATTTTCTTTTGTTGCTTCTGGAGGC
This sequence comes from Pinus tabuliformis, assembly GCA_031772625.1. Lineage (NCBI taxonomy): Eukaryota > Viridiplantae > Streptophyta > Pinopsida > Pinales > Pinaceae > Pinus > Pinus tabuliformis. The sequence continues at coordinate 89,736,589 of CM062818.1, forward strand.
AGACAACATAAAGATGCTTCTCTCTTTTATTCAAATCCTTTTTTGCAGTTAATATGATTGGGTTCACTTGAACAGGTGCAGTAGCTTGTGCTGAGCACCCCCTATAAAGATCTGATGCAGTCTACTCGGTTCATCTACTTTCTCCTTGGCCTTTGACTTCTGTCTTTTCTGCATATATTCTGATCCCCTCTATGTCAGCCATGTTGGGGGCACAGGGCTGCCTCCCTTCTTCCTCGTACAAAGATTGGTTTAACAGCCCCTCCAAGGTTCCCTGTCTGCACCAGGAACTTGGTCACAGATTTTGATTTTATCCATCTTCCTCTCTCCAGTTAAATGCCGCCTCAAACATGTAACCCTCCAACAAACCCAAACCTGCCCACTAGATCCATCATCCACTACCCATTGTGTGAATGTGTGGCTTGAATAGATGGACCACCACCATAATGTCAACATAGGAGCAACATTAAAAATCCCCTATGCACTAAATGCCTAGATCCAACTGAAATATGAAGTTATGAACAAAATAGACCCTTGGCCCAAAGTCCAGTATAGCCATCAACATAATTAAAACCTTGAAGGGTGAGTCACATCAACAAAACAATGAACAATAAATGATATGGCACCTGAACACCTGCACCGTAGTAGAACAGGGAGGGTCATCATTGATTAGCTTTGAAGGCCATCCCAAAACATTGGGAAACATAAATATCACTGGAAGTTCCATCCTTCATTACCATCATCCTGAGGTCACCACATATTAGATAACCCCAAGAGGATGCAGGGTACCTTTTCATCCAAAGTATGCTCTACTAGATGTAGTTGTGGCAGTGGCATAGCCAAACTTAGCACCTCTCCCTTATTTCTCACACTCACTGACTTGTACTTTGTCACTACTCAAAGCCTTGTCTTGAGCATTGGGATGGCACAAGTAGCAAAGTTGATGATCATCAGCCGGGACCCTACTCATTATGCAAAAGGCACCTCTTCAGTGCTCAAGTAGCTAACAAAATGCTCAAGATCCATTGCAACTTTGTCCACCTGGGCATGTATTTGTAGGGAATAATTATTCACAACTGTGGATTTGTTAGACCTACAGAAATCTCATTGATCAGACATAGTTCCTAGTTCCTAGTGGACTTGACTTCAAAGATGTATCAAACTTGTACTTCGTGTTTTGTAATGCACCTTAACGGTAGTACAGCATGTGCTCCATTGAATTATGACATTTTCACTTCCCAGTGATAAGGGATATACATGACTGTATATATCTTCTAATGTATAACCTATGCACACCTATGATGTAATGATTAATCCTAGGAGCAACCAAATATGAGAACTTAACTGCCAGTTTTGTTCCCAGGTATCAACAAATCATTTTCTTTAAATCATTCTACTTTAGAGTGGGATGAGGTGAAATTTTAGCCTACCAAGACGTTTAGTGAGAAGATAATAATAATAAACACAAATAATTAAAAGAAGAAAAAAAATCACTGGAAGATCATAACCCAAAAGCTATTACTCCAGAAGAATTTCCAGAGGACCCCAATCTTGTGGAAATCTGCAAGTAAAAAGAATGCTAACGTGTTGTCAAGGAAATATGTAATAAAAAAGAATGTCACGCTATGCTTTAGTCTCAGGCCTCTCCAAGAAAACGTATATGTTATGTCTCCAATGCATGAGGATCACCTATCTTCCATTAGTATTTTGAGTTTGTACTTGGAACATATGATCAAACTGTCCCTGTTAGCAAACTGTCCCGGTTATCAAACTCTCTGTTAGCAAACTGTCCCTGTGCCTTCTTATCTGGTGAGCCAAACTCCTTTTGTTTCCATGTATCACAATTTGGGTAGAGAGTGCCACCTTTCATGCTTCCTCTCCTTGGGACTTTTTATTGATGATGTTATTGAGGTGTAGAGGGATTTCCCCCCCCCCTTGATACATACTCAGAGAGTTCCTTTGTCTTTTGAAACTGCTTGCTTAGCCATTTGATTGACTTGGGAGTTGAATCTTTTTCTAACCTGAAAATAGTGGACTTATTTAAATACATTGAGTAGCAGGACCATTTTATGATAGATGCATGCCAGGGCTTAAGAGGAAGGAGCTCTTTCCTGCTTCAGTGATCTTGTGATTGTGTTGGAGTCCTCAACTGAAATTGCTTGCTTAGCCATCTGATTGACTTGGGAGTTGAATCTTTTTCTAACCTGAAAATAGTGGACTTATTTAAATGCATTGAGTAGCAGGACCATTTTATGATAGATGCATGCCAGGGCTTAGGAGGAGGGAACTGCTTCAGTGATCTTGTGATTATGTTGGAGTCCTCAACAATAACTACATCCCTTTGCACAATGTCCTTCAGGAACCTGACTCCTTGATACATTATTAGTGCTTCCGTTTGTTATTAGTTGCTTGTCCCTATCTCCAGGAAAATTTTAATTTCTAGGGACTTCTTCCACTCAGAAAAACACAACGTAAGGTCTTGATCTCCATTGAATCCATTCCCTCTAGTTCCATAATGTTGGCATAAAATTTTTAGCTACTGCTACTCTTTGGGTATCCTTACAATTCGTATACCATGGCTCAATGCAGTGATGATTCAGACTAGTTTATAATGTGATTTGAAGGACACCTTATCTTATTTGCAGTGAACATTGATTTAAACTAGTGCGTAATGAGATTTTATGTTTTTTACTAAACTCTGTCTTCAAATTTAGAAAAATTCCTTCCTTCCACTTATGCCACGACACCTCTATCTTGGCACAAAATCACACATATTTCAAGATCATTGGCTTCTTAGGTTGGTTTTATTGAATTCCAACTATGGAGGCATGCGTTCTTTTAGCATGAGGAAGAATGTAAGAATGAGATATGTTCTTTCAGCATGAGGAAGAATGTAAGAATGACATGGAAAGAAACTCTCCAAGAAAACGTATATGTTATGTCTCCCATGCATGAGGATAATGTGTCTTCCATATATTATTTTGAGTTTGTACTCGGAGCATATGATCAACAGGGTAGGTGAAAGCAGTGTTGAAAATATTGGTATTGGCAAAATATCGGCAAGGGTCCAGAAAACATCTTATTGGCAATATCGGCGAAAATATCAACAAAATATCGGCAAGCATAAAAAATATTTTTTTTTCAAAATTTTAAACATAGCCGATATTTTGCCGATATTTTGGAAATATCGCGATATTTTCAACACAAAAAAATATTGCGATATTTTCTCGGCGATATATCGTTTTGCCAAAAATATCGCAATATTTTCGAATCGCCGATATTATCAACAGTGGGTGAAAGAGCCTTTTATACAACGGGGTCAAAAGATAGAGCCTTTGCAAGGGATACAGGGAAGCAATGAATATTGGTTTATGAGAGGAAGCCCATCCTTTGATAAGAAAACACATGTGATGTTTTCGTATGGAGTTTCTAGATAACTCGTGATAGATTTTTAGGTAACTCCCTTCTGCCAGCTCCATGTAGAGGACCTCTTTTCCTTATAGAGAGACTTATCCCAGACCAAATCCATCTCTTTTACCAAGCTTTCTATCCAAAGCTTGAGATGGTAGGATAGATTTTGTTTCCGCTTTCGATGGTAGGATAGATTTGTGGTATACATAAATCTAGCACTTGCTAGATTTCTCACTCTACAATGTTTCTATCCGCTCGAATTTGCGCTAAAAGGAAATCTAACACATGTTAGATTTTCTTTTACATTGCAACGTTGTTAATATAGCACACATTAGACTTATTTAGTCCTACAATGTTGTTATGTTCTTGTGTTTGTGCTTGAAGGAAATATAACATGTGTTAGATTTCTTTCAAATTAAATTGTGCTTGAGTTTGTGTTGGAAGAAAATTTAACACAATCTAGAAGTCTTATACTATACAACGTTGTTGTCGGCAACGTGCTTGTATTTGTGGTAGACATAAATGTAGCACATGTTAGATTTCTCGCTCTACAATGTTGTTGTTGGCAACGTGCTTGCATTTGTGTTAGACATAAATCTAGCAGTTGCTATATTTCTCACTCTAGAATATTTCTATGTGCTTGAGTTTGTGCTAAAAGGAAATCTAACACATGTTAGATTTTCTTATACATTGCAATGTTGTTAATCTAGCAAACGTTAGACTTATTTAGTCCTAAAATGTTGTTATGTTCTTGCGTTTGTGCTAGAAGGAAATATAACATGTTTTATATTTCTTTCAAATTTAAATTTGCTTGTGTTTGTGTTGGAAGAAAATTCAACACAAGCGAGATTTCTTATACTCTACAAGGTTGTTGTTGGCAACATGTTTTTATTTGTGGTAGACATAAATTTAGCACTTGCTATATTTCTCACTCTACAATGTTTCTATGTGCTTGAGTTTGTGCTAAAAGGAAATCTAACACATGTTGGATTTTCTTTTACATTGCAATGTTGTTAATCTAGCACACATTAGACTTATTTAGTCCTAATATGTTGTTATGTTCTTGTGTTTGTGCTAGAAGGAAATATAGCATGTGTTAGAATTCTTTCAAATTTAAATGTGCTTGTGTTTGTGTTGGAAGAAAATTTAACACAAGCTAGATTTCTTATACTCTACAATGTTGTTGTTGGCAACATGCTTGTATTTGTGCTAGACAGAAATCTAGCACTTGCTAGATTTCTCACTCTGCAATGTTTCTATGTGCTCCAATTTGTGCTAAAAGGAAATCTAACACATGTTAGATTTTATTTTACATTGCAATGTTGTTAATCTAGCACACATTATAGACTTATTTAGTCCTACAATGTTGTTATGTTCTTGTGTTTGTGCTAGAAGGAAATATAGCATGTGTTAGATTTCTTTCAAATTTAAATGTCCTTGTGTTTGTGTTGGAAGAACATTTAACACAAGCTAGATTTCTTATACTCTACAATGTTGTTGTCAGCAATGTGCTTTTATTTGTGGTAGACATAAATCTAGCACTTGCTAGATTTATCACTCTACAATGTTTCTATGTGCTCAAGTTTGCGCTAAAAGAAAATCTAACACATGTTAGATTTTATTTTAAATTGCAATGTTGTTAATCTAGCACACAATAAACTTGTTTAGTCTTACAATGTTGTTATGTTCTTGTGTTTGCGTTTAAAGGAAACTCTACAATGTTTCTATGTGCTCAAGTTTGCGCTAAAAGAAAATCTAACACATGTTAGATTTTATTTTAAATTGCAATGTTGTTAATCTAGCACACAATAAACTTGTTTAGTCTTACAATGTTGTTATGTTCTTGTGTTTGCGTTTAAAGGAAATATAACATGTGTTAAATTTCTTTCAAATTAAAATGTGTTTGTGTTTGTGTTGGAAGAAAATTTAACACAATCTAGAATTCTTATACTCTACCACGTTGTTGTTGGCAACGTGCTTGTATTTGTGGTAGACATAAATCTAGCACTTGATAGACTTGTCACTCTACAATGTTTCTATGTGCTCGAGTTTGCACTAAAATGAAATCTAACACATGTTAGATTTTATTTTACATTGCAATGTTGTTAATGCTAACATGTTTTTGTTTAGGCTAAAAGAAAATCTAGCTTGCGCTAAATTTTTTTTGTCGTGTAGTGTTGTCATTGGAGATATTTATATGTTTGTTATAAGTAAATGTAATTTTGAGTAAATTTTTCTCACCCTACAATGTTGTTATGTGATTAATTTCGCATTAGAAGGAATTATAGTATGAATTATATTTCTTTCACCTTGTAATGTTGTTATTTGCAACGTTCTTGTATTTTTTATAGGAGGAAATCTTTGTACACTATCCCATTCTTAGACCACATATTCCATATGAAGGGCCTTCTAATCGTTTCAAGGTTTAAATTTTTTTATATTGTAACAATAGTCTACGTAGGCATGGACTAAAACTTCATAGTCTCTAAAAGGCAAGGTCAAATGTCCCAAGAAATATTATTATTCCAATGACTATATTGACATTGTGTTTATGTTTTTGCTTTACAATACAATGTTGTTGTTGGCAATCTTCTTGTATGCGATAGAATATAGTCTAGCATGGGTTTCATTTCCTTTGCCTTGCAATATTTTAATGACAATATGTTTGTGGTTTGTGGTATAAGGAAATCTAGCTTGTGCTATATTTATTTTGTTTTGCAATGTTTTTCTTGGAAATATGAATGTGTTCGTGCTAAAAATAATTCTAGCACATGCTAGATTTCTTTCACCTTACAATGTTTTTTTTTTACAATATCCATGCGTTTGTAATAGAAATAAATCTAGGATGCAAATGCAATATGCTTTTGTTCATGTTAGAAGTAATTATATCACATTCTAAATTTATTTCACCTTGCAAAGTTGGTATGTGTTTGTCTTTGTGCTAGACAAAGATCTAGAAGAAAATATAATGATTGCCATAGTTAATGTTCTTTCATTGTGTTTTGCTATTATTTCATCTAAAGCAAACTAAGAATATACATGACTATAAGAGATAAATTTTGTGTATATATGTTGTTATTTTGGTCTATACAATTTTTTTTTTGTTTATTCACAATGTAATGTCTTTTGGAAATGTTCTTATGCTTGTGCTGGAAGGAAACCTAGTAGATATTTGCTTTCCTATATTCACGATTAAAATAATATAAAAAATTATTTCGAGGTGCCCTTTTTCTAACCTTGATTAGCTATTATTGTGAGTTATACAATTGTTATTGTTCTTGTTCATTTTGTTACACATATAATTATGCGAATAGTTGTAGTATTTATAAATTCATATTTTCTTCAATAATTCGAAATTGTGATAACAATTTTTTTACTTTATTTTCAGATACCATGGACTATGAAGCTAGTGAGAATTCAAAGGAAGCATCCAAGGAAAAAGGAAGTTCAAGAAACACGACACCAAATTCTTTAATTGGTATGACAATTTTAATTTATACTTTGTTAAAATTGTTAGACATTGTGTTAATAACTGGTTGTTGATTAATAAAACCCATGGAAATAGCCTTAGGATTGGGGTTTTAATGGGGACAACCCATACTAACATGGGTATTTTTTTCCAAGAAATTTTAAATATGTGATAACTTTTGGTGTCATATACTAAACTTGCATAACATATGTACTCATTTATTATTGTGCGTGTAAATGAAAATCGTGTATTATAAGGTTGTTTAATACTATTTGTTATTTCATGTCTTCCATTAAATTTTTCTTTCTAGAAACCGTGGAAACTGGTGGGCTTGAAATTCGAAGTAAAGTAGCGAAGACAAAAAGAAAAACAAGTGACCTACAAATGATGCCCCCTTCAACTGGTATGGTGGTTTTATATTTTTTGTACTCTTTTTGAAATGGTTGGATTATGTGGTTTCTTTTCTTATCAGTTTTACCTAGGTGATAACTTTTGGTGTCATATAGTAAACTTGCATAGCATATGTACTCGTTTATTATTGTGCATGTAAATGGAAATCATATATTATAAGGTTGTTTAATAATATTTAGTATTTCATGTATTCCATAATTTTTTTTTAGAAGCTGCGGAATCTGGTGTGCCTGATATTCAAAGTAAAGTAGTGAAGAAAAGACAAAAAAAAAGTGATGTACAAACATTGCCTCCTTCAACTGGTATGGTGGTTTTATATTTTATGTACACTATCTTGGAAATGGTTAGATTAGGTGGTTTTTCAGTATTTATAAGAACATTATGTGACAATATTTGAAATTATATTTTCATTTTGATTAATGCAAATATTTTTTTTGCTATTATTTGCAGAATTGGTTGGCCCAAAAGCAAATGAAATGTTACAACAATCACTTAAGAAAAAGAAAAGTTATTCAACTCAAAAGGCAATATCAGTAACACCTTCAACTTCTACTTTTGAAATGATTAAAAAATACAATACAAATAATAAATATGAATTCGTGCAAGATTGGTACATCCAAATAGAAACTCCCATGAATATGTTTCCTGATATGTACCTATTTGGATCAATAGATGGAAACGAACCAGAGATATTAGGAATAATAATTAATTGCTATGCTTGCAATGAAAATGACATTGACTTTCAAGTGGAAATGATTAAAGAAAATGAGGTAAAATTAATTTCATGTCAAGTGGAGTATACAAATTTTAGACCAGATTTGATTGAAGCTTCAAGTACTGATTCAACAAATACGATAAAAAATTCAATGTTCAAGTTGGATAGCTTTGAGAGCTTCTCTAAATCTGGACTAAATAGTTGTGCAGATCTTTTAAAACGCATCACCACTGTTCTGAGATATCGTTATGTAAGAAGTAAAAAAACATCATCTGTACTTCTTCATTTACAACAAAAGGGTAAATTTTTTGATAAAATACCAGATGATAAAATTGATTCTCAATTACTTGCTTTGAGAAGAGTATATTTATCAGATTTGGAGGAGAATATAAAAGAAAGTGATTTCAAGCCCACTACAGAATTTCAAAAAACTAGGAAAGTTGAATTTGAGACAACTAACCTTGCAAACCAATGTGATGAGATTCATGAAGCTTTCAAGCATTGCTATCTATTTTCAAACTCCTTTAATAGAAAAGTGCCTGTTGAAAGATGTAAAGAAGCTCCTAAGGTGTTCAAATTAAGATCAAGAGATGATTTAAATGTTCAAGTGTTAGTGAAATCATTCCTAGAAAAATTTCAAACCTCATTACCTGATGCTCTTCTGATTCCATTTGACATCAATGAGCCTGATCCTTTGGTCAACTCTATAAAAATTATAAATGAGACAGATCTAAATTCTAAGAATATCAATTTTTGGATAGTTGATGGTCAACATACCATTCAAGCAGCGAAAGAAATTTTAACAAATCCTAAATATAATGTATCAACAGAAGCGAAAAAAAAAATATAAAAAACGTAATGCTCGATTCTTGCATCCATCAGTTGAACCCACTGAGGTGATCCGCATTTGTTGTCAATTAAATTCTGCAAATAAGGTATTTTATAAAACTCCATTTATTGATTGTGTGCGCTCGGCAAGGCATTTCTTAATTGCCAATGACAAATTAAAGAAAAGGAGGATTGGATGCTCTAAGACGGCTGAAGACAAGGTATGTAATTTTAATTATTTTTACATTTAAATTTTATTATTGTATCTAATTTTATTGTAGATAAATTACTAAAGCTGATAATATAAGTCATATTTTCTGATATTTATGATGATTTCACATTAGATTATAACACCTTATTTAGTTTCATTTTTACATTGGATTCTTATTAGTTTATATTTATTATTTTATCAGGTTGATGATGAAATGTTGTGCTCATTCTTCGATTGTCCAATTACAAATTTTTCTGATAAAAAAATTCTCTTATATCTTGATGAACCTATTTGGGATAAATGGGACACTGTTTTTAACTGTTACCAACTAGGCACATTAAAGTGTTCTCCAAGCCAGCCTGATTTTGAGAACTACAAGAAAAATAGTCTACACAGTTTGACAACAGCTACTTTTCGGCCCCTTCAGGGATTAACCATGGAAGAAATTGCTTCAGTAGCAGATAATCTATTGGATGGAACCATTTGGTTTTCTATTCCAATTAATCATCCAACAAATGGCATAAAAATAAAAGATTATTGTTCTAAATTGAAAACCAACAGAACAATATTGGATGCAATGGTTACATATTGTCAAAGTCATGATCAGAACTTGAATGAGATGACTCTTACCACACTCAACATTCTTGAGCATTATGAAATTAATGATATCATATTCACCAATTTTTGCAACACGGTGGAGGGGTCTACTTATGTCAAAGGAACACGTAATACAAAGATAGAGTCCCTTTCTCAGCAAGCATGTGGAGTCCTTGACAGAATGATAAATGGATCAACAAGTGTTCAACAGGTTGATAACAATTTTGAATTTGGTTGTCATTTTGGAGGCCCTGATCTTTTGTCAACACTTTTGCACTCTTTTCCATGTCAGTTGCAACCATTTTTACACAATGACCTTGTTGTTTTGGACACACTAGCTTTGAAAAAAGAAAAATTCAACAAGGGGTATTACATTGAATTTTTTCGATTTCTTATCGAAAAAAATGAGTTGAATGACTTTACTACAGTTCTCTTAGTAGAACTTTGGTTTTATAATGATATACGCGAGTCTTTGGAAATTTCGATAAAGAAATCCAAGTTCAATTATAAAATTACTAGTGGCATTTATGAATATAATTGCCAAAACAATTATAGTTATGATATAGTTCTTACTATACATTTCTATACTTCAGAATTAAAAATTTTGGAGGCTATAAAATACTCTCACACATTTGAAGACACATTTGATGAAAATGAGAGAGATTATGATTTTTGGATGGATTTAGTGGAAAAGCACCAACAATGTAGTGATGCAAAAGTGGTTATTTCTCTTTATGCGGGGAAAATTTTTATCAAGGCCTGTTGTACATATGGAAGAAGAATTTCATGTGTTGTGCAAACAGAGTCACAAAGGACAATCATGTTAAATCATTACAAATATTTTCAACTATCAAATCCAGTACCCATTAACTTCTTGGAGAATTCAGGTACTACAATTCATTTCTTTATTTTCTTATAATACATTGGATACTATTTTTTTCATATTTCTTAATTGTCAAAGTGTTTACTAAAATGACTAATGATGGAGATTCTAAAACAGAGAATGATGAAAGTGGGAAGAAACAAATTAATCAACATAGTGCTTATATTGTTGAAAAAAGTATGGAGATGGAAATAGGAGGAGAAGGAGGAGAGGAAGAAGTTATCAACACATGTACATAATTTGTTTAGTTTTTTCTCTTGATAATTTTTCAATTTATTTAATTTCCATATTCATAATATTTTTGGATGACTATTATAGGGAATTATGAGATGAATGAAATTAATCAAGACAATGACCATGGAACAATGGAGATAGAAATGGGTATTAATCATTGTATCTCTATATTTTTTTATTTTATTATTATTCTATTTTTTTTTTTTTTTTGTGATTCATATCCATTTCATATGTTGATTATAGTTGGAAATAAAGAGAATGAATATAATGACCAAGGTATTGTCCCAAAAAACTACAACCAAGAACCAAATATAACATCAGGTACTTATAATTTGTCCACTTGTTTTCCTTGTTATTTAATGATTCTATTAATTTTCACAATTCAAAATAGAAGTACAATCGGTATTTGATTGAAGGTTTAATATGTTTACTCCAGGTCATGTCCAGATGATAAAAGAACTTATTTTTTCATCTATAAATATTGAAAAAACCACTCAAGGTAAGTGTATTGTTTCAACAATTTTTTTAGTAATTTTTGTAACATGAATAAAATGGTTTGACTATATTATTTTCCATTGTGTTGCAGCCAAAATAACTGAAAAGAAACTAGTTATTTTTGAACTAAAGGACATTTTTTATCATAGCATTGATGATGAAGCAACAAACAAAGGGCATATTGAGAAAATGGGAGCTGATGCTGATTACACAATAGAGAAAAAACTATTTTGGATTCATCCACATGCAAAATCATTTTTTGAAATGTGTTTCAAAAACGAATCTCTTGACATTGCAATTTGGACGACAGCTTTGAAACAAAGCACAACAAGATTTCTAAAAAAGTTGGTTTCAGAAACATTACAAGATAAATTTCTGTTTAAGTGGACTGCTTCAGACTGTAAGCCACAAAAGGGACATAAGGTCATTGACAATTCAACGAAAGTTATACAGACTAAATCATTGAAAAAAGTGTGGGAAATGCATACCCAATATGATGCAACCAATACTATTATAGTTGATTGTTTAATTGAGAGAGTGAAAGAGAATCCAAAAGAAAATGTGATTCTTGCCCCTCCATTCATTGCAGCAAATGAAGGGGATAATTGGTTGATCCATGAGCTATGGAGAATATTGCATAAACTCAACAAGGCTACGGATGTGCGAGCTATTTTGAAGGATGTCCAATTATATTTAGAAGTACCTTAAGATTACATATGTCTATATCATGATGTTATATGTATGACATCATGATTGATTACTTTTATTTCACAACACTAATAAAAGAATTGTTGATTTGGTTTGTCATTTCTAAAAATCAAATATTTTTATTTTATTTATTTTTGGTGAGATGAATGGTCATTTAATGTTTTCATATCAAAATTTCCCAGTCTATATTTTTTGTTTTACAATGGATTACATTGTATGTAAAATTAATAGGTAATTGTTCTATTTGTTTTAATTAGATCATTACAATTATTTGCTTTAAATGCGGTTTAAGTTATTGTTATACCTCTTAGAAATTAGTAATTTGAAGGATGACCCATTGCATTCTTATAACCCTATTTATTCCATATAAGTTGAAAAATTATATTAAGTTGTATGTAACACCAACAATAAACATACAATTTGCACTAAAAGAAGAACAAACAAAAACTAAGGTAGAAACTCTATAAATTAACATATAATTAATCAGGTTTGAAATTTAAAAATTGTGTTATATTGTATGTGAAAATTAATAAAAAATTAGTTTGTTTAGTTGCGCTAGACCATTATAATTATATTTTTCAATTGCAATTATATAAATCATTATAAGTCTTAAAATTAATGATCTAAATGGTGGGTCAATGCTTTCTTATAATACTTTTGTTCCATACAAATTAAATAAAGGTATTAGGTTGTATGTATAAAGTAAACATATTATTTGTTTGTTCATTTTAATGGAGCAATTGTATTTGTATTTTGTGATACTTTGAACTCATTGTAAAATTGCCTTTGCATACAAATGGAAATTGTTCATAATAAATGTTAACATCATTTTTAAAATGATAGGTTTTTATGTCCTTAAGCAATGAAGTGTTGAAGTGGAGATATGTTAATATCATACATGTGGTTGCAGTGCAAATGCAGATGAGAATTACTACAAGTCAAAAGATGTTGTTGATATTCGAAATGGAAGGAGTATTCTTCCAATCATACACCAAAGATGAACAAGATTTTCGTATTCAAAGAGAACCAGACTGGCAGTTTGGTGATAGGTCCTATTTTTTAAGGCCTTTTTATTCAAAAGTATTAAAATATTGCTTAAGAAATTATGATGTCGCAATATGGACATTAAATGTCACTGACAAGTACATCCGAAAAGTACTTGAAAAATCAAATATTGATATAGAGGACTTTAAATTTGCATGGGACAGATCTCATTGTCATTTGCAAACAAAATTGGAAGCAGGGAGAACAAGACAATTTTATGAGAAAAAGTTGATTGATGTGTGGTGCCAATATGGAGATAATTATGAAGAATCAAATGTATTGCTAACAGATACAGAAAAACATACTTCTCAATTCATGGGATATCGATCAAACCACATCTTGATAAAATCGTATATAGGAAAAGAGCAAGATACGTGGCTTATGAAAGTTTTATTCCCCTTTCTTAAGACACTTCATCGTATCAAACAAAAACATGAGTACATTCGAATGTTCAATAGAACATGTACTTCATTGTAGTTCATGGAGATAATTTCTTTTATAAATTTGTTGAAAAGTACATTCCAAATTTTCAATACATTTTGGACATAGTTTTTGTTGAATCAATTTGTATGATTTTATATTTTTTGAAATAGATGGAAATTGCCAATTATATTAATATGTTTATTTCTTATTATTTATAAATGTTTTTGCAATTACTGCTGTATCGATTTTTTCCTAAGATGTGTGTGCGCGCGCACGTGTTCTTAAATGAATTGTTTGCCATTCAAATTATCTTATATGAACCATCTTATAATGATTTTTTTGATGACTTATGTTTAATTATATGTATCAATAATCATATATAAATGTGAAATATAAGTTTTCAAATAGAACTCCTTGCAAACAAAGGTGCTATTCTTACTAAAGAAATTATAACAATTTACTTGATAAATGTTATGTGCATTATTCACTATTCACAATGTATTATTCACTATTGAGGTTAATGAGAAATGTGCCATAGGTAAATGATTTGATCTTTTTGAATCATAAGATATGTGATTTCTCAATTGATAGTTTTCATAAATTTATATGCTTAAATCAATTAATGGTTGTAACTGCAATCATATCATATTGAAAATCAATAAGGCACAAAGTTAGTTATTCATTGTTTACATATAAAATGCACTAATATGAGTGCATAAATGTGATGTGTAATTCTTTAGATAAAATTATATTGTAAATAATTTTGCATTTCTTAAAAAAACATATATATGAGGATAACGATTGATAAGTGCCTTATCAAGATTTGATTAGATACTATCATGGATCTCATCTCATTTAATTAAATTAATCCAAAGGACATTTTTTATCATAGCATTGATGATGAAGCAACAAACAAAGGGCATATTGAGAAAATGGGAGTTGATGCTGATTACACAATAGAGAAAAAACTATTTTGGATTCATCCACATGCAAAATCATTTTTTGAAATGTGTTTCAAAAATGCATCTCTTGACATTGCAATTTGGACGACAGCTTTGAAACAAAGCACAACAAGATTTCTAAAAAAGTTGGTTTCAAAAAGATTACAAGATAAATTTCTATTTAAGTGGATTGCTTCAGACTGTAAGCCACAAAAGGGACATAAGGTCATTGACAATTCAATGAAAGTTATACACACTAAATCATTGAAAAAAGTGTGGGAAATGCATACCCAATATGATGCAACCACTACTATTATAGTTGATTGTTTAATTGAGAGAGTGAAAGAGAATCCAAAAGAAAATGTGATTCTTGCCCCTCCATTCATTGGAGCAAATCAAGGGGATAATTGGTTGATCCATGAGCTATGGAGAATATTGCATAAACTCAACAAGGCTACGGATGTGCGAGCTATTTTGAAGGATGTCCAATTATATTTAGAAGTACCTTAAGATTACATATGTCTATATCATGATGTTATATGTATGACATCATGATTGATTACTTTTATTTCACAACACTAATAAAAGAATTGTTGATTTGGTTTGTCATTTCTAAAAATCAAATATTTTTATTTTATTTATTTTTGGTGAGATGAATGGTCATTTAATGTTTTCATATCAAAATTTCCCAGTCTATATTTTTTGTTTTACAATGGATTACATTGTATGTAAAATTAATAGGTAATTGTTCTATTGGTTTTAATTAGATCATTACAATTATTTTCTTTAAATGCGGTTTAAGTTATTGTTATACCTCTTAGAAATTAGTAATTTGAAGGATGACCCATTGCATTCTTATAACCCTATTTATTCCATATAAGTTGAAAAATTATATATATATTTTTTTCTGTGTAAAGACTAAGCTATTGTATTAAAAGAAGAAAAATATTTACAAAGAGGAACTAGCCTCTGAGGATGCATAAGGCCACCCTCTGTCAGAAGAACATAGCAGGTGCGCATGGCCACCTGAATTACAAAGATAGAGTCGATAGATATGAGCACGGGCGAAGCAGTAGCATGTGGCCCTTTGAGTTACAAAAGAGATCCCTACAAAAGAACAACATCAAGCATAATTGAAGAACCATTGATCCATTGCATGCCTCTTGTGTCTTGCTGCTGGTAGCATTGTAACATAGGAGAGTAGAAGGACCATTGTTTCCAGAGTTCTGGAGACACCACGAACTCTGGAAGGTCCCTTACCCAAAATCAAAAAATTGGGCACCTCGGAAAGAGAAGAAACCCCTCCAAAACTCCAAAACATGACCATTGAACGGCAGAAGAAACAAGAATTAAGCCTTTGGAGGCTCACCTTGTGCATTGTTGTCGATTTCTGGCATGATAGCATCTTCGATCACTTCCAGGCGGAAATCCGGTGGGTGAACTGGCTGCTGAAGCGAACCCAGACCAAGACCAGGCTCCACAGGATTGACATCTTTTGGAGGAGGATTTTCAACATTACCAACCTCCGCCATCGCTCAGGCATTACCAGTATGAGCCTGCTCCCCATCGTCCTCCTCCTGGCTGTCCAAGTCCTCCTCTTCCTCCGTAGCAATTACAGTTATCAGTAGAGAGACAAGTGACTGATTTCTCCGGCACCTGAAGGTAAAGCGTGAGGTATGGACTTGACTTTCTAAAGGGTCTGACTCCTCTGAGGGAGAAGACGAAGGCGTCACAATGGCAAGCGGCGGAATTGCTCTTGCTTGAGCTTCCTGCCGTCGACTTATCCCCCAAACACCCCCTCTTCTCGGGACTCCTCGCTGTCTCGGCACCATGAGCAGGGGAAATCTTGTGCTTTTTACAGTAGGAGGCAAAGTATCAAGACGCAGAGCCTTAATTCTTCCACCCAGAACCACCTTAATAGAAACCGGAACCAAATTATGGACCCTCGCGATCCCCTTCACAAACAAGAGCCGAGAGAGCGCAGACTAAACAGAGGTGAAGCCTCTGCCACTACTCACACTGCCAGAGCTCGGCCTCTTTCCAACCTTCTCATAAAACAACATGACAATATACCGGACATACCACACCTGGATCAAATGCGCCATTAAATAGACCTCTGCTCGGAACAATCTGGATGCAGACAGAACGAACCCCATCGTATCAGAGTACAGGGCGTTTAAGTCGCCTTGCTTGAGACCATCTCCCTTCTGCAAAGCCATCTCCTTAGCATTTAAAGGCATTAATATGTAGCAGAGCCGACGAGTGTAGCCGTCCTGGCAAGCCACCTCAAGACGCCAGCTGCCCATCACGACAAGCTCAAACATTTGTCAAGTTGCCACCCGCATCCGGGTAAGTTGAAAAATTATATTAAGTTGTATGTAACACCAACAATAAACATACAATTTGCACTAAAAGAAGCACAAAAAGAAATTAAGGTAGAAACTCTATAAATTAACATATAATTAATCAGGTTTGAAATTTAAAAATTGTGTTATATTGTATGTGAAAATTAATAAAAAGTTAGTTTGTTTAGTTGCGCTAGACCATTATAATTATATTTTTCAATTGCAATTATATAAATCATTATAAGTCTTAAAATTAATGATCTAAATGGTGGGTCAATGCTTTCTTATAATACTTTTGTTCCATACAAATTAAATAAAGGTATTAGGTTGTATGTATAAAGTAAACATATTATTTGTTTGTTCATTTTAATGGAGCAATTGTATTTGTATTTTGTGATACTTTGAACTCATTGTAAAATTGCCTTTGCATACAAATGGAAACTGTTCATAATAAATATTAACATCATTTTTAAAATGATAGGTTTTTATGTCCTTAAGCAATGAAGTGTTGAAGTGGAGATATGTTAATATCATACATGTGGTTGCAGTGCAAATGCAGATGGGAATTACTACAAGTCAAAAGATGTTGTTGATATTCGAAATGGAAGGAGTATTCTTCCAATCATACACCAAAGATGAACAAGATTTTCATATTCAAAGAGAACCAGACTGGCAGTTTGGTGATAGGTCCTATTTTTTAAGGCCTCTTTATTCAAAAGTATTAAAATATTGCTTAATAAATTATGATGCCGCAATATCGACATTAAATGTCACTGACAAGTACATCCGAAAAGTACTTGAAAAATCAAATATTGATATAGAGGACTTTAAATTTGCATGGGACAGATCTCATTGTCATTTGCAAACAAAATTGGAAGCAGGGAGAACAAGACAATTTTATGAGAAAAAGTTGATTGATGTGTGGTGCCAATATGGAGATAATTATGAAGAATAAAATGTATTGCTAATAGATACAGAAAAGCATACTTCTCAATTCATGGGATATCGATCAAACCACATCTTGATAAAATCGTATACAGGAAAAGAGCAAGATACGTGGCTTATGCAAGTTTTATTCCCCTTTCTTAAGACACTTCATCGTATCAAACAAAAACATGAGTACATTCGAATGTTCAATAGAACATGTACTTCATTGTAGTTCATGGAGATAATTTCTTTTATAAATTTGTTGAAAAGTACATTCCAAATTTTCAATACATTTTGGACATAGTTTTTGTTGAATCAATTTGTATGATTTTATATTTTTTGAAATAGATGGAAATTGCCAATTATATTAATATGTTTATTTCTTATTATTTATAAATGTTTTTGCAATGACTGCTGTATCGATTTTTTTCTAAGATGTGTGTGTGCGTGCGCGTGTTCTTAAATGAATTGTTTTCCATTCAAATTATCTTATATGAACCATCTTATAATGATTTTTTTGATGACTTATGTTTAATTATATGTATCAATAATCATATATAAATGTGAAATATAAGTTTTCAAATAGAACTCCTTGCAAACAAAGGTGCTATTCTTACTAAAGAAATTATAACAATTTACTTGATAAATGTTATGTGCATTATTCACTATTCACAATGCATTATTCACTATTAAGGTTAACGAGAAATGTGCCATAGGTAAATGATTTGATCTTTTTGAATCATAAGATATGTGATTTCTCAATTGATAGTTTTCATAAATTTATATGCTTAAATCAATTAATGGTTGTAACTGCAATCATATCATATTGAAAATCAATAAGGAACAAAGTTAGTTATTCATTGTTTACATATAAAATGCACTAATATGAGTGCATAAATGTGATGTGTAATTCTTTAGATAAAATTATATTATAAATAATTTTGCATTTCTTAAAAAAACATATGTATGAGGATAACGATTGATAAGTGGCTTATCAAGGTTTGATTAGATACTATCATGGATTAATTTAATTAAATGAGATGAGATGAGATGACTAACAAAGGGGCCGTAGGAAATTGAGCACAAGAACATTTTACTAAGGTTTTAATAGACTAGTTTCAATGCAATGCAAGGGACACCTCATCTCAATAGTTTTAATGACTAATTAAATTTCTATTTAACTATCATGTGGTTTAATATGAATGTACAAATGTGAAATTGTTATTTCTAGAATAAAAACCATGTAAAGAAAATGAATTTTCTAATAAAACATGGATTAATGAATTCACCATGAGCATTAAGTAGACTATTTAAGCTCATTCATCAGATGGGCCATAAATGGATGCCTTTAAACTTTTTACACCATATGACATACTTTCACCATCAATATTAACATTTTGTAAATTTCAAATCTTAAATAAACTATTTGTACTTAAAATAATCTCATAGAATCCAACAAGACTCGGAAGTTATTTATTGAATTTTATTTAGTTATATGTATTCATACAAGTTTAAAAATGTAATTTATTTTTGAAATAAATCTATTAATGCAAGTAAATATATATCTTATACAAAACTATTTAAGATTAATTGATAATTAGCTTTAAGTGGTTTATTCATGCTACATGAAAAATCCAATGTCATAGATGAATGCCTTTTAATACACATTTAATCTTCAAAATCAATATCTTAATGATAATTTAGAAGTATTTACATTAAGTATTTAATAATTAAAGAACACGGGGACTTATATAAATTTCAACTAAAATACATGAGTTACATTTCACATTTATTTCTTCCCCATTAAAAATGCTTATCATTTCCTCTTCTTAGTGAAAGTAATGGTCAATCATGGTTTTCCATACTATTGGTTGACACTAAATTTACATCGAGACTATTATTGGTTTTGACAATGTTTACAAGGAGAGATCAATATCCACACGACCATCAATCGTGCTAATATTTGAAAACCCCTGCCTCCACTACTTACAAGAATTCACCACTAAAGTTTCTTGTTTACTTCATTTTGTGACACTGTCCATCATAATGGAATGACCTGAATACCAATTTAAGAACTCTCATTTGATGTACTTGGATTTGAGTGGAGATAGACCAATGGTGCCTAACCTTCTTGAAATACGTAGATCAACAATGTATAACCTTTATAGTATATGCCTGCATTCTATGAAGATGAATGATGACCCCCTCATTAGTGCTTCATAAATGCACAAAGGGGCCGTATGAAATTGAGCACAAGAACATTTTACTAAGGTTTTAATAGACTAGTTTCAATGCAATGCAAGAGACACCTATCCTTGTCATTTACAGGAAGATCCTCACATCACCATCATTCAATCAACAAATCCCTTGTAGGTTGGGGGAAACGGGGTTAGAGTTGCGAGACATAAAATTTAAACATCGATAAATCTAGCATGTTATCCATAACTATAATATCTTGATTGGATGTTTGACATACGAATATGATTTAACTTAAATCAATTTCTTCTAAGAGTTTGATTTCACACTCCTATTTTGTATTGATACTATTATACATAACAACCCCATGTTTGACCTATTCATGATCTATAATTGGTTAGAAATTACTTGCAAATTATTTTAATGTTGAATCAATTTAATATGGAAATTTACAAAAAAAATGAATGTTGTTGGAGGCCTTGTAATAGAATACTTCCAAATTTAATGAAATATGTGTTCTAGAGTTAAAGCTCTTTTTCTAAATTCATGGGTATAGCTTTGTACACTTTGGCCCTTTAATTGGTAAAGAGTTTGCCAACTCATCATTGCTTGCTAAATATAAGCTAGAAGATAGATTTTTTTTTAATGGCAGAAACAAATTCATTCCAGGTAGAAATAATTTTACCATGCTTCTTCAAATCAGCTTGTGTCCTGCCTTCCCACCACACTAGTGTAATTCCTCCAAGGTGAAGGCTAGCCAGATGAATCTTTCTCCTTTCTGAATCAATGTTCTACACTCTGCAATATACATCAATCTATCTAATCCAGTTATCTAGCTTTTCTGCATTTAATTCTCCATCATAAATTGGAAAATCAAACTTTACATATAATTTAATCAAAGAAGTTTTCTTCTTTTTCTTTTCAAGGCTAGAAGGAGGTGATGGTGGAGGAGTCTCTTCCCCTTTCCCTTTGCCTTTTGGATGGGCAACTAGAAGGGGTTCCTCTGCTCCTTTTCCTTGTTTGGGTGTTGAAGTGCTTTCACCTCGACCCTTCTTAAATTATCGATACATCTTTTCCACCATGGCTCGCATGGCCATAAAACTGTCCATGAACTGAGATTCTGATTCCAATGGGACTTCTCCAGCCATTCTCCTCTCAGAGTAGATTCTTCCAATCTCTAGATTAGTCTCGAGAAGTTTTCCTTCTCCTAGTTTGAGCTTTGACCTAGTTAGCATTCAAGAATCCAACACAAGCTTGTCTAACCTTAGCAAACCTAAAGCTCTGATACCACTTGATCTGAAAATGTGATCTTAGACTAATATTAAGGTATTATAGACACATGTGCAGAATTTTCCTATATTACTTAGTGCAACGAATCGAAAAGATTGCGAATAATATAGAAAATGAAGCAGTTAAAGAAACATAATAGACACACACACATAACACAACAAATAATCAAGGAGTTCACCCAAAACTCCTGGGCTACATCTCCTGGTCCAGCCTTTAGTGGTGACCTCTCTATTATGTCTTCAAGAGTAGATTTTTACAAAAGTGAGCTCAATTAGAGTCTCAACACAATAGATACAGAACAATAGGAGTTTACTTGAATCCCTCAAGTCTCTTTGAGTACACAGATTCTCGCTCTCGCTCTCTGTCTCGGCACTACTTGCCCCTGTCTCTGTCATTCTATGGATTTTAAGCCAATCGGCGTTGTCTATTTGTTTCCTCTTCTGGGCTTTCTGACTTCCGGCCTCTATCCGTTCAAATCCCCTCTGAACGTTAAACTCTCATTGTTAAACATCTTTAGGGATGGTGGCTACCTGTTTTGCAATGGAAGGGACCATCGGTGCCTTAAAATTCGCAAAATAATCGTTCTCTGTTTACACAGAGAAATACACAACAACACTATAAAAAACTGCCAAAATGCCTTTTTCCGGACTTGAAATATTATTAATTTTGCCCTAAAACTCCATCAGGTCCGCCTTTGTATCACTATCACATGTCCACCGTTGATCTGAGTGATCTTGATCCAACGGTTGAGATTCATTTCGGGCGGCTAATGCGTATGGAGATTACCCGCCCGAAAAGGCAGTTTTCTCAAGCCACGTGTCAGCCAATGGATGGGATCGGGCGGAGCCCGTCCAATACCACTTACCGCCTAAGGCCCGCACGAAATCCTGCTCATTACAGAACTAAAATGAGATAAAGCTGGATATATAATCCTTCCGGGTCTGTTTTATCGCTTCATTCGCATTTCTTTTGTTTTTCGTTTATTTAACGAAAATGAAAAATACATCGAAAAAACCTGTTTACCAGAACTCAAAGTATATTAAATTTCATCTATAACACCGTTAGGTCCGGCTATCGCATTTTTATCGGCCCCGATGCGATATTTTGATATCACAATTGCATATCGCTGATCCTTCGGCCACGGTTAATCCTTATATATATAGCTATATATATATATATATATATATATATATATATATATATATATATATATATTAGCGATGCGATAGCGTGGTTGAATCTGGACCGTTGATCGGCCAGATCCGACGGCTCTTGTGCAAAGTTTTTCAAGCCTCTGTTTTTTTGGCCATTTTACATGTTTTTTCCTTTGCAATAGTGTTTTCCGCCATTTGCTAATGTTTTCCCGTTGTGATATTTTTTAAGTATATGAAGACTTAGAGGGTTTTAGGATCCATTTTGGATCATCTCTTGATGTGTACAATAAGTATTTAATTGCTATATACATGTATCTTCAAGAAAAAATGAGTTTAACTATCCAAATTTGTCATTCTGGAATTTTAAAAGTTTTAGTAGTGCTTTTATATGCAGTTCAGAATTTGTAAACTACGAGATTTGGCTAACTGTTAAATCTGCCTCCAAATTTTTCCATTATGCCATCTAGGCTGCCAACTCATTCATGCCTGTGTTATAGCAGTTTTAGTGCTCAGTTAGTTTGGTGCAATTTACAAAATATGGCACATAATGCCAAATTCCAAGTTGTTTACCCGTTCATCCATTTTAACTAACACCTAAAACACTTTCTTCTAGCCCCAAAGGGATTTAATCATGATTTTTAAATAGTTTTGGGGGCTTGAGCACTTTATACATAGAACCACCACATATAACCTTTGTTGTGTCCTTCTTTTTTCCAAGACCTTATTCAAATATTTCCGTGCCCTCGGTCTTTATGTTTCCATAGATCTTAGTGCTAACCCAAACTTTAGCCCCTAGATTTTATTTCTTGGAAAAAACTCAATGGAGCACACTTGTTTATCATCGAGATCGTTTCTTCCGAGATGGTTTCTTCTTGGGTTGTTTCTTCTGAGGGATTTTCTTCCGAGGTGATTTTCTTCTGAGATGGCATGTGCTTGGGGACCACATGCCTATCGTACAGACTAATCATATTTCTACTAAGATGCCACCTCATCACCACTATTTCATGGAGCTAATTTCTTAGACTTTGATTCTTAGTGGTTTATGCCTGTGCACCCTTCTATAATTTCTGATATCAATTCTACCGAGAAGGAAACTTTGATATTGCATTATCCTACCATTGTGTTTGCCAACTGTCTGCCACCTCTCCATGTCTCATTCGTCCAATCAAATCATTCCATATGTCTCATCTGAATAGGTCCATGCTATCAAGTCCATGTCACTAGTACAGTAAAAGTTTTGGGTATGTTTTATATTCTTTCCACAACTAGCTCCATGTACTGTACATTGCACCAGGTGCAACAGGGGCATCATAGGGGGGTGGCAGCCCCCCCCCCTATCAGGGGGTTTGCAAGGGGGCGATAAATAATGTAGATAGCACCCTGGGATTTTTTTTTTTTTATTTGGACCCAATAATAATTGGAAGGACCCAAGGATGAGGGGTGGAACCAAAGATGGTGGGCAGACCTACCCATGATTTTGTGGATGGTTTTCGCACATGGTTTTGGGCATGATGGTTTTCTGCCCATGGTATTTTGTAAATATGGTCAAGAGAACTATGATTATGTTCTAATCTAGGGACAATGGATTGGGCTTTATGAATGCTTCAACATGTATATATATATATATATATATATATATATATATATATTTATGTATGTATTACAACATTTAAAGAAGTATAATGAAAAATCAATTTGGTAGTCTTGGTTTTGGGATCCAAGGGAAATGTCTGTGCATATTTGTTTTCTATTTTAAGAATTTGTTTGCAAGTAATTTATGTATATGCTTAAAACCTACAAGAAGGAGGGTCCCAAGAATTAATATTTTCTACAAATTCTTCAAAATTGTTGTCCTTCTTTTTGTTATTTTTCTCTATTGCAAATCTCAGGCTACAAATCTTGGCAACAACTCAAAGGTGTCTCTTGGAGAAATATCTAAGGGGCTTCTTCTGGGGTCACCCTTCCGAGGTCCATGCTTGGAGAAATTTGACATGCGAATACTCCATTTCCTTCGAGGTCCTTGCCTTTCGAGTTTCTAAGCTCTAGGGTGAACTTTCTACCATGTCCTCCCAACGTTATCCCTCCTGAGATTTTATTGTTCCATGGGTTTCATGCACGCACTTGTGTGGCTTCCATCTATGTGTTGAATGTGTTGTGGGGCATTTAACTTTGAATTTCAACTTCATAACTTTCACTATCAATAACTTTCAATCTAGGAAGTCTTTTTTGAGGTTCGATATACTATTGGAAAGTTATTTTTGAGTTCTATCCATTTGAGTAGGTTCCAAGAGATACTGATACGATATTCTAAATTATAATTGGCTCCAAACTTACTTCACCTTAAGCATTCTTCTTTCAACCACTTGTTCCCATTTTGATATGCTAAGTGCTTAATGGCTACCTTCCTTCCTCTCAAGGAAGATCTAGTGGAGAGAGTCAAGAGGATCTACTCTCAATATTTTTCTTAAGTACTTGAATTGATCTCTTCATAGAAGTTTAACGAATATATCAACTACCTTCTATTTTGTAGGTACATACTCCAACTTTCCAATCGAATTTACAACTTTCACTCTTAAGAAACAGTACTTGATTGGAATATGCTTTGTCTTTGAATGGAAAACAAGGTTCTTGTACATGTTGATGGCACTTGTATTATCATAGATGATTGGGATAGGTTGATTGTAGAATATTTGTACATCTTGTAAAATTTGCTTCATCCATAAGATTTAAGTGCAATAAGAAGCTACTACTATGTATTCTCCACCAACAATAGATAGAGATATTGAAGGTTGGTTCTTGCTCATCTATGAAACAAGAAATTCACTAGGAAAGAAAGCACCACCACTAGTGCTCTTTCGATCATCTACATCACCTACCCAATCAACATTAGTAAAAACAATTAGTAAAATATATATACCTTGGGAGCACCAATGTCCATAGTCCATTTGGATCTTAAATATCTGAGAATCCTCTTGGATGCAAGTAGATGAATTTGCATGGGAGTTTCATGAAATCTTCCAACAATACCAACTACTTACATGATTGTTGGTGTTGAGGCTACGAAAATAATATCATCAACATAGGAAACTACCACTAGCAATTTTCCATTATCAGATTTCACATACAAATTTCTATCAATTGCACCTCTTTTATATTCAAATTTGAGAAAATAATTATCCAACTTGGAATACCAAGCTCTTGAGGCTCGCTTGAGACCATACAGGGCATTAGCTTGTAATCATAATCAAGTTGATCTCATAGCTAAAAAACATGTGGCTCCCTCCTACATGTGAACTTATTCCTACAATTTTGCATTTAAGAAAGCAAATTTGACATCCATCTGATATATCTTAAATTTATTGACACAAGCAAATGCCAAAAACACTCTAATTGCCTATATTTGAGCAACATGAGAAAACATTTCATGAAAGTATAAGCCTTTAATTTTTGCATAGCCTTTGCATACTAATCTTGCTTTGTTTCTTACCAATTCACCACATTCATTCAATTTTGTCCTATAGACCCATTTTGTGCCAATCACATTCTTGTTTATTAGTTTTGGAACAAGTTCCCAAGTCTAATTTTTCTCGATCTAGTAAAGTTATTCATGCATATCTTATAACCAATTATCATCCTAGTTGGCCTACAAAAAATCCTTTGGTCCCATTATTGATACCAAGGTTACATGTGGTTGTGTAGGGGGATTTAACAACCTTCTTCTTGTCTTCATATCTGAATATAAATCACCAACATTTTAGTTAGTTGGGTGGTGTTTTTGCACATACCTTGTAGGATCCTTAGTTTGAGGACTGAGAGATTCTACATTGTCTATATCTGAAAGTGGCTCATTAACTTTCTCATCATTGTTGACTAAATCATTTCAGCTAATATTCACTTACTAATTGTCTTCAAAATTGATATCCTCATTAACTTTGACATCAATGCAATCAACTATCCTCATTCTATTATTGTTTTAGCATCTATAGCCCTTGTTATTCTAAGAATACCTTCATCATATATAGCATCAACATTACCAAGATTTTCATCGTTCATTTTTATATAACATGTGCTTCCGAACACTCTAAAATGCTTGATTGTAGCAGGTTTTCCATACCAAAGCTCGTATGAAGTTCTATCATTGTTTGGTCTTGTTATCACTCTGTAATTTACTAGATGGGGAGGGAAATCCCCGAAGTAACCTTTAAAATAGGTTTTAAGATTGGAAGTTGGCCCCTCCAATCTAGATAGGGATATCTCTTTGACTCTAATACACATGGTCACTACAACAACATGTCTTTCATATGATCACTGGCCAAATCAAGTATAAATGATAACAAAATTTGATTGGAGGATGGGAAATTGGACCATTCAGTGTGGAGTCAGCGCTAATTTCAATGAGGGTTCCAAGAATTGGTGGTAATATATACATGGATCAAAGGCATAACACAATTTCCACTTTAGACTTTCAAAATATATAGTTGGTGAGTAGAAGGAGGAAATATTCCATTACACAAAGGAACAATTCATTTTTGTGCAAATTTAGAGGATAAAAATGAAATATTTCAAACAACGACACAAAAGATCATCTAAGTAGATGAATTATACTTATTTATAGATTTTATTCAAACACAAAGAGCTAATAATCATGAGAATTACAAAGAAAATGAACATCACTAAGAGGACTGATTGGTAGACATTGCAAATAGAATCTCTGATAAGCACATCAAAAACTTTTGCCTTGGATTTTCCATTAACATCAAGAAACCAAATATACACAATATAGTCTTTCTTTTGCCAAAAAACCAACCCTGATTTATTACAATTCATCTAATTTATACAAGAACCACATTACTTTTGAGATCCACAATTTATGGAAAGTTTTTAATACAAAATACTAAAAATATATACATATCTTACCAAGATCCAAAAGAAATGGATCTCAAAACCTCCTCATACATATTTAGTTTTCTTTCAAGTTAATTGATGAGGTGACTCTCCAACTAAAAGCTGATTGGACATTTTTTTAAAAATATAAAAATTAAATCTAGCAAATTTCTGAAATTAGGCTTCAAAGAGTCATTCGAATCTCTCATACCATTATAATTCTGTGAAAAATAAATTTTTTTTTTGTAAATGATCATTTTCCAAAAAAAAAACCTTTTGGTTTTTTTAAATTCATCACCACCTTCTCAGAAATCGCATCCATAATTAATGGCTAAAATAGGAAATCATTAAATATTTAAATATGGAAAAATTGTCTACAAATATTCCTACCTATTTTTCAAACCATGACACTGGTATAAAACTCGAGAGAGGTTTTTGTAAATCAGTCCATTCCCAATAAAAACCTATTTTGTTTTTGAAAAATTCATTTCTAACTTTTCATAAACTTCTCTTGAAGAAGAAGACTAAAACAGGGGAAAAAATAGCGTTGTAGGCACTGAAAAATCATTTCGTAGTGCAACTTGTAGACGCTAAAAATCATTTCGTAGTAACCCTATGAAATGAAAATTATATTGGATTCTGAAATGAAACTTAGTTTGGATTACATTTAAAAATTGCATTGGTCATTAATTTATACAAAATCATAAGATATTTCTTTATCCATAAAAAAGTTTATTGACTTTTAACCTGAACTAATTTAAAGGTGTTTTAACATGACTTTCCTCTTAGACTTCAAAAGTAACTGAATCAAGACAAGATAGGGCTAAATTTTTCAAAGGAATTTCCAACGTTTGGAAATGTAAATAATAGTGCTAACAACTAGCTCCAATGGGGATATTGTCCTCCCTGCGAGGCAACAAAAAAACCTATACACAAAGTTCCTAGCCATTGGGATGTTCTCATCGTCGAAACCTGTAACCTGCAAACTGACCTGTGACCTACTCTTTTTAAAACCTTCAGTTGGAAACAAAATTTCAAATTGGAAACCATACTATACATTGTTGAATAGACTACTACTGCAATTTGAAAACACATAATGAAAACTGAACTAAAAATTGTTGAAAATGATGCTCAACTATGAGCTTATTCACACACCAACCTACTCTAAGTTGGTGAAAAAAATTGAAAAATAAAGTGATATCAAAAATCCAATGTAACTATGAAGGAAAATAGCTATTAGACATCATTTTTCTTTCACTCACTTCAAATAGAAAAAAAAAAAGAAAAAAAAAAAAATTGAGCATTGAGAACTCAAACTACAACTTGAAACCAATGGTTGTACTAATGAAGAAAAAAATATCTACCTTCAATGATGATTCCAATAAGTTGGCTAGAGGGTCATAAAAAACATGAATGTCTACCTTTTCTTTATGATAAACCAACAAAGAAGTGTATTCTTCATGATTACTTATTGGTTGCTCTGTGTGATGAAGTTGATCATCCTCAAATAAAATGGCAATGAGTTGTTATTTCCTCTCATCCTTAACATCAGAGAAAGATTTTTACACTCTTGAAAGGATTCGAAAAGAAAATACACATCATATGTATCAAAAACATCAAAAGTTGACCTTTCCTGTGATTCATTGAGAATGTCATTTTGGCCTTTAAACATTTCTAAATATGTCATTTCAAGAGATGTAACAACATGAATAGATTCTACACCATCTAAGGGATCTAAAACATTATTCTCTTCTTCATTATTTTCTTGCAACCATGGGTTATTATCATCATGAATTGATTCATTGCCTAGAGTTTTTATGCATATATTTTCAAGTATATGATTTTGATAGGTTTCTTCATGAATCAAAGACTCGTGAACTAAATGATCTAAAAAACCATTTCATTGGTTGTCCTCACTTGTATCTTGGTTACATAAAATATTGAAATCTTCAAGAGAAGGAACATGAATCTCTACATCAAGATGTTGATCTATTTCATTTTCAACTAAGGGAGAAACTAATGTTTGCTGAAAGCTATCTTGATTATCATGACAACTAGTCTTTGATTTTTGTTCGTGATGCTGGAAGGAGTTTTCACACCAGACTTCTAGAATTTATTTGTAATTAAACTCTTCATCACCATAAAAACTTACCATGTGCTGAATGAAATTTTGAACATGCTTGCAACAATTGTCAACTACAAATAAGAAAGGATATGATTCTTTATATTTCTAAAAAAAAACTGAATGAAAATCCTTAAGGGAATACAAGCTACGATATGGAAACTTTTCATACAATAATCTTTTACCTCCAAGGATACCATGAACATTTCATTAAACAATCATCATGAAACTCAACACCAAGCCTACATATATACCTATGAAACTTAACCAAAGGAAACACAACATCATCATTGTCCTTATCTTTGAATCTTGGCAAATATGATTACCAATCTATACGAGGAATACGATTTGGAAGTCTAGGAATATGAACACGATTCATAGGAGCATACCTTTCATATCTATAAGCATCCATGGAATCCATTTTCAAAATTATGGATTTGCTAGGAAACCCTTTATGCTATGGACACTTAAGATAGTGGAGTCACCATGAAACTTTTGAGCTATGGATTCTTATGAAACTGGTGTCACCGGGTGAATGATGCACAACTTGATTGTGTTTGATCCTTTTTCACCATCAATGATCATATTTGTATCTTTTTCATTCTTTCCCAGGGAATGTTCAACCTTCATTCCACAACAACAATGCCAATATGTTATCACTCCATAATTTCTTGGTTGTGGAAGGAAATTACTGAGGTAACATTTAAATTGGGCTTTAAGATTGGAAGTTGGCCCTTCTAATCTAGATATGGATCTATCTTTGACTCTTCTACACAAGGTCACTACAACAATATGTCTTTCATATGCTCATTGGCTAGATCAAGTGTAAATGATAATAAATTCAGATGGAGGATGACAAATTGGATCATTGGGCATGGATTCAACAATACTTTCAATGAAGGTTCCAAGAATTGGGGGCAATATATACAAGGATCAAAGGCATAAGACAATATCCACTTTAGAGTTTCAAAAAATCTAGCTGGTGAGTAGAAGGAGGAAACAACCCATTACACAAAGAAACAATTGAATTTTGTGCAACTTTAGACGATAAAAATTAAATACTTGAAACAAAAACACTTATGAGCATCTAAGAAGATTAAGTCTACTTATTTATAGATTTGTACAAATATGAAGAGCTAATAATCATGAGAATTATAAAGAAAATGAAAAGCACTAGGAGGATTGACTGGTATACATTGCAAATAGAATCTCTGATAAGCAAATCAAGAAATTGTGTCTTGGATTTTCCATTAACATCAAGAAACCAAATATACACAATATAGTCTTTATTCTTCCAAGAAAACAACCCTAATCTATTACAATACCTCTAATTTATACAAAAATTACATAAGTTTTAAGATTCACAATTTCTGGAAAGCTCTTAAACAAAATACTAAAAATATATACATATCCTACCAAGATCCAAAAGAAATGGATCTAAAAAACTTTCTCATCCATCTTTACTTTACTATCAAGTGAAATTGATGAAGTGGCTCTCCAACTGAAAGCTGATTAGGCGTTTTTCTACAAATAGAAAAATTAAATCCAGTGAATTTCTGAAAAATAGTCTTCAAAGAGTCATTTAAATCTCTCAAACCATGATAGTAGTGTAAAAAATGAAAGCTTTTTTCTAAATGAGCTTGTTCCTAACAAAAACACTCTTTTGGGTTTTTGAAATTCATCACCACCTTCTCGAAAATCACGTCAAAATTAATGACTAAAACAAGAAATCATTAAATATTTAAATTTAGAAAATTGGGCTGCAAAGATTCCTTCATATATTCCAAACCATGAAACTTGTGTAAAAACTGAGAGGTTTTTGCAAATAAACTCGTTCTCAACAAAAACATCTTTAAAAAAAAAACATTTCCAACTGTTCATAAACTGCTCTTGAAGATGATGGCTAAAACAAGGAAAAAAATAGAGTATTGTAGGCATTGAAAAATCATTTCATACACTATTAGAAAATGAGAAATTAGTGACTAAAAAAGTTAGTCATCGCAACTTTTCCAAGTGAAATACTACCAAAAATAAGCAACCTTAAGTGACCCAACTAAAAATGACTAACATAAATGACTAATTTAGTCACAGGTTAAAATATATGACTAGCTAATAAGTAGTACAACTAGACATGACTAACATGAATGACTAATTTAGTCTAGGAAAAAAATTACGACTACGTAATGAGTACTACATTTCAAGTACCCCATAATTATCTAAAAGTACTAGAACAATTTGTGAGAATGGATTTTGGTTAAATATCATGAGAAATGTGTGAGATTTGAACCTTAACAATGAGTGTGAAACTCCTTGTCCTCCATTGTTGATCCCAAGCCCTTTTGGCTAAAAAATGGCACACCTCAAGGAGAACACATAGTAACTTTGGGTCTATAATATGTCCACATGAGCCATGAGCTCCTAGTGTTATAAGTAGCTTACTTTTACTTTAACATAGTTTACAAATCCCTCTTAAATTATAGCTATGTATTTGTTAATTTCACATGAAGAGAAACAAGGTGCATTCTAAACTTATATGAGAATTGAGATGATCCATGAATTGTCATGAATTGTCCTATATATATTTGTGTAATGATAAATTGAATCTAAATATTAATTGAAAGCATAAAAAGTAAAAACTATCCTAACCCATTTATGTGTTAATGCATATCTCATGTTCCACATAAGTGATTGATTACCTTGAAAAAAGTGACTGCACTCTATAATTTAGGTGAAAACGACTTGGTCACTTTTACAAGTTGGTAATACCAATAAAATAAAATGAAATGAGAACTAATGTTTGATGTAATAAGAAAAATGAAATAAAAGAGGTCCATACTTTTTTTAAAATAATATTTATGGGTGTAGTATAAATGCAATATTAAGATGAATGAGTATAGAATACAATAAGCTATTAAGGTCTTTTTCTTAGTGTCTTGCCATCTTAAATTCGATAAAAAAATTTGAATTGCAAATTTTGATGAATAAAATTGTATTATAAAGTTATTTCAAAAAAAAATTGTAATATATGATTTTTATATTATTAATTCTATTAAATTACCATATAATTTTTTTTTATTATATAATAACATATATTCATATATAATATTGTAAACTATATTAGTCTAGATTTATCTTAATTCCAATTTATTAATAAGTAAGAGTCCTTTTTTTTTCATTTTAAAAGAGAGTTGTATATCAAGAAATTTGATACCTCTAAAAGTTTGGTAGAATCAAAGTTAAGATGGATCTAGATTGGTTTAAAAAATAATATAATTTATAATTTTTATTTCATATCTTAAATATACTTAAGTATTAGGGTTTTGTTTCATAAATATTATTTCTATAAGTTAACATAAATTATAATATGTTAATAGTAATTTAGGTTAAAAATAAAAAATATATTTATTTATTATTATTTTTTAAATATTAATGTTTAATTGTTGAAATTTAAACTTGTAAATTAATAAAAATAAATTATTATCTTAAATTTAAGTCATAGATGAAATGGTTTTCTATCGGAATCTAGAAATACCCAAAATTGTGATTTCTTTGTGATATTATATATAAATATCACTTGAGTCTACAACTTACTAAACTATTCATTTTTAGTCAATAGTTTTGAGCTCATGGTTTGGGTATGACCAACAGTTTTGTACTTTATATTTATTTTTGTCCATGATTTTTTCAAAGCCTACTATTTTCTACTTTATAGTTAGTCAATTTATTATTTTTTGTTTGTTAAATTTTATTTTAAAAATTAAGATGAGCAAGAGTGAAATTGTTTGACAATGTTTACATTTTATATTTATATATGTTTTAATTTGAATATTAATTAAAATATATGAAGTCCATATTATTTATATATTTTACCACCTACACATATTTTTTATACTAAACTATAAACTTTAAGTAAATAATCAATAATAATTTAAATTATTTTTTTAAATTATATGAAATCAACCATTAATTATTATATATTATTAACTGAAATTATAACATTTAAATTAATGTACACAATTTTTTTTGAAAAGAAAATATAAATAAATACAATTATTCCCCATCCCAAAACTATAATTGGAAATACACGTCTTATAACCTAGAACCTTTCCATGAATCAAAGTATATACTAAATGAACTTTACAAATCAATTACTAATACTTTCCTTTCCATGAATCAAAGTATATACTAAACCAACTTTACAAATCAGTTGCTAATATCCAAATTTAACCGTGTACTTACAAATCAATTACTAATACTTGCCTTTCCATGAATCAAAGTATATACTAAACCAACTTTACAAATCAGTTACTAATACGCAAATTTAACATACAGTACAAGCAATAACATTGAAGCATTGATGAATGATGAATCATATATATGAATTGAAGAACTTTGACTAACACGGGAATCAAGGGGCAGTGATGATTAAATTATTTGTTCTACATTAGTTAAATGACAACCTTCAAAATATCCACATATTTACTTTCCCAATGTTTTACCAAAATAAAACAAGTTTTAGTTGGTACAAATATTCATTAAACGTCCAAGTACCTAATTTTTGCTGCCCATTTCCTAGTGGTTCAAGCAAGCCCAATAGAAGTGGAAAATGATGTTGGATTTAGAGACGTCTAATTACAATAATTAAGTTGGACATACGTGCATTATGATTATGATATCAAATACTGTCAGCGAGATTACATTTATGTAATGATTAAAATATGCCAAATAATGTGATTAATTAAGTCATGGCATTATACGTATTTAAATAAGGATTTGGATACAAATACATATAGAATAATGTTAAACAATTATAATTGTTAATGGACCGATTATAGTTGATTAAAATAATAGCAGTAATAAATTTGAGCTGAATAAGGAAATCAGAATCTATTCTGATTGATTTCAGTTTTTTCTGGAAAGTTCCCGATTTCAAAATCTGATGAAATCTGAAATTTCAGATTTCTTGACAGACTTGTTTCAGCTAAATTTCGGCTGCCCTAGGATTGGGGTTTTGCACTGCTATAAAGGGGCTGAGTCTCCAAGGCTTGCAATCATCTCAGAAAAATTGTCTGCTCCATTGAAGACTAGATACTCTGTCATTTAGGATAGCCAGAGAAAAGGATTGCAAGTTCTTGGAAGGATTCAAGAGCCAATAACTCAAGTCAAGACCAGGAGCCTTTGAAGATGGAAAGTAAGTTCCACTGTGCATTAATTTTTTAGTTTCTTACAAAGGAATAGATCTTGGTTAGGGTTTAAAGTAATTAGGAAAACCCACAAAGTAAAACCAACAATTGGTATCAGAGCGACCTTATGTAAGTAACTGAATATTGATTGAATGCCTGAATATCCACTTTTTTCTTCCATGAGCAGCTATTAGTTCGTTGAGGTATTTTGTCAACGGAGGAATTTTGTCAAAATTCTGTGTGATTTGGTGAGAATAGTTTGAATATGTTTCCAGAACTTCATACTCAGGCAAAATTCAATCTGGGTATTTTGTCAAACGTCTAACAGTGTTTGTCAAACTTTGGGTGGTCATACACAGCTAGTTTTGACACTCTGGCATACTGCTGATACCATAACTCATCTACTTAGTCTTTTCTTAGACATACTATAAATTAAGACAAAATCAAGGTATCCAAGGTCTCTGGGCTCGTCTAATAGATCATAGTTTGAGCTGAGATGGTCATGAATTTTTTTTTTTTCCAGAGCTGTTTGCTTGTTAATTTTACTAATTTAAGCATATCAGATGCTTTCTGTAAAATATTGAATTGAAACAGATGGATACATAGTTGCAGAAACTGTTTACAGTAAGCAAATATGTCATTGACATTGCTTATGGGTCTGATCATAGGAGTTTGATAAATTTGGATCTTCGCCCATCATATTAATTTGCCTTCATTCAATACTAAGCTAGTAACAATATGGATGCTTTATATCCCTGGACTTCTATAATCTCGACTTGCATGATCTAGTTGACTAGATTAAGTTTATAATATTTCATTGTTCACACGATCTTCAAGTTACAGGAATGCCCCTTTACAGCTTCTCCGTCTGGGTTGTGGATTCCTTTGACAACGTTTTCAGTTTTCATAACAGGACCTATTGGACTGATCTCTTTGACTTCTAAGCATTTTTGGGTTCTTTGTCTTTTAACTGATTGAGCAGTAGCCAGAGATTCAACCAGATTACTTTCAGTCACTTTATAGACATGGTTTTCTGTATGCTGTTAGATTTTTCCCATGAATAGATGTTGGATGCGGAAATTTCAAATTAGCAGGGGCTTGATGCTTGGATGAGTTTAGATATTGGACTTCGAAACATTAGAGATGTCTGTCTCGCCTTGGGAAGGTCTTCATATATCCGGAGCAATTCTATTTATAAGGGTTGACATTATCATTGTGTTACTGGGCTAATGTGCTCTTTCCTGAGAGCTTGAGAGGGGTTGCTCACTTATATTTGATCATGGAGCCTGGTTGCTCCTATTTGATTGTGATATTGCGGTGGAGGCATATTACCAGAATTGGTTCATGATTTGACTCATGGCGTTGAGGTTCGTTTATGGTAAAAGATCCCAATGTTGAACCCTTGGGGTTAGCCAATGGTAAAAGGCCATCAAGAAGGGCTTACTCATAACTAGTATGCAAGCGTGCTATAGAAGTCTTGGAGCACAAGTTGATATAACGTGCTGGCAATGGACGTGGGTGTTAGCTTTCCCAAAGGAGGGTTGGCGCCTGCTAAGTTGTTTGGTGCATAAAGGTAGTGTATAAAAATAAGTTGCAACACACATGGACTAGCGATGTCTAGAAAAGCATCGGGAGCTTGGAACATAAGCGATCCGTATGTGATCCTCCTCCCCCCGTTGACTGGCCTGGTCGTTAGTTCATGGATATGTTAATCTGACCCAAAGGTAGATTGACATGTTTGTACTTTATTCACTACACCAAAGTGCCTGAAGGTAATGATTGCACCCAAAGGTGTTTCATTACTGAATGGTGTTTTGGTTAAAATTTTAATTGAGAAAATAGTTTTACACATGCCTTTAAATAGATTTTAGAATTATGATTAAATCGTGACACATCGTATCTAAATTATTTCCTTGTTCTTGAATTTTTCAGATCCAAACATAATGTCAAGTCTAAGTCAGATTAAGCCCCTCATGGGGAACAATTTCAAGCAGTGGGAGGAAAAGCTGAAATTAGTCTTAGGGATCATGCAATTGGACACAGCACTGATATTTGATCGCCCCAAGCCTAATAAAGAGAGTGAGGTAACTCCTCAAGAGAAGGCTGATATTGCTAGATGGGAGCATTCAGATCACATATGCATAATGGTGATGAAGCAAACGATCCATGAGACTTTTCGAGGCATCATACCTGATACAGAGACAAGCGCTATTGAATACCTTAAGGCCCTTGAAGAAAAATTCACAAAGAGTAAAAAGACTGATGTTAGTACACTCTTTGTGAAGTTGGCAACAATAAAATACAAGGGAAAAGAAGGGGTTAGAGAGCATGTTATTGAGATGACAAGACTGCAACGTGCCTTGAAAGGGCATAATTATGACATCTCTGATGAGGTTCTCATTGAGTTCATTTTTCTGTCTCTCCCATCTAACTTTAGTCAATTCAAGATGACTTATAATTGTCAAAAAGAGACGTGGACACTACCTGAGTTTGAGGCTCAGTTGGTGCAGGAGGAAGAGAGACAGAAAATGACTAAGGGAGAAAGTGCTCATGTAGTAACATCTAATCCTAAGGGTAAAGGCAAGAAGCGCAAGTTTACTGCCAAGGAAAAGGGACCTACCAAGGTAGCTGCAAACAATGCCGTGCAGAAAAGCAAGAAGGAAGATACTTCTGCGAAAGCAGAAGAAAAGAACTGTTTTTTCTGCAAAGCGCCAGGACATACAAAGAAATTCTGCACCAACTATCATGCATGGTTGGCAAAGAAAGGTATGTCTCTTGCTTTAGTTTGTTCTGAAGTTAATTTAAGTTCTGTATCTAGATATACTTGGTGGATAGATTTAGGTGCAACGACTAACATCAGTATGTCGATGCAGGGTTGCCTAAGCCATCGCAAGCCAAGTGAGGCAGAGCGCTACGTTTACGTAGGAAATAGCAACAAAGTAGAAGTGGAAAGCATAGGAAAATTTAGATTATTATGTAAGACAGGATTTTATTTAAGTTTTGATGCTTTAGTGGTTCCATCTTTCAGAAGGAACCTAATTTCTGTATCTTATTTGGACAAAAATGGTTATGTATGTTCATTTGGTAATGGAAATTTCAGTTTGTGGAAAGATTCTAAGCTTCTTGCTTCTGGTATCCTGTCTTCTCATGATAATCTTTATTTTCTAGATATAGACACTTCACATTCAGAGGCACTGCATATAGATAATAGAAAACGTAAATTAACTTGCGAGAAATCTGCAACATTATGGCACAAGCGATTAGGACATATCTCTATGAAAAGGATAGAACGTCTTGTATCTAATGATATTCTCCAACCTTTAGATTTTACAAATTTAAGTGATTGTGTAAATTGTATAAAGGGAAAACAAACTAATAAACGTAAGTATGATGCAAAAAGGTGTAATGATGTCTTAGAATTGATTCATACGGATATCTGTGGTCCTTTTCCAAAGGCTGCAAGAAATGGTGACCGTTACTTTATCACATTCATAGATGATTATTCAAGATATGGTCATATTTACTTAATAAAAGAAAAGGCGGAAGCATTAGACGTGTTCATAAAGTTCAAAACGGAAGTTGAGTTACAACTTAACAAACGTATAAAGTCCATTCGTTCTGATCGTGGTGGTGAATACTACAGTCGTTATGATGGATCAGGAGAACAGCGTCAAGGTCCCTTTGCAAAATACTTAGAGGAATGCGGAATTGTGCCTCAGTATACGTTGCCAGGTTCGCCTGCAATGAATGGTGTTGCTGAGCGACGAAATCGCACCCTTAAAGACATGGTGAGAAGTATGATTGCTCGTACAACTCTACCTGAGAATTTGTGGGGAGAAGCCTTAAAGACTGCAGCATACATACTTAATAGAGTGCCTACTAAAGCAGCTTACAAAACCCCTTATGAGTTATGGGTTGGGTGCAAGCCTAGCTTGAATCATTTGAGAGTTTGGGGATGTCCATGTGAAGCTAAGCCTTATAAGCCAAGCAAAAAGAAACTGGATGAAAGAACCGTTAGTTGTTACTTTATAGGCTATTCTGAACGATCTAGGGGGTTCAAATTCTATAATCCAACAGAACATACAGTTTTCGAGTCAGGAAGTGCAAACTTTTTTGAGGATAATGAGTTTGTGGGGGGAGATATGACAAAAGATAATATTTTTGAAGAAGAAGAGACGAATGCGAATGAGACTATGGACCAAAGTCCTAGTTTTGTTCAAATTCCGATTGCGTTTAGAAATACATCTTTTGACAATGTGCAAACTTCATCATCCCAAACAACTCAGTTAGAAACTCAACATGGAATAGAGAACACAAATGGACCTGAACCCAACCCAAACCCTCACATTGACATGACAAATGTTGATGGCCTAGGGCCTGTGGGAGAGTCAGAAGTTGGTAATGATGTTCTTCCTCCTGTTGAAGATCAAGTTGTAAATGAACCTCAAGAAAATCTAGAGCCTGTGACAATTAGGAGATCTACTAGAGAGAAAAGATCTACACAATCAAAGGATTATGCATATCTTCAAGAACATGAGTTTGACATTGGCATGTTTGAAAATGATCCTGTTAATATCAAACAAGCTGTGGAAAGCTCTAACTCTCAAATGTGGATTAATGCCATGAATGAAGAGATGAAATCTATGTATGACAATGACGTTTGGGATATCGTTCCGTTGCCTAAAGAAAAGAAACCCGTTGGTTGCAAATGGATATTTAAGACTAAGCGGGATTCTAAAGGCAATGTTGAAAAATACAAGGCACGTCTTGTTGCGAAAGGTTTCACACAGAAAGAAGGCATTGATTATAAAGAGACCTTCTCTCCAGTTTCATCGAAAGACTCTTTAAGGATTATATTGGCGCTTGTAGCACATTATGATTTAGAACTTCATCAGATGGATGTAAAGACGACGTTTCTCAATGGTGACATTGATGAAACGATCTATATGAAGCATCCAGAAAACTTTGTATCAGGTGATGCAGGGTCTATGGTTTGCAGACTTAAGAAATCTATCTATGGGCTAAAAAAAGCATCTCGACAATGGTATTATAAGTTTCACCAAGTTATTAGCTCATTTGGTTTTGAGTCTAACATAGTAGATGAATGTATATACCTTAAGTTCTGTGGGAGTAAATTTATTTTCTTGGTTTTATATGTAGATGACATATTGCTTGCCAGTAACGATAAGGACATGTTGCATCAAACTAAGAATTTTTTATTTAAGAACTTTGAAATGAAAGATCTTGGTGATGCATCATTTGTTCTAGGGATTGAAATACTTAGAGATAGATCTCAAGGTATTCTGAGGTTATCCCAGAGGAACTATATCGATAAGATTCTAACAAGAGTTGGCATGCAAAACAGCAAACCAGGAGATACCCCTATATCAAAAGGAGATAAGTTTAGTCTGAAACAATGTCCCCAAACTAACTTAGATAAAAACCTCATGAAAGATATTCCCTATGCCTCAGCCGTGGGTAGCATCATGTATGCACAAGTATGCACGCGTCCGGATATTGCGTTCATTACCGGAATGCTAGGGAGATATTTGAGTAACCCAGGTATGGAACACTGGAAGGCAGCCAAGCGAGTG
Organism: Pinus tabuliformis; assembly: GCA_031772625.1. Lineage (NCBI taxonomy): Eukaryota > Viridiplantae > Streptophyta > Pinopsida > Pinales > Pinaceae > Pinus > Pinus tabuliformis. The sequence goes on from CM062818.1 coordinate 89,776,651, forward strand.
TTGAGATACCTAAAGAGAACAAGGGACTATATGCTCACGTATCGGAGATCGGAACAGCTCGAGGTCATTGGATATACCGATTCTGATTTTGGAGGATGTGTCGACAGCATGAAGTCAACATCAGGATACATCTTTATGATGGCAGGTGGTGCTGTGTCATGGAAGAGCGCTAAACAGTCATTGGTAGCCTCCTCCACTATGGCAGCTGGATTTGTTGCATGTTTTGAAGCATCTAATCATGGCGTATGGCTAAAGAACTTCGTCACAAGTCTGAAAATTGTGGATTCTATTCAGAAACCACTCAAATTATTATGTGACAACAATTCAGCAGTGTTATACGCAACGAACAACCGAAGTTCGTCAAAGTCGAAGTACATTGACATTAAGTTTTTGGTTGTAAAAGAGAGAGTGCAGAATAATGAATTATGTATAAAACACATAGGTACAGACTCCATGATTGCGGATCCTCTTACTAAAGGATTACCACCCAAGAAGTTTCACCAACATGTTGCTTGTATGGGTGTAATATCTGTTTAGGATAATTAGAAAATGTGGGAGTCTGAATATGTTTTAAGTTCTGTTTTTTTTTTGATGTTCTATGTAATGCAATTGTAAACAATTTTGATGATATATACAAGTTGCATTCAGTTTCAGTTTCATTATTTCTTTCTTTAAAGTTTAAATTTTTGGGCCTCATACAGTAAAGTAAAGGTGACTCAATTAGAAATAGGCACGTCTAATCACACTTGCGTGTAATTTCTAAACTATATGTCCAAATCAGATTCATGTCATTTAGTTATGTTGGCAGCGTGATTTATGTCAGTTTAGTTGCGAATAAATGTGACAAATGCCGCTTAAGTCCTTTGTTAGCATAATTGATGGACGGAATTGTTTAAGAAATACGATAAGTAAAGACGGAAAAGTTGCATGCAATAAAGTTAAGGATATATAATCAAAGGGTTGCACTTGTCCATGTGGGAGATTGTTGGATTTAGAGACGTCTAATTACAATAATTAAGTTGGACATACGTGCATTATGATTATGATATCAAATACTGTCAGCAAGATTACATTTATGTAATGATTAAAATATGCCAAATAATGTGATTAATTAAGTCATGGCATTATACGTATTTAAATAAGGATTTGGATACAAATACATATAGAATAATGTTAAACAATTATAATTGTTAATGGACCGATTATAGTTGATTAAAATAATAGCAGTAATAAATTTGAGCTGAATAAGGAAATCAGAATCTATTCTGATTGATTTCAGTTTTTTCTGGAAAGTTCCCGATTTCAAAATCTGATGAAATCTGAAATTTCAGATTTCTTGACAGACTTGTTTCAGCTAAATTTCGGCTACCCTAGGATTGGGGTTTTGCACTGATATAAAGGGGCTGAGTCTCCAAGGCTTGCAATCATCTCAGAAAAATTGTCTGCTCCATTGAAGACTAGATACTCTGTCATTTAGGATAGCCAGAGAAAAGGATTGCAAGTTCTTGGAAGGATTCAAGAGCCAATAACTCAAGTCAAGACCAGGAGCCTTTGAAGATGGAAAGTAAGTTCCGCTGTGCATTAATTTTTTAGTTTCTTACAAAGGAATAGATCTTGGTTAGGGTTTAAAGTAATTAGGAAAACCCACAAAGTAAAACCAACAAATGAATGATTTAAAATTCAACAAAGTGCATTTTATTAATCTCTTTCTATATACGAATTTCCTCCTAATTTCATAATTTTCTTCCGGCATTAGGAGCGGGCAAAGAAAGTCTTTGCATAAGAGGGAAAACGAGATCCAGGATCCAGGCGTCGAACTCTACATGGGGTATAAGGATGATGTTTGGTTCTGCTGGGAACTCTACATGGTTACGACCTTGGGTACAATGTTTGCATGAGAGTATGATCATAAAGTAAGCAACCAAAATCATTTTATCAGTACATTTAACATTTAGTTTTCATAGGTACCCATATTCTATTTTACAGTATTAAAGCTCGCTTATGGAAACCCTGCTTACCCTAGATTTACGCTTTGGGGTTAGGGCCTGTGATTCGTTGCCATTGAAATACTACGAATACGTAGAATTGAATCCTAGATGAATGGTTCACAATTATAACATGCCAAGCCGAATCGCTCCTTGAACAACGGTTGGATCTGAATCATTAATCGCATTTGTACTCCTAAAAGCACTAGATCAAACCTGGGTAGTCAGTGGTCCATTTTTTATTACTTGGGTAGTATGTTTTATGCATTTATAAGAACTTGATCACTAAAGCGGAGTTTGTGGACTGTCTATGGTCATGTGGTTCTTGTGTTTTAGGTTTTGTTGATCACTTGATCAATTCTGCTATTTTGTTGGTTTATCTGGTATCTTGCAGGGTATATTGGTATCTAGTGTATATTTTAAGAATTAATTATTTTCATATAGATTTGGACTTGATATCAAGATCATAGGACTTTTGTGGTGTCAAATTATTCGGTGTGTATGTTTCCATTGTTTACACGCCATTGTATTTTCTCCACATGTTCTACTTTCATACACTGAAAATTATTGTGTTAGATAGAAAAGTTACATTTTCGTCAAACATGGGATCAGACTATTTACTGTTATAAATTATACCTAACAATAAATGATATTATTGTTGTACGTAACGTTGCTCACCTTAGAGTCCCTCCCTGTTTTGACACAACTCTCTTTATATTTCATACAAAGCTTAATTGTTACAATGATATTATCGGCAATTGCAGATGCTCCAATTGTGCTTTCAAGGTCATTGGTATGCGAAATTCACATATATACATTGCATTTATCCAAGATCCAAGCAATCTTGCAATATAATTTTATAGACCACCTATTCTTTGAAAGCTCTTTTTTAAACCCATTTTTGGAAACCCATCAATTGCATTTCAACAAAAATTGCTTATTGACATTTTTCCTGGTGTTGATGCATTTTTCTCAATGTTGGTGTTTTTTCAAAAATGCCTTTACTTTGACCTTATTGTTTGAAATGTAAGCTCCTATATCGAACTGAAAGACTGTGTTTTTTTACCAATAGTATGGGGCAAATGATCCTTTTACTCTATGGGTGAACAAAGTCATATAACTAATATAGTCTTTCATTTTTCCAACCAAGTAAAAATCCCATGCGTAAGTGGGGTGGGATTGGTGAGGTCCTGGGAGGAAATGAGCTCTCAGATAGCCAAGTTGACATAAAGTTTGGAAGTAAGTTTATTTTATTTCTTGGCTTCCTTTTGATTATCAAATCTCTTCATGTTGAGTTCATTTACTCTAATTGAAGTTCTTTGTAAATCTTGCTTGTCGCTGCTATCTACTATACAATGCTACAAGCTATGATGGGACTACTTTGAAATAGGACTGTAGTGCTATTAGTTAATATAAATTTGTTTTTCTTATTGATGCAACAATATTTTAGGGATTGAATCCTATCAAGCAACAAAAATTACAATTAAAAATGTTGATGTGCCATTTTTTTCTAGATGTTGTTTTGTGGCAGAAAATGTTGAAAAAAGCCCAATATGCATAATTGAACTTGATGCTACCAAAGTGAAACAATTTAAGGAAGTTATTAAAAACACTTACTAGTTTGAATTCTTCATGGGTGTGTCCTCTCTCTTCAGATGTCATGCTTCTTAGATATCACACTTGAAATTTAGAAGGTTGAATTATTTTCTATTTGTGTTTCTTATGGACCAAACATTTCCTAACTTAATCTCTTTTAATGGATGGATGGATGGTGCATTGGCTGTATCAAATGATCTTCCTCTCTGGGTATGCATTTTTTCAAATTTTGTGTAGTGTAAATCTATATTATTTTTCTTCATTTTTCTTATAGGGTTTGATGAATTAAATCTGTTGACTTTGATATGTAGGGTTTGTTGGCGAAATTCATCTAGACAAGAGTGATGATTAGAAGCATTTTCTATACACACAAGAATATTATTGTGAAAACCAATAATGACCAAGTCAATTGAGGGCGTATCATTTTCCTGTGTTGTAGTTCATTTTAATTATTTATCTGGATCACTTGTTGTTCCCTTCAGGTTTCCTTGTCTTCCACATTTTATTGAAGTTGTGCTACATGTCAATTATAGATAATTCATGTCAACCTCACTCAGGAGAATCCAAAGTCGCTTATTGCTGGGAAGACACTAGAACTTACTTATTCATTCCATTGGGTTGAGACCAACATAACCTTGGTCAGGCACTTTGATGTCTACTTAGACTATCCTTTCTTTGAACATCAAGTAAAAAATAAAGGAATTATTGTTCCAGTTGTTCCAAATTCGATTGTTTTCAACATTAATGGGTGCAATGTATCATTGTTTACTTCTTGTCTCTAACTCTTTAATCATAAGTTTCCTAGGATTCCTATTATGTAATACACATACAAAAGAAAATGAATATTTAGAAAAATATAGACATATTTCTTGTACTTTTGAAAGACAATATCTGGCATGACTTTTGACCCCCCAAAGTTTGTATTTATTCCAAAGTACCAAGCCAGATATACAAATTTTTTCTACCATAAACAAATCCTTTGGTTCTTCATCTTCAATTCATTTATGATGGTTATTTTTCTCATGTGTTTAGTCTCAATGATCCTAATGCATACTCTGAGAAATGAATATGAAAGTATTCCCAAGAAGAAGATGATTTCGAAAGCCTGGTAAGATGTTCCATTTAACTTGCTAGGCACTTCAAATGTTTGATATTTTGTGCTTTTGTAGAGGTTATTGTTCAAGCAGCATGACAAGGAGTAGATGTTTCATATTTCGAATTTATTTATGCATTTCTCAATTACACACCTGGAGGCTTCATAATGCTCATTTCACAGTAAATAGAAGCTACTATGAATTTTAATTCAAGTACCTACTTTTAATTGTGTATGAAATTGTGTGCTTGTTTTCTTTTTCTAGGAGATGGATGCTAGCTAAGAATTGGGTTAGAAACTTGTTCATGGAGATATTTTTTGAACACCATGAAAATTGGTCTTACTATCATCATTAGTGGGCACGGGTGCACAACTTGCTATGCTTGTGGTTCTTGTGATATTGCTGGCAATTGTTGGCGTGCTATAGATTGGGCATGTAGACTTAACATGCATAATTTGTTTGTTGATAGTTTTCCACATGCAAAAAATTTGTAATTTGCTACCATCTATTTGACATAAAAAATGATGCTACATGCTTGTTAATTATTGTTCCACTTCAATGATAAACATTTTTCATGTTGATTGTTCATGACTCACTATCTAGTTTTGGATTTCCTCTCTATTTCCATTTCCATGGTATGAAGTTTATTTCCTTTCATCATTGGGATTGAAATGTTCATTATTTGTTCTAAATGGAAACAAATTGAAGTTTTCTTAGAAATTTCTTAGTTGACAGGGAATTTCCATAGTCAAGAAACCTGCTTGATTATTAGTCACAAGTCTATAATCTCTTTCATGCCAAAGGTGCACATTATGTTATTATAGAAATTAAAATATTTGCTTTATGTATGTCTTATATAGTCATTATTTCCTTTTTTCTTGATTCAAAGTGTGGTTGTGTTGATTAGAAGATACTATATTTGCAGATACTGAAATGAGGATGCAAGTTCTTGATGCAAAGGAAAAATTCCAAGGCAAATATGTGCCAAAT